>JAWWMP010000018.1:15095198-15228186 GCA_035047865.1 Dendrocincla tyrannina | reverse complement strand
GGGAGTCTGTGTGGGAACCGGGGTGTGGGAGTCTGTGTGGGAACCGGGGTGTGGGAGTCTGTGTGGGAACCGGGGTGTGGGAGTCTGTGTGGGAACCGGGGTGAGCCGGGGTGTGGGAGCCGCCGGGTGAAGGGGTTCTGTCGGTGGCTCTGGCTGCCTTGCACGGAGGTGCTGTGTGGCTTACAAACAAACGCAGAGCCCAGCACCGCTTGCCTTTTGGAAAGCAGGCGTATTTGAATGTAAACGCTTGTTTTGTTCACCATCGGAATTGCATCCCCACGGGAGTCGTGCTTTCAGTGTATTTTTAAAGCTAAAACCAGCGTGATTTTTTTCTTTTTTTTAGCTAAAAATTATTTGGTGTTGCTTAGCACTGTGATGTGTTCTTCAAAATGTGTTTGCTAAGTAGTTCCCTTCGTGGCAGATTTTGCTGTTGAAAACGCCTTTATTGTTACATTTAACTTTTGGTGTTGATACCTGGTTTTGACAAGCATAGCATTTAATTTCTTTTCCTTTCAACTTGCAGGTTAATAATTGTGGTCTTCAGCTGGTTATCCAGACCTCCTCAATACCCGATAAGAGCAAACCAGTAATTATTACCTTTTCTTGGATAATTATATGAATTAAAGCAGTTGTGTGATGCAGACAGATTTGCATGCTTTCAGATAGGAGTTACCTTTTCAGTAGTCATCTGTTGACTTATAATGTCTAATATATCTGGTAGAATTTGTGTATTTTATTTCATCCTATTAGGGACATATAAAATAAAATCAGGGATAAAATAAAATCAGGGGGATGTACTATGCCCCGCCATAAGCTTTCTATATATATATATATATGTCATTTCTTATGCTTCCATCTGTACCTTTCTCCTGTAATTGCAGTATTCCTTACAGGTGGAATTAATTAATTTATTGATTTAATTGCTCAACTGCATATGAATGTATTGGTAACTTCCATATTTTCGTTTTGGTTTCCAACGCTGAAGGTTTTGTTGTAGTGTCCTAAAAAACTTCTCTTTTATTGGAGAAATTTTAATTTTTTTTTAAATAATTTATAGAAATTCCTGAGAACTGTAATTACTAAGGTTATGTTTGTCTGTGTAAGGACATTATTTGCATTTGAAAACTCTAACATTTGTCTTAAATATTGTGTTGCAGTTTGAATTCAGGATAAATAAAGAAACATCATCTTTCCACAGTAGACTTCTGCAGCATGATCTGGAAAAAAACTATTCAGGAAGACAAGGTGATATTCCATAGGGTTTGGTTTGTCTTTTGTATCTCTGTTTTATTAAGTTAACAGCAAGAAAAGATGGTATCATGTAAGAGTGACAGCCTTTCCTACTTGGCTACAGTAATTCAATGTAATTAGTGTTGCATCACATCCTTAACCCACTATCCAGCTGTGTTTTTCCCCTCACCGAAGAGCATTCTTTTTTCTACCTACAAAGACACAGCCTACCAAGTGCCTCGTTAACATTTTATTGAACATTTAACATCTTAATATATTTAGACAAAATTACATTCAAATTCAGAACACTGATCTGAAGGGATAGTTTTCCTATTATGCTTGGGTGCTTTTGGCTTTGAAAAGCAAGACATTGGTGATAGCACTGCTATCTGTGGGGAAGGCTAGAAGAGCTTTGAAACATCCTTGCTTGACATGCTACTGGTGCTTGCCTGTCACATAGAAACAGTGATTGGTTAGGATAGAAGACCAATGTAAACATTATGGCAATTCTTTATTCATTCTGGTAAAAAATAAAGACCAGCAGCCACTCAGAAGGGGTTGATTTTTAGGGATATTTGGCAACTGATGGAGTAAGTGTAAGTCTGCAGCTTGGTTTTATTCCCTGTGCAGGAGAGCAAAGAATATTAAGTCCTTTGGTGCGTAATAAGCAGCTCTATCTCCCAGTCCCATCCAGTGTGACAGAACTATCTGGTTTGGAGTTGAAGCAGAGTGCAGGCTCTTTATCAGGATTTGGAGAGACTTCTGTTCTTACCCCTACAAAATGCAGATCCCGACAGAGCAGCCACAGTGTTAGTTCACATGCCTCAGGTAACAGTGAAAAAACATGTCAGTCTCTCTCTTTTACTGGGTGCCTTGCCAAAAAGTGTTTCCTAGTGCTCCCTCTGGATGTTAAGAGAGGTCACTGTCACGAAACCACTAGAAATATTTCTTAAAAATACATAGACATTTAAACAGAGGCTTTTTATAAATCTTTCTATAATGAAAGGGCAGTAATAGGGATCTTTCACACATGTTTTTAGGAGGATGACAGTAGAAGGAAAAAAGTGGCTTTACTGCCACCCCTGCTTGTTTCAGACTGATTCTTAAATCCCTGGTTTTATGTTTATTGGCTTAAACACGTGTGACACAACTAATTTAAGACTTCTGCAACTATGTTAATTGGATTTTTGGGGGGTTTGTTGATAAAATGTTAGGCGTAACACTGAAAAGATTCTAAATTGAGCAACAAATTGTTTTACTGAAATAGATATCTAGTGTTATATTTTAGACAATAATGAACTTGCTATAGCAGTAAAGCAGTTGTCTTTGTTTATTGAAGAATTAATGTTTTTTCTGTTAACATATTTGATTAATTTGAGGGAAGAGGAAAAAAGAGGAAGAAAAAAAGAGAAAAAGAGGCAAGCACATAGAAATGCTGTGTTTTTGTGGTAGTGTACATGCACAGTGATCTATTTTTGACCAGTATCTTTCAGTGGGTCATTTTTCAAATAAGCCAAAGCTCACAGAACTCATTTGTTGATTAATTTTGCAGGTATTTTTAGAGAGTCTACCTCTTTGCTTTTATATCAATTAAATGGATAAAGATGGATACCTTTATGAATATGTTTTAAAAGGCTGCCTGTTTCTTTCTTGATAATGGAGTGAAATACAATACCAATGATAACTAAGTAAGCAATGCACTTATCTTTAAAAGACTTTGCATTTATTTGTGGCTCAGTTGGACTATTTCAATGTGTTGGTGATTTAGGTTCTAGTTCTATCAATATCTACTTGCACTGTGTCTTTAAACTTAGCTTAAATTAACTAATGCCTTTTTTAAGTTGACATACTGAAATTTTGAAACAATTATACAACTTTGTTACAACATCATTGGGTAATTCCAATCAAAATAAAAGCATCTACAAAATATTTGCTTGCTTACACCAAATTGTTGACATAAAAATCCCTGAGAAATGAAACAAATGGATGTACTTCATAGAGAGGATTTAGAGGAATATAGTTGTAAACAAAAATGGCAGGAAAGGAAACTGATAAATCATAGTACTGAATGGAGGCAAAAAGCAGTTTTGTACTGTGTAATGCTTTACTCTTAATAAGAAAGAAAAATTAGCTTTTATTACCTGTGGTTCATGAAATGTATTTGCAAAGAAGCAGTTCATATATTCTCTGTATGGTTTTCTAATAGATAACACAAATTTTGGGAGCAGTTCATCAATAACATTTCCTGTATTGCAACGTACTACTGAAGAAAAAATCCTGAACTCTGACAGGCTTACCCTGGAAAGGTGAGAAGGTGACAGAACACATGCCATAGCACATTTATTTAATGTATTTATATTTCAAATGTCAAGTTGTATAAACCAAAGAAAAATTGCTTTGACATAGAACACTGAATTCTGATCTAAACAGGCTGTTTATGTGGTACCTGATGAGAAACTTAAATTGTGAGACTGCACCTGTTAAAGGTTTAGTGTGGTCACAACAGGAAACTTCCCTGTAGTTTCCATGTAGCAATCCAGTCTCTGCCTAAGAGGAGAGGCATTCAGAAAAATCTGGAAACATTTCTGCTGTGTTTCTGTGCTAATTTTTTATTAAGTAGGAGTTACTGCTTTATTTACTTTAATTAGCAAACCAAGTTACCTTAACCAAGATAATATGCTTTTCTCTGTTCAGAGTGGGTGAGTTGAAGGTGGGTTACCAATTTGTGTGGTTTGGTTTTTTTTTTTCTTCCAGGCAAAAACTGACAGTGTGCCCAGTTATTGATGGGGAAGATCATCTTCGTCTTTTGAATTTCCAACATAACTTTATAACTCGGATCCAAAATATTTCTAATCTTCACCATCTTGTTTTCTTAGATTTATATGATAATCAGATCGAGGAAATAAGTGGGGTTTCAACTTTGAGATCCCTGAGAGTCCTTTTGTTGGGAAAGAACAGGTAAAAATAATATAACTTAAGGCACCCTATTTTTTTAAGGTGTAACAACTGTGATCTATCATTGTCTCTGTTACAGTTTGCAGTTTTTGTGATGTTGCTTTGAGACCATCCCTTACTAAGTGTTAAGGATCCCACTGAGGAAGGCCACAGTTTTTGTGTGTCATGTTCTTCAGAAACTTCCTTTCTTACATAAATTTTAGTGACAATTTGAAAGTGTTTTATGTGTTTGCATCCGGTCTTCTATTCTGATCAACTATTCAATATGTGTTCTTAGATTTGTGTGACAGGTGGAATATTTTCACATCAAGTGAAGTGTGCTGTGATCAATTGATTCAATGATTGCATTATTTAAAACCTATAAAAAGTATTTCTGCCTGATGTATTTAGCTGGGAAAAATACCAGACAGATGAGTCATGGATTTGACTGCCTATTTATTGATTCTAATCTTTAAGCCTCTAATTCTGGTAATTTAATGGAAGTATCTATGGAATTGCTCACACATCTAAAGGTTATGCTCTCATCTTGTTAATTTTCCATGTTCTCTTTATATTCAATAAAGTGAGAACTGGTAAACAAATTTCACTCATGTGCAGATTATAAAGAATTTCCCTAATGCAAACCTAACAACTTCCAATAGTGCAGAGCTAATAGGTTTTGTACTAAAAATCTCACCTGTAGATACCAGTTTTGTTTATAGGAAAATACTGGGGCATGGGAGCTACAAATTTAATGTGCTTTGAGGAATTATTTTCCATATCATAACCAGTGCAGTTTATCTAAGCCTATGGTTTGAAGGTAGTTAGGACTAGACATACTCATGAGTGATTGATTACAGGTCAGACACAGTTGAAAGCAACTTGTTTTCAGCTTGATCTGTGTATGATCTTTGATTATTCTTGAAGCAAATCCGTAATACACATGATGTATACACATACAGCCAGTAGATGATGCTGTTGAGTATATAATAGCCCAGGTTTGGAATCTGAGAAAGTAGGACAGGACAGAGGAGTTTTAAGACAGTAAAATTGTTCAGGTGAGAAGACATCCTGCCAAGCCTAGAGATCTGTCGTGTCTAGACAGGGCTGGTGGCTTTTGGGGTTTTAATTCTGTGTTCTAAGAAACTCAAAAGCCCATGTCACTATAGGCTTTCATTAAACTGGTTTGAAATTAGCTGTTTGCCAGTAATATTCTTTTTTGTTATTATTATTATTTAGGTGTCTGGATAGCTTGGTTGTTGTATTCATTCCTTTTGCTTCTTTTAGAAGAGCCACATATATACTGCTATTATTGCATTATTAACAGTCAGAAAGGAAGGTGATAGTCTAAGGCATACTCATTCATTTATTAATTCTTTTTCATGGTTCAAAACTTTGTTATTCTCCTGTTACTCTTGGTACTCAGGAAACTGGCTAAGTTTTGTCCTAATTGGAAAATGAAAGATACTTTTTATCTAATATTAAAAATAATTTGTCATAATTGGAATCTTGCAGAATAAAGAAGATCTCAAATCTGGAGAACCTAAAAAATCTGGATGTTTTAGATCTCCATGGAAATCAGGTATAGACTAATAACTTGATTACTTATTATTCTCCTGTAGACATCATGCATGTGCTGTATCTTTTACCAAACTTGTTTCTTGAAAGGGAACTGGTAGCAAATTTTTTCACAGAAATCAGCAGATTAATAAAAGGTGACATGGTGTTTATTTTGAATCTTTTTATTAAGTGTCTTGTACTTTCAGCATTATATTCCAGGAGAGTTTCAACAATTAAAATGCTGAGTCCACTGGGTATAATAACACTCACACCTACAGAATACTGATCTACCACAAGTAGTTGTGGTGCAGTTAAAGTAACACTCTCTTGGAAATCATATAAAATTTGAAGATCCCATTGATTGTTGTGTTGTTTCTACTGCTGGTGGGCTTACAAAACCAGATCCCTTATATATATATGTGGAAAACTTAAATTTGTACAGGAAAAATTTGTACAGAATGGGTCTAAGCTCTTGATTGATTCATGCTTCTGAAAGGATTTAAGCCTCCTAACATCTATTCAGTCTCCCCAATTTGGGACTAAGCAGTCATTTCTGCTTTGAGGGCTGCATAAGGTTTTAGCTATAGTACCTGTAAGAAGAAGATTTCTTTGTCTAGAGGATATGTCAGAAGCATGGAGTATCAGGGGCAAGCTGGATATAGTATTCTTTGTAAAATAAATTCAAACCACATGTAATACAAAATGTCCCATAATTCTGCTGTTTAAAACAACATGTGGTTATTGTGACTATATGAGACAAATGTGTGAATTCTCTGGATTCCTGTTCTGACAGTTTGAATGTCTTACTGATTTCTCTGTGTGTGTGTGTGTGTGTGTGTGTGTGTGTGTGTGTTTACGATACAATTGCCTGACAGTGGGGAGTGGAAATGCTTAAAGAAAAAGAGAAAAAAAAAAAGGGAAAGAAGACAAGCCAGCACTGTAGGGAATTATAAGTGCTGCAGTCAGTTTGTGGCTGCACTGAGTAACATCATGTTATTCACTGGCAGAGGCAATGTGGGACCAGGTGATGGCAGTGCCCTTGGAGTCTTGGCCGTCTCCAAACATGTTCATTCTAGGGCTTTGTGTGGTTATAATCCTTGTCTTATTACTGTTGTAAATTCGGGGGTGGGTTGTTATGCTTTTGATAAAAGTACTTGCAGACTAAACACACAGCCACCACACCTTCTTAGCACAAATGAGGGAATCACTCATGGAAATGAAACACGTGTCATGAACAGCTCTGATGGTGATGTAGATCTGACCTTTTTTTTTTCCTTCAAGTATCTGTATAACTCTCTCTACATTAATTACAACTTTACTACGAGTTTTGGGCCTAGTGTCCAGCTGTAAATCAGTGTAAATCAGTCCTGCAGACGGAATGCAGATTGTGAAACTTTTAAGACTCTAATGTTTCCAAAGGGTTAGAGGTGAGGAAAATTTCATTCTTTTGTTGACTTTTGGGCAAGTATTCTGATTTATTTGGATGCTGGTTTTTTTGGATGATATGGTTTGCTCAGAACTTGGAGACTTTCTTGGCTGAGTGAGAAATGTACTGGGAACTGGATGTACTTTAAAGCACTGAGGTATGGTATTCCACAATCCTTAATGATAAACCTTGTATGATTTCTTTTTTTCTTTTTTTTTTTTTTTTTCCAATGCAAGCTTTTAAATGCTTTAGTACTTAAAAAACAATCCTTCAAATAACAAATATCCAAAAGAAAGTTTAAAAAAAAATCCTAATGAAATACTGCACTCAATGCTTAGGCCTTACAAAACTGACAAAATACAAATTCTTTTGTAGGATTGCTACTCTTTGCCTGTGTTCCTACATGGTTTAGTAAGGTTCTTGATACTAATACTGCCTAGTAAAAATCTGTAGGAATACAATGTTTTAATAACACTAATTCAGTTTTCATGTAGAGACGGTTTCTATGATTATTAACACATTAATGTAGACACATAATGCCACATCATTCAGAGACCTTACACGTGAATTCTATTCTGGAATGCTATAAATATAAAAAGTCATTGGAGTAAGTCATTGTGTTCTCTTTAATTCTGTGAATCACTTTTCTTGCCCAAAGTTCAGGATGTAAGTAAAAGGAAAGAAATAATGCAACCTGATTTTTTTCAGACATGAACTTCTTTTCATTAATCTCAGAAGTCTTTTTTAAAAGATGTATTTGTTTGTGCAATTTAATTATTGGTGCTTATGTGGTGCATAACACCCTTTTTCTAATGTATTTCATAGTCAAGTCTTTGACTTGTGTATTTGAAAAAGCAAATAGAAATGAACAATAATCCTTTATTTATAATTAATAGAAAATAACCATAGATATAATTTCTTCATGATATTATCAAAGTATTAGCTGAATCAACCAAAAAGAGGTGATAATAACTTGTATGATTCCATGTCTAATAGTACATATGAGATGCTGGTGTCCCTTCATGTGTGCATGCATAAATAAAACAGAAAGTCCAGTGGAGTTAATCTCAAAACTTAGCAAAGTGTTAGAGTATCTCTATACATTGCTGATGAAATCATTCTTTGCACTAGCAGTAAATGCCAGCATTAATATTGCACACTGGGGCTTGCAGTAATTCTAGCTAAGCAGACATCTGCAGAGGACTGTGCTCTTTGTGCCAACCATCTGCTCTTGGCGTTGCTTTTGCAACTCTTTCTGTCCAAATGTGGTGGCATTTTCTAGTCCTCTTGCTGTAATATTTTTGTATCATGATAATTATTTTTCCTACATAAAATGCACATAACTGTATAGTTTAGTTAGCAGGTGAATGAAAAGTAAGTTCAAGATGTTATTTAACTTTGGCTTTGCTGTCTACTTTTTTATGCTTTTTAATCAAAAAAATTGCTGAAATACTTTTCATAGCAGCGTATTCCAGTCATATGTCACAGAGTTATACACATATATGTGTACATATATGAAAATTCCCAATAATATTAGTGTTCTCAGACTGTTAAGTAGTGGCTGCCTTACCTCTTCTCCTGCTGCAGGAGGTGTTAGACACTGTCTGTAGACAGCCACATCAGTCATATCTGCAGTCCAGTGGCTGTGCTTCATCTTCACCGTGTATGCAAGTCAGGCAGAAAAGGCTGGATGGGGGCTGGAGGACAGGCCCCTGTGAGCAATAAATATCTGGGTAGAGAACCTTGTGTGGATCCCTCTGAGGAATACTAACAATCCATGTTGTGTCACCAGAGCAATAATCAATGCCTTTGTAAAACTGTTGTATTTCTAGAAGTGAAACATAAAATTAAGGGGCATTAGTTATCATTACTCTGTTGATGTGGTTGTTGGGGTTTTTTTTCACTATCTCCTGAATCTTTAAAATAGGGTATAATGTATAAAACCTCTGGCAGCTGCCTGTAGTTTAGTCTCTTCGCTTGATCCCTCCATTTTCTAATCACAGGAAGCCATGAGTTGCTGAAGTACTGAGGACTGCCAAGCAAATGTGCTGTGTATCCAAACTAAGGATGCTGCTGCTTCCTTTCCTAACTTTTGAGTATGTCTTTCTGATTCCAGTGATTACCTACTGGTAAAACTTGCTTGCAATTTCGGAGCAGTTGCTTTTTTTCTTCAGAGAACTGTGGCTGCTACTTGCCCGTGATTCACAGCAGATCCCTGTCCTCATGACCTGCTGGAAGATCTGTCTGTGGAGCTCCTGTAGAAGGAGCTGTTGGTGCTGCTACTGGCTTTTTAGGAGTCAGGAAGGGAAATTGGTGCAGAGTTCTATGATGGTAGGGAGATAAGGTGCTGCTTATTCTTGTAGCATAGGCACCAGGAGATTGGTTTGAATGTTTTTGCAGACAAATTAAGGATCAGCCATGCACAATATTTCCTTGTTTTGGCATACCTTGGTGTCATCAGTGTTGTCTTGCTTTGTGATGTCTTTGAGGTTGCTGCTACAGAGCAGCACAGCTGAATTAATCTGATTTCTGATGGAGTGGAAGGAGGTGTTGACTGAGTTTTACTGCAGTATGGCTAAAGAGGTGCTCATTCTGAAACTCAGCAGACTGTAGCTTGTTTTCAGCAATTGGATGTGAGCATCGTGGTTGAGAAAAATACACAAGCACTCTATTGCATTAACTTGATTGTTCATGTGTACTTTTTAAAAAATATGTATGTGCCACCTTTATCTATTGTATATCTATATAACACACAGCGTGCATGTTTATCATATCTCTTTCACAGATTACTAAAATAGAAAACATTGGTCATTTGAGTGAACTGAGAGTGTTAAACCTTGCCAGAAACCTACTAACCATTGTAGAAAACCTTAATGGGCTGGATTCACTCACAGAGCTCAACCTTCGCCATAATCAAGTCTCTGCTATAGTAAGGAGTAAAACTCTTCTCTTTTCCTTTTTTTCCTTTTTCTTTGTTTTGACAAAATGCACTATAACCTCTTTAAACCATATCAGCATTTCAGATTGGTGAAATCTAGTGTTTTCTCTGTTTGTGTCGCTCGTGTTCTGCTGCAGTACTTAAATTTACAACAAGGTGAAACAAACAAATTTAATTGTGGTATTCTTTAAATATGATCAGGGAGGCTGGGTTCATGTTCTAAAAATAAAGTTTTTCACTTTCTAATTTGAGTTGTAGTTCAGGTATGGCAAAGATATTGTTTGAACAAGAGCCTTTTAAAATAAAGCAGTGTATATCTATGTCTTGTGTGGCATTAAAGGCATAAATCTACATGTACCATGAGCTGTGAAATACCTCTTTACTTTCCATCCTGTTGTGAGTTAGGAACACCGTTAGGAAGATGGTCTATATTTTTTCTTTGAAAAACTGATCTGCTTGTTTGCTTTGAGGTATCAAAAGTTTAGAATTTTGGTGTTTGTCTTCTGAAGGTTCATCTTAGATTGAAGGAGGACTGTTCAAAATGTTGCCCATCCTTTCATGAAAGAGCTGCTGCCCTCTGTGTCCACTGCCCTATAAGACTTTGTATCGAAACTGAAGTAGCTGGGTTGGGCATGTTTGGTTTGGTTGGTTTGGTTGTTGTTGTTTTTTTTCTAATAATCCTGCCTAGTGTTTACTGTTACACCTCTGAGACTTGCAACATATTGTACTGGGCAGTAACATTTCACTTTTAAGTACGGAAATTTGTCTTCAGGGGAAATTATTTTGTGTTTCCCAGTGATTAGTTGAAACTGTTGCCACTTAAGAATTATTGTGTGCAACTCTATAATGGCTGTCTTCATGTGTATATCCACCTGTGTCATGTGTGCCCACCACTTTAGGCATCAACACTGAGTAGCCTTAGGGACAGAGGGGATGTCCAGATGTATTTCTGTTGTGAACTCAGCTCAGAAGAGCTCTGAACCAGGAGTTTTGCAAGTGCAGCTTTGATCACCTAAGCCCTGCTCGCTGTACCCAGCAGTGACTCTCAGCAGCCCTGGGCAGCTCACATTTAGTGTTTCATTAATAGCAGTTCCACAGTTTGTTTAGAGCTGCCTTTGTTCACCTGTTTGGTGGAATGAACTGCTTCTGGAATGCTCTGTAGGCATATCACAAATCTGATGGAGGGAGGAAGGGCTCTGGATTTGATTGTGTGGCTAAAGTCAAGGCAGTGAGCTCTGATGCTCCTTTCCCTTTCCCAGGTTTGTGTCCACTGCTTTTAAGTAGAGTAGGAAGATGCAGACTTAGAATAGAGGAATTAGGTGTGCAGCCTGAATGGTTTGTGAGTCACTGCAGACTGTGCTATCTGTCTGTTAGGGGTTTATATTTCATAAATGAAGGTACTTGATATGTTAAATGGTCTTACTTGATAAGTTTTATCTTACTAATATTTGAGCTATTTGCTGTTTAGAGGTTTTCTGCAAAGATCTTAAGTGGCATATATTAAATTTACAGTTGCTTATTCTGGAAATTCAGTCCTTCTTAAAAATGGTAATTGTAGAGGTTGTAAAGGTGACGGAGTCCTTCAGATCGTTCTCTGACAGGAGAGTCACTGCTGTCTCGTACTGCTAATTGCACTGCTGTATTGCACATCAAAAACCTTATTTCAGCAAACCTTTTTCTTTGTTTGTTTTTCTATCCTTTTTTTTCTTTTTTTTTTCTTTTTTTTCTTTTTTTTTTTTTTTAGCGTGTTTATCCTGAAGCTTAAATGCTGAGACAGCACCTTGGCTTGTTTCCCAAAAGCCTGTTCAGAAACCAGCAGCAGCATCTTCTTTTTCTTTAACATCATTTGCTTTGCAAGTGATGCAGCGTGTTCTGCAGCGTGGGGATCTGCACTGAAACACTCCCTTGCAGTCTGCACTGGGGAGAAATGGAGCTGCACCTTCAACAGAAATCAGTGTTGCAGCAAGGTTATGGCATATAGAAATGAAAGGATTTCATTCGGCCAGGTAGAGAGGTTCAAAAGCTGGTTCAGCTACTGAATTTATGCCTCTATCTCTTCCTTCTAGAAAGATGTGGATACTTTGCCCTGTCTCCAGCGTCTCTTCCTCAGCTTCAACAATATATCTAGGTAAGGGAAATAGTAGTTTGCTTCCTATCAGTGATTTGAAATATCCTATTGGAGCTGTATTTCATTAAAATTGAAATTCAAACACTGTGAGTACAGGTACTTTTCTTTCCCTCCCTAATACATCAGATAACATAATCAAGCCATTGTGCATTTTCTCTCTTAAACATAAAAATTCTTGAAACCCTTTTGCACTTAAATGTAGTTGTACTAGGAGTATTCTGCCAAGAAACATATTTTTGATTAAAAAATTATCATACTGTTTATAGATGTCAAAACTAAAAGTGGCTTTGTAAGTATGTTGTTTTACTGTTAACCTTGATGTCTGTTAGAGCAACATTATGCAAGGTAGAAATTATCTTTAACATATCATCACTGCGTTGATGGAGTTACACAAACTGCTGAGTCAGGTTCTGCTTATGATGGGGAGATTTTCATGCTTGTGGTTTACTTTTCTATATCTTAATAAAGTCTGAAAGGTAGATGCATGGTTCCCTTTCAGACCAGACAGCAGAAGCAGAATAGCTCAGCTCACAAAGCAGGGCTTCTATAGTTTCAAGTAACTAAGAGCATTTTGTTATAAATAGAACTGTTTGTCTTCTGTGCCTTTTCATATTAATGCATTTTTCGAGTCTGCCTTTATACTTGTGCCAGTATTTAAACAAAAAAAGTGCCTGCATTATCTTCAGTTTGGTATGTCCTTTTTTTAATCCCTTGATCACCACCAGCTTTCTTTGTTTAGAATCCAGTAATTGAATGTGGGGTAGGGGAAAGAGGCTTCATGTTCTAATTACTGGAAATGCCATGCTGTTCTTGTGCTATCTGCTTTCCTTGTAAAATGTTGTACTTAGTATGAGCTTTTATTGTAATAGCTACTCAAACATTTTATGTTGACCTGCATTATGTTTTTTGCAGGCAGCTCCAACCTACTTGTCTGTGTTCCTTAGGCTCTTAAAGTACCAATGCAGTACATCTCCTTAAATACTCATGACTATTAAGCATTTTAAAAAAAAAATCAGAGGTGAACTGCAGGAATCTTTAATATGCCCTTCCCTTAGTTAATTTGCTACTCTTTTTATTTTATGTTTTAAATTGGCGTAATGAAGAGGAAGGTTTAGCATTTTGCCTCTCTTGAATAATTTCCAGAATTGAGACTTGCCTTTTGTTTCTGATTTTCTAAAAAAAGGTCTCAGGTTGCCAAGAACAAGGAGGGGACTGCAGTAGCTGGCTCCCTTGCTGTCAGGGAGCATCACTGCAGTCAGTGGAATTTCTGTGTCTTTTTATATACTTGGTATATTTTGTGTCTCTTTCTGACTCCTTTCTCATATTGGTTTATGCAAATTTATGATATTTTTCCAGTATTCAGAGAGGGAAAAGTGTTTGGCCTTTTCTGTGAGGTTTTGAAAAGATTTCTCAAACTTTGTATTATCAGTAGCTTGCTTCTTGGTACCGTATCATAATTTTTGTCATTTATTCACTAGGACTTCAGTTGAACTATTGATAAATCTAGTCTTAGTTTTCATGTAAGCTAGAAATACTTATTTAGAATGTGTGCAAATATATAATTTAGTTTCAGTTTACAGTTGGAATAGATATAAAAAAACCCTTAGGGTTAAACAAAAGACACTGCTCTTCTATAAATTCTGTACACATGTGGGTAGATAGGTGGATGGATAAGTTTAACTCTTTATTTACCAGACAGTATTTTAAAACAAATAAATGAAAAAATTCTTTTGATCACATTTAGCTTGGATTTTTTTAAATAATAAACTTTTATTATATATTACAGTTCTGAAGGTTAAAACTGCCATGAATTCCTGATTTTGAGTTATGCAGTAGAAATGTCTTTGATGAGGAAAATCATTAAATATATAAGATATTCTTGACTGTCTGTTTCCTGATGCTTGGCTTGATACTCTTTGAACTGACTGAAGTTCTATGCAACCATAATACCACTGAATTGCTGTGCTGCACCTGAACATCCCTACACCCCTTTTAAATGATTTTGTGTGCTTTTGAGTCACTTATCTGGGTTTGCTGTGTGCCATATGGTAATCTGAAACACTATTTTCCTAGGAACAGCTGTGTCTATACAACCGAATTTTCTTTGTCAAGCAAATTGGAGCACAAATACTCTCATTCGTTTATCTTCAGGTGCATAGAAAAAAACCTGCAAATGGAAACAAACAACAAAGTTGCAAAAACTTGAATATATTTGTTACAGTTTCATGAAAACGTTTTATTGCTCATTTTAAAAACCAGCATTTTTGAGGCAATGCTTCCATGGAAAGTTTTTCTTGTTCCTATTTTTGTATGTCAGTGAAAATCCTTGATTCTTAAATTGACACAAACGACATGTTGAATTAATATTCCAGTAGAAGACTCGGGAATGCCATTTAAAAATTGTCATTATTTAAAGCATGAGAATCTATCATGGGTTTAATCACCATGTTCTTTTTACCTCATGCCTCAGAGGAGGGCTCAGAAATCCTGCTGCTTCTCTGCAGAGCTTTGAGTTAAAAAGGATGTGTTGGCAAGACAATGGAAGTGAAAACCCAATGCTGTAGAAGTTGATGCTGATGTGAAACAAAGAAGTTCTGACTTCAGCCCAAAACTGCTCAGCAGTTAAAAAACTGAAGGTGTTCATACCTGATGGCTGAAGGTAATATATATAGATATCTAGAACTAGTTAGGCTGAAGGTAATATATATAGATATCTAGAACTAGTTATAAGGAAGGGGGAGAAATCCCATTTTGAATTTGTCATGTGGTGCAGGGAAAAGATTGCAGTAACTTTTTCAGGGAAGATATGCCACTGGGATTCAGAAAAAGGGTTCTTGCTCATATCTTGACATGTGAAACCAGGGAAGACCACTTTTTAATCTTGAAAACAAAATACGTATTTTCACCGTCAGATGGCTGTCCAGGTCAGCACTGTGTTGGCTTTTTAATTTAGTATCTTCTCTTGCCATATGGGAAAAGCTGGATAAAAGCTCATGCAATAGTTGTTCTTCATTTGGTTGCTGAATTGGAAACCTGAGAGAAGGAATGTTCTTAGCCTAATAAAACCAAGAAAATACCTTTTCTCAGCGGGATGAAAATTTATAAATACATTGTTAAATTCTTGAACCAAAGGAGTGGAAGGGGAATGAAAAGTTGGCTGTGGTAGCACATGTAGGTACTGTAGTGGTTAGAAAGATGGAAAAATCCAGGTTTTCCTCTTTGACTGAATGGTTTTGAACACACAGTTCCCTCTACAGTGTTCTATGAGACTACAGTGAGTATGTTACCTTTCTTCTGTATTTCAGGGCTTTTCCCCTTTATGGAACATGCTTTTGAAAATTGATGCAAGAATCTCCCTAAATGGCAGTTTATAAGAGAGGATAAGTGTGCCTGTGTTCTGTGTGTAGCTGTGAATGTGTGTCACTGGTGGATGCTGAACTTCCACCACTCCAGAGTGCTCTGCTGTTTAGTCATTGCCATGTTCTCATAGGAGGCAGAAGTGGGTTTGCATCCCTCTAGCAGAAGGGAGAATTGCATGCACACCAACTCTTCTGAGAAGATTTCTAGAAAACACTTTTTGATAATTTAGCCAGAATTCACACCTTGCCTCTGTGTTGCTGCAACTACCGTTGTAGCAAAGACAGTTTGTCTAAGAAGAAAGAAGGACAGGAAAGAAGAGGTGCTTGCCATAGTTTGGTGGGACTCCTGCAGGAGAAGGTTTTTTGGAAAGAGAGTCAGACATTCCACTTGGGAAGACTGACTGAGTCAGTCTGAAACAGCATCATCCGCAGCTGCTTTGTATTTTATGGGGAGGTTAAAGACTCCTTTGTGGTGAACAGAGGCTGGAGGGAGCACTGAGATGTGGTCTCTGATCCCCGGAGGGTGGTCACCACTTGGCTCTGTCACAGCAGCCTGCGTGCTGGGGAGCAGACAGAAGCTGCGTTGTAAAGTGGGTAATTTGTTTGCTAAGTGTAGCACATTAAAGCTTTACTTGGCTTAGGGCTGGGATACCAGTGTGACAAGTACAGTATATTAAGGCTTCTACATGGAATTTCTAAAGCTCTATTTTTTATACATGTATACAGTTATTTTGCACTACTGCTTCTTTCTAAAGCTGAGCTGCTAATAGGGCAGCTAAAAGCAGGATAAAGCAAGCACATCTGTTTTAGCTCCAGAATGAATGTTCTGGTATGCTGAAACAGCAAGAATTTCAAAGCACAGCAGTATGTATAAGTGGAAGGTCTTGAAAACACTAGCAAGCTTTCAACTGTTCTGTCACTTCCTGAAGAAATTGTTTGTATTAAAAATATGTAAATAATATGTAATGGCACAAAGTACTTGGAATAAATATGTTTAATGCTTTAAAATATATTTGCAATTTAAAATAATTTTTAAGACCAAAAATTTTCATATTTGACAAGCAAAATCTTCTTTCTCAATGGAAATTCAATTATCTTTTTCTATTCTAACGTATTTACGAGTTTGCTTTACTAAATTTTGTGTCATTTGGAAAGATTATCTTTTATCTTCAGGACATACTGAGTATGTATTTTAAGTAATATGTCAGCCTAATCTTCAAAAAATGTGGTTCCACAAGCTGTTTTCTGGAGGGGAAACTGGATCTCAAAGAGAAGCCGAGAAAGATAATCCAACTTGTCACTTCAGCCACATGTACAAAACACCCAATCCTTCAGATGCGCTAAGCACCTTCACTGCCTTTGGCACAATCTGGATGTAGTTCATTTTCCGTGGGTTTTTAGGCCGTTTTCATACCCTAAGCAGGAAGGCAGTAGTGCTTCCTCTGTACTCTGTCATTTTCCTGCTGTGCCCATCGGGTGTGTGGTGCAGAAGCTCCTTGTGTGCTGTACTAATTGCGTGATAAAAGCAATTGCCACTCTGTGACAGTCTTCAGGTATGGAAATCTGTGCTGTGTGTGATTTCTGATCCCTAAGGTCAGCACATATGTAAGGTTTGACTTGGCTTAAGGCAGACTCGACTCTTGAAGGCCAAAGTGCACAAGGATGGTGCACAGTTGTACCTCTATACATTATAATGAATTTCTTAAAAGGTGTTGGAGAGTCTTACTTATTGCTTTCTTTTCACATTCCGTCATCAATGAATGGAGCACAACATAGGCTCTACATCTCTAAATGCATTGTACACAGGCCAGTTATGTATTGACAGGTAATAAAATCCAGTGTTGTCTAAGCAGCCAAATTAGTGGTGTTTGTAGATTGAACTCAGAGCAATGGACTGATCTGTTTTGAAGATATGATTTTGTAGTTGTTTTACTTCCAATATTAATGGTGTTTCAGGCACCAAGGATCATTCTGTGGCATTTGTGGTTGTTTTTTGTCCTTCTGTTTTCCATGTTTTTCATGCTGTCTTTGATGGCAAATGTGTCTTGTATTATTTTCTGGACTATGAGTTGATATGTGTCATATTTTAGAGGGGGAGTTAGGTGAAACTATGCTCCCAGAGTTAACAAGTTCTCCTTATTCTGCATCCCTTTTAACCTATATGTGAAGAGACTAAAAAGTTTAACAGCAGCAGCTGTTGGTATTTCAGAATACTTACAATTGAATTTATCTTACAATTGAATTTATCATACACAGTATTGATGGGTGGGGAGTTTTCAGTACAGGCAAATATTTATGTTCTGTCCTTAAGAAATAAAATCTTCCATCTCAAAATTATTCTCACTCTTTGACATTAAAACTTTAAACTTTTTTGGTTACAGTTTTGAGGATATTCTGTGCCTTGCTGATTCCTCATCTTTGTCAGATATCACCCTTGATGGCAATCCAATAGCTCAGGAGACATGGTACAAACACACTGTTCTCCATCATATGATGCAGCTCCGACAGCTAGATATGAAGAGAATCACAGTAAGACATTTCTGTTTTCATCAAACTTAAGAGATCCTTAAAGTCAGAAGTAAAATGTAGGGGTTTATGTGTATATATGTATATTAAAAATACAAGCTTTTTTTCTTAATTTAGCATGGAATTGAATGGTGCATAGACATTACAATATTTAAAACTTTAATATTTTTTCTTCAGTATAACGTAAGCATGTCAGTTTTTACTTCAATTTAACGTGTATTTTGAAGTCCTAGAACTTTTCAGCAGTAAATACTGTGTGTGCAGTTGCCACGTGACATGAGGGAGTCTGCAAAGCTTTTGGTTAGAACTTTCCTGACAGTCTTTACTGGCTTGTTTTGTAGGTGAGGAGGAGCAGCATTTTCCTTCCAAAGGAATGGTCTGTTTGCCTTGAAATTGCTGTAACTGGTGTCTTTCATTTAAGAGTTTCAGTGGTTTCTTAACTCTGCCCGGGTTCTGTGTGTCTGTATTTCTTACCTGTCCTACTCTCCCTGTTCATTTGTGTTTCTGCTGCTCAAGTTCAAGTAACCTTGCTGAGGGACAGAGGACTTGCACACAACTAAGTCTCCTACAGGCTCCTTGGAAATACACTCCAGAGGATGAAGGGCAATCACCAGGGGTCTTAAAATCACCTATTTTCTCTTTTAATATAGGAATAGCCTTGCTAATTCTTCTGTGTCTACTCAATAAGTATGACCTTCTTACAAGAGAAATCTATCCAAGAGTAAGCAAATATTGCAGTGTTTTCTTTTCTGACCACGTACCTTATTTTAAATGTTCATTTGCTTTGTACAAAGGCTGTACTACATTATAAATTGCAGCTGTTGCTTTGCCATCTATCCTGTTGTCCTGTAGCCAATCCACCATGAGTATAAAATAGGGCCAATTAGGAGGTGAAATATAACATGTACGTGGAAAACATTAATTTTAAAAATCAATGCTTGGGGCATGAGAGGTTTTGCTCCCAGCACTGAAAATACTAAATACTTTTTTGTTCACAGATATTCTATGTGTTGGGTTTTTTATATTTTGTGAATTTATACTGACTTAATTGAATACTTGCTAATTAGCTTGCTTTTACAAAGATTGTTTTATCAGTATTACTTCAGAAACTTGAGTCACATAGTAAAAATCTCCTTCCCCACTTGCCCCAGCTCCACCCTTCTCAAAAGGGGTTGGATCCTGGTAGAAATCTCAGTGATGGCAAAAACTGTAGAAAGAGCTCAAACTCCTTTTTAAACTCTATGGGATCTGTGTGGGGAAAAAGTTATTAGAAAGGCACAGCCATGGGAAGAACTTAATCTGGATTTGCACCTTCCTAAACATCAGAATCACCCACGAAGACAAAAAGCCATGGAAAACCAGGCTCATAAACCTACTTGTAAAAATAACGTGCTTTGCATTCTTTATTTGCCTTCTAAGCCTTTAAACACATTCTTCATATAGAGGGTGCTATATATTTTCTGCAATAAAAACTGGGTTACTCAGATAATCATATAACTTAAAAAACTGGGTTTTAAGGAGAAATAACAAGTATCCTGAGATTTGTGATAAAATTCAAGAGTTGACAATCTCAAATCCATCTATTCTGCCTAGTAATGCAACATGCAGTTGCCACCACTTGTAAGGGTAGATTTTTCCTGAAGGGGGAGTGAAAGTACAATATTGAGTATGTGCTTTTCTCACTCAATTGGTGAACCTAAACTTTAATTGCATTTATGGGATCTTTTCTTCGTTAGTCTGAAGAGTGTCCAGATAATTTTGAACTTTAGTGTTGCTTTGTCTTGTAACAGAGAGTTGAACGGTGGTTGTTTTTTCTGACTAGGAATTCTTCACTAAGCTGTTCAGAAGCTTCTCTGCTTGAGAAATGAGTTTTATGCAATTTTTACTTCTGCTCTTAACTTTTCTTTTACCTGCTGGCTGCACTGGGACAGGACGATTCTTTCAAGAAAAAGTAAAATCTGGGGGATATTTTAAAAAGTTTGTAAGAGACTTGGAAACTTTATTCACGTTGGGTTTCAAGGAGACACGTGCTTTTTGGTGCCAGGCCTTTTCCATAGGATTCCCTGGAGAAAGGGAATCTTGGTGCAAAAGCCTGGAGATAACTGTGTCTGCCTTAGGGAACTATTCAGAAACAACTAGCTGCCATGAAAATCAAATCCACTGCACTTGGAAGAAAACATTTTTGCATTGTAACTGTTCTAATACTGCTTAAGTCAGGGCAGATTTGCCTTTATTCAAGGGATTGTATGGTATTATGGCAACTCTTAGGCCCTGACCCATGAGGAAGCCAATGTTTTCTTAGGCCATCTCATTCCTAAGGCATTTTGGAATGTAAGATTTAAGCTCTCAAACCACTGAGGCAGAGCCAGTGGTGGTGAAATCAGTGGAGGTCACACACCTGCAATGAGTTTCACTATAAGCCCATAAGCACTTATTCCTTGTCCACATAAGATGTTTTTCAGCTGACAGACACTCCCACTTCATGTTGTGCATCTTAAACATCAGCTCAGTGGAAACATTTTACTGTCTTGAGCTTTGGTAGGTCAGTCTAGAGACTTAAAGACCAGGGAGAAGGCTGAATGACCATGGCTAGACAGATCCTGCAGTGTGCCTTTCGTGCCACTCTGTGTCAGTAACTCTCAGCTGCACCTTGGCCTCACCTTAGTTGCAAGGTAATTGGGACATGATGAATGTCTTCATGGAATAGGCTTGTGAGATTGAAGTGCTTTACAGTCAGGGCAGGCTTAGTCAGGTTGCATTTGTAATTATTTACTTTGGTTAAAACACTATAATGGTTGGGTTTCTGGGCACTGAAGCTTTTTTGATATGGTTTGTCGTTTGAACTTTTCCAAAGGTGGGCATGCCCAGTGGTGCTTTCAGTTTAGCTGTGACTGAGCTGTTTCCCTCCACTCTTTGGAAAGACTAAGCAGATATTGTCTGCAGATATGTAATAAAATATTAAAATATGAATGAAATGGGTACATACTCCTTACTGAGGAGTTATTTAACCAGGAACATTTGCTATTCATCACTTCAAATAGACTTTCTCAAATGAATTTGCTCAGTGTATATATATATTTCTACATGGTGTGTGTGTAAATATGATACACAGTGCATGTTTTTTTGAAGTGTGCTGTGGTTACCAAATTGAAAGACAAGTTGTGTCTCTTTAAAAATAAAACTTTGCTTCTTTTCATTGAGGTTTGTAGGGTTTGGATGCTTAAAGTAAGAGAGCTGTGTTTGGTTTTGATTATTTGCTTAGACATTTCACTGCTGATCAGGGAGTAGGTTCTACTGCTTTATCCAGAATAGAATTTATGGTGGTGATGGAATACAGTACAAAGTATTCTGGTTTTTTTAGAGAAGGACCCCCATGTTTTTATATTATTATTTTCACTGGAAAATAGGATACTTCAGGAACTCCTAGAGTCATTATTCTGAATCATAATTCTCTCTCTTTAATCAGGTCTTGTGAAAATATACCAAATTAATGCTGAAAGTAAAAAATGGAGATGTAGCTCTTTGTCAAATATCACTTATGAATGATTTGACAAAATGTTTTACCAGTTATTTTCCCTGGCTGTATTTCTACTGGAACTATTCTTCATTCCTGTGTAAAACCAGCCCCTGTGGTGTACAAAACAAAGAGCAGTGTCTGCCTTCTGCAAGTGGGAGCTGAATGTTGTGCATTTAAAGTGTACTGTATTGAGTCTCTTTATGCCTTGAAAGTACAAAGTATGTTCCAGGCCATTCTTCATATTCTCCACGTGTTTTTTATTACCCAAAATAGTTTATATCAAGTAGACTATAACTGTTTTGTAAAGTATAGTAAAATTATTTGAGTAATTATAAGGTGGATGTGCTATGGTGGGTGATGAAATGCTGCATTGCCTGCATGCTGACCTAGCACCTGTGACTTAAAGGGTGTCACTCGTTGAAAAAGAACTTGGTTGACGAATAGTAAAGCAGCAGTGAGGACGGAGAGGTGCGTTCCTCTGCGGTCCCTTTAGGATCCTTCCCAAATTCCGCTGGATGCAAATTGCTGGCCGTTTCTATTGAAGAGCGGCAGTGCCGGTGCGGTGGCGGCAGAGGGCGCCATCGGCACGCCGAACGCGCATGGAATTTGTGTGAGCGCTGGAATAACCAGCTGGAAAAGAAAAGCATCCCCACTTCGTCCTGCAAGGTTTGGTGTCAAGACAAAACACTTAGGGATCGTAACAGCAGAGTAAGGAGGAGAAACAGAAAAAGGAGACAACTCCAGACCTTTTGAGTTTTGGGTTTTTTTTCTGAAAGAGGAGTCGTCATAGAAAAATGAGTTGTGGCAAGATGATTTAGGGCTTTGTTTTTGAACTTTTTCAGTATTCTGGAGGGGTTTTGTGGATTGGGGAGGGGGATGTGCTTTTTAAGATTGCTTGCATGGGTAAGATTAATTAAGTAATGTATATGGGTTTGATTTTCCTAAAGGTAGATTTCACCCAGTTTACACCTTCCTCATGGGGTGAAGAGGAGGGGCAGGCGCTGATCTCTGCTCTGTGGGACCAGGGACAGGACCCAGGGAATGGCTGGAGCTGTGTCAGGGCAGGGTTAGGTTGGGTCTCAGGAAAAGATTCTTCCCCCAGAGGGTGGTGGGCACTGAGCAGGCTCCCCAGGGCAGTGAGCAGAGCAGCGAGGCTGCCAGAGCTCCGGGGGTGTTTGGATGATCCTCTGGGACACATGGAGTGACTCTTGGGGGTGATTCAGTCCAGGGCCGGGAGTTGGAGTCGATGATCCTTGTGCATCCCTTCCCTCAGCAAATTCTGTGACCCTTGATCTTTATTCCAAGCTTTTCTCTATCATTGTACCTGAATGGATAATAACCTAGGATGTATTTTATTTTCTTGACTGAGGTAACTTTTTTAAATGGTGGTTTTTAAAATGTCTATAACTAGGATAACCTCTTGATCAAGGAAAAAAAGTCTTATTCAGCTAATACTCTTATTGGAATGTAATTTGCATTAGTTCCTTCCAATCTTTGTATGAAGACTGTTGGCAGGGAAGGTCCCGAGCTGACTTCAGTGAGGGCAGTAGACCCTTGTGTATGGAAGACAGTGTCCTAAAGTACACATTTGAACTGGAGTAAGGGAAAGCTTTGAGAGGGAAGATAGAGTAGCAAGAAGTTTGTGGAAGCTCAGAGAACTGATTTAGGGAACTTTGTGGATAGTTCCCTTAAAACTTGGGGGAAAAACACGACAGGTTGTTTTGAAAGGAATAAAATTAATGAAGGCTAATTTACTATAGATGAGTGTAATTATGTTATCTGGTTTTCCCCTACCCCAGTGAGAAACACAACACCAGCTCAGTTAGTCTGGAGTCTGAAGAATGGCCAGATGTTTTCTGCCAAGTAGAATGGATAGTTTGTGCTTCCTCTTCCTTGGTGGGAAAACTGGCTTACATTTCTCTTCTTTCTACACACCAATTTTTTATAATCAAACTTCTGGGGAACAAAAAAAACCAACTGTGAATTTAAGATTCTAAACACACTTTAAGTCATTTGATATGTTCAATGTGTTGAAAAGTCATTAGAGAAGATGAAGACACTGATATTGTAAAAGCTTGTTTCTGTAGGAAGCATAGTTAAAAAGCATAAATGCAAGGGCCAATGAGGAGATGTAATTAAAAAATTTTAAAAACCCTGAAAAAAAACCTAACTTGCTTTTTAGTGAAAGATATCACTAATGTTGTTTGCTAGTGTTTATCCTTTATTTTAAGACTTCAGGGGTTTTTACATAAAAACAAACAGTACAATGGAATACGCAATTGGAATAAGCAGCTGTCATGAGAGTAATGTCTGTAGTTCTCAAAGTTCTGAATTCTTGAGGAACAGTGTATTTTTATTTTGTATTATTAATGGTTATTCGTATTATATGCATTATGTATAAAATATTGTTATATATAATATTGTGTTGTATTATGCAATGTTAATAATTATTCATATTTGCACTGTATTACCTGCATGGGGTTTATTTCATGATTTTCACAGCCTCCCCCTGAACATTCAGGTGTTGAGTTTCATTGTGTGGTATTTTGTTGCATTGGCATCTCAAAGGTCTTCTGCGTGTGCTTTGATTTTGTTATTTAGTTATTGGTGAGCCTCCTTTAACATTCACTACAAGGACTTATTGAGGTCCTTCTGAGCTGGATTATTCTGCAATTCTATGACACAACCCCCTTGAAAATACCCTGTTTAGCAATAACTAAAAAGCCCAGTAGCAGATGGGTCTGCCAGCAGAACTTCACCAACAAAAGGCTACAAGCTATTTTCAGAACAAGGAAAAGGAAAAATAGAAAGCAAAAATAAAAGTTAGGCTTTCCAGTTAGTGTTCCAGGGAAATTCTTGCATGTAGTTGGGTTAGAGAAGCTTGCTCTGTCCAAAGCCTCATGCCTTGATCTGCATTGAGATACTCCTCATGGGGGATAAAGTTGTGGAGGAGCAACTTACAAACCATTGTTTGAGTGATGCTACAATCCATGGTATGTCAGTGGGTCTGAGGGGGCTCTACACAGCTCAGAGTAGGCATGCCACATGAACCAAACTTCTTATGCTTTGGAAGTTGTTTTATGTGAAGTTCCTGTTTTATTTTATCTTCCAGTACACACTCACCCTTGTGCTTAGGGGTTCTTGCGATACTCTAAACATGGTGTGTTTTGTTCATGTAGAAATGTTGACATATCAATATATCTTCATGGTTGATGATGCTTTCAGTTCATTTTTGTTTGTTAACTTTGTTAACACATAACTTTTTTTCAGAAAATGAAAAGTTTGGGACAGGAGCTTTCTATTTTGAGGGAAATGAAAACACTTTTCATA
This sequence comes from Dendrocincla tyrannina, assembly GCA_035047865.1. Lineage (NCBI taxonomy): Eukaryota > Metazoa > Chordata > Aves > Passeriformes > Dendrocolaptidae > Dendrocincla > Dendrocincla tyrannina. The sequence continues at coordinate 15,203,238 of JAWWMP010000018.1, read as the reverse complement.
TGTTCTGAGAAGACACTTTAACAGAAACGCCCAAATGGCATGTGAAGTAAATCAAAATAAGTTAAAGTATGCTTCCCAAATATTTGTGTTGGAAGGAATCTACACTTTTTACTTCATAGTGAACATTTCTTTTGTTACTTGGAAAATATATGTGCTAAAAATACTGTGCTGTGAGAACATTTGGACTTCTGTAAACAAGGGGCATCCAGCCTAATATGGGTGTATTGCAGTATCAAGTTGCTGTACCAGGAACATTAAGCAACTTCACGTCCATTGTTTAGGAATCAATCGCTTCCTTCTTGAGACTTCTGCCTGATTAGGTAATAATGGTGAGAAAAAATGCTAATGTACTAGAGTTAACTTTGAAAATGTTTTCTTCTCGAGTTGTCTTGATGACTGAGAAAAGCCAGCCCCTGCAAACAGTTTATAATGATGGAAATTAGTCTTGGATTAGGATTCAAGCATAAATAGAACCCTTTATTTTTTTTTTGCTGTGTGTCTTTTCTTGCAAAAAAAGTCTTACCAATTGCAAAATCTGCTCCAAAGATACAAAGATGTACACTGTTACATTGAAAAATGTTCTTTTTCATTGTTGCTTGCCATTTGCTTTATACTTTTTCAAAAACCTTTACAAATCTTAGTTTTAACCATGTATTCAGTGTTTATATCTGAGTAGTTTATTTATTCTCTGTCTTTATTTATAATTAGTAATTTTATCCTTTTAATAACATTTAGAAACATTAAAATGATAAAAATTCTAAAATTACATTAAAGTGAAAATCTACATTTCACATACCAACAGAAAACACATTTTAATAATGTATCAGTAATACTTTTCAGAACCTGATTAGTTCTTCCTTTTAGGAATTTGTTTTTCTGTTCTTCTTCCAGGAAGAAGAAAGACGTATGGCATCTGTTGCAGCAAGGAAAGAGGAGGAAAGGAAGCGTGAAAGCCATAAACAGACCTTGCTCAAGGTACTTTCTGTGGGTGTTCTCAGGCTGCTATAAACCAGTTTACAGCAATAATTTACATACTGGTTTTTTTGCTGAAGATCTTATATATCCCAATATGCCTCTGTCTTTTCCAACTCCATTTTTACAGCTGGAGCAGTGCACTCTGTGACTGAAACTCTCTTCAGTCAAATATGCAAGTAATACTTTAGCAAAAAGCCCCGTTTGAACACATGGGTGTGATACGTGTAAAGGGATGGTAAACTTCATTTTCCTAAATCCAGGGTAAAGGACCTTTCCAGCGATTTCAAATTCCTTGAATTTGGGGTCCCCATTTGAGGTGAATGCTCTGACTGCAGCCACTCAGGGTGTTCTGAAGTAGATTTTCCTTCGTTCTTTCCTGTTGAAGTTGCTCCTTTCTGTAGAAAGAGAGAAGCTGCCATGAGAGCACAGCCAGAGTCCAGCTGTTGTGTTTGTCAGGAGAACACTCATCTTTATCTGCCAGCCCAGCTGGCCTGGTCAGTGCTGACACAAGAGGGAATATCCGAGCAGGGGAGACTGAGGTGCACTCTTCATGGAGCTGCTGAATAATGAGCTGTGTCCTAATAGGAGACCAAAGTTCAAGGATCTGAGAGCATCTACATTCCATTCGCTGCTTGAGTATTGCCATTTGTCTCCAAATCATCCTCCTTTGGAGGAAAAAAAAGTGCCTAAATTTTTTTGTCATCCAGTAATGCCTATAGAAAAACAACTTGCAATTTGTCAGTCAAAGAAGCAAACAAAAAATGTTCACATATCCACATTAAGTTTCCTGGGTAAAGTGATATTTTATGAAGGGAATTAGACTGAAAGTAGGTGCAGGAGGCTGTAAGAAGTGTAGCAAATGTAACTCTGAAAAATAAAAAAGACACAAACAGAATGTTAACAGTATATTGAAAGATGTTTTAAGTATATAAAAATCCCCCAAGAAGCTAAATGTATGAATTGGGGAAAAAATCAATTCATGTCTCATGCCTAAGAATTCCAATATAGATTTCCTCTATATTTGTATCCATGTATATTTCTATTTTCTGTTAAAAAAAAACCCCTAACAATATAAGAAAAATGTCTTAGATACAGTTTTAGGGAGTTTTTTTAAGCAGTGTTGTGGTTTGGAAATCTTTTCCTGGAAGGTAGTGATGTATTTAAAGGCTCTTGAGGTTTGAAGTGTTGCTGCCAGTTCTTAGTAACATAAAGAAATGGGAAATTTCTAAATAATATGCACATATGATGTTATTTTATGCTGTTGGAAAGACAACAGTTTTTCTGACTGGGAAAAAAGGTAGATGTTTATTTGCAGTTCATGTTCTTAACTATTGATATTGTGTTTCCTTGTAGCAGAGGGACTGTTTGCTTTGATGGCCTAGATTTTGTGGTGCATTTTGCTAGTGGAAAATTCTTTTAGAAGGAAATAATATTTTTAATGTGTAATGCCATTATTATTCGATTTCAGCATTAAGTAGTAAGGTTTCTTTTAATTTAATCAAGGTATATTTCTTATCTTCAAATACTGAAGTGGCGTAAGGACCAAATACCAATTTTTTTTTATGATTTGGTGAGTTTGTATATTTTTCATTTGTAAATGGGTTCTTAAGATTCAGGTCCTTTTCCCATTCCACACAATTGAATTGAAAGAACAAATCTGCTCATAAATACAATGTCCAGCAAACAAAAAGTTGTGAACTCTAGAATTTTCTTCAGAGTTCAATCTGAAGAAAATATTAAGAGAATTATGTTCTGCAATTTTTGTTAGTCACATTTCTCCAAACCTTCTTAAACTATATGAAGTCTAAATGAAATTACACGCCGTCTGCAAACAATTGCTGTTTTCCTGTGTGCACTGCCCTGAAAATGTAATTTCAGCAGTGTCATCTCTTCTCTTTCCCGTGTCCATACTTATCTGCCCAAACAGAGGAGTTTCTTCATCTTTTTCAGGATGGTTTTTAATTGCTTCCAACCCACTCTTCTGGGAAAGTTTGGGATGTACTTTGAAAAGTACAGAGAATGTAATTCCTTTCCAGCAGCGGTCGAACTTAATATTTACTGGAACAAGGAAAAGTTATTGCTAGCAGAATCTTCACACCTGTAAAATGTGCTTTTTGTAAACTGAATCCTTGGAAGTTTTCAAGGCTGTGTAGGGATGCAGCAGCCCACAGCTGAGGGCTAACACAGAGCTGTGCAGTAATTAGGACTATGAGGAGACCCTCACCCTCGAGAGCAAACAGAATTTTCTAAAGGTGTTTGGGGAAAAATGTTTCCTATTTCCCCTTCCCCCACTTCCATTAGCTGTGGATTTATTATGTTACTTTTTTGTTTCTACTATTGGAGATCTTGTGAAATTGTTTACTGGCAGTTGTGCCAAATGGCACTAGAATGACCTGTTGATCTCAATGCTTAACCACCAGCCAGTACTACAGTTTCTTCAATGTGAAACATTTAAAATGTTTTGATTAAGCATGGTATTTCCTTCAGAACAAACAGGTGTGTTGATACTGCCCTGCCATAGCTTATTGTGACTTCTGTGCCTTGTTTCAGGAGAAGAAGCGGTTAACGATCTGTAATATTGCTCGGCAGTGGGAGATTCAGCAGAACCGAACGGCTCTCGAGGCTTCTTTAAACCAAGACAAGGACAGTGAGCCCTGTCAGATCAATGGCAGTGCTGCATATGTATTTCCTGAAGAAAGCAGGTATTTTAGTGGGTAATATTTCTGCTTGTTCATGTCTTATGTTCCAGATCGCTACTTCTCACCTCTGAGATCTCACCGTATTTCATAGTCAAAAGTATTGTAGCCAAATCAAGGCTGAAAAGATGTTTAACTCACCTTTTGACTATTAATAATAAGTAACATATGTTTAAAAAGTAATATAACAGCATCTCACTGCCTAAAGAAGTGCAATCTAAATTATTATGTGATTTTTCTAAATAGGGGACAACTTCATATTTGCAAGACATGTTAAATATGAATTCCTGAGCCTTCTTAAAGCTGTTCATTTCCGTGACAACTTAGATTGTTGCCTTCAGTTGAAATGAACAGAGTGAAGGTGTCTGAGCATTACGAACATTTGTAACCTCTTTGTATATCAAGAGTTGAATCTATACTCTGTCTGAACTGCAGCATCTTTTATAGGACTGCTTTCACACCCAGAGTATATTAATAGTAGCAGTTTTTTGACTTTGTTTTATTCCTAAGGTAATGTTTGTATTCTCAGTTTAAAATATGTGATTTTTGTGGTACATTTTTTAGCTTGCTTATCTGCATCTAAGAGGTGGCCATCTGGAATTCTGTGTAGTTTAGGAACCACCAATGAACTTAATGAACAATGTGTGCCTTAGCTTGGCGAAAACCAAAGTAGCACACTTCCAACCTTGGCTAGCTCAGGCACAGGCCTGACAAAAGGAAATTCAGCAGCAAGTGCAGCTTCCTGCTGTCCCTGGTCAGTGCTGGAAATGTCAGGGCTGGTCAGGAAGTCTTTGCCACTCAAAACCAGAATTTGAGTTTGTCTATTAGAAGTGGTTTTATCTCTAGTTGAGTGATGCAGCTTTTGAAACACTTTTTTCTTAGCATTTTTAAATAGCTATAGTCCTTTCTGTTCTTGTGCTTCCAAGGCTTTCCCTTGAACACATGTTTAGCCAGTGCTTTTTTGCCTGCTTGGTTTCTTCACAGTTTAATTCAGTGTTGTTAATTTTCCCCCATGACCAAGTCAATGCAACTATGATAGGAATCTGTTCATTCACAGAACACTCAAACTATTGCTTTAGAAATCATGCTGGTTTGGTCTATGTGCTTTAATTCTAGACAGGATTTTAAAGATGAGCAAGTAAGCAATAAAATTGCAGGTGAAATTCAGCATAGGTAAGTAGTTACAGTTTTACAGAAGAAGTAGCGGACTCAAAATTTTCAGTCAACAGTGAAATCTTAGAGTTCTGGTTGATACTGTCAAGTGAAAATCTGTCAAGCAATTGCTTCTAGTCAAAACACATTAAAAATACTAAGAATGCAGTAAAGAATAAAAAAGTAACAATCATTACTTCATTTTCTAAACCTGTGATTTGTGCTCATCTTGAATTCTCTGTGCCCTTGAGGTCCATTGAGCTGAGGGTGTCATGGTTGGAAGTGGGACAAAAAGAAGGCAGTTGAGAACACCTGGATTTACTGCCTAATTTTAAAACTGCCCTCGTGAATTGGAAAGCTCACATTTATTTTAAAGAAATGCTTGAGTGATTGCTCATGTCATAACTTTTACATTTCGTATAGCAAACACAATGTGAAAGGGACATTGCTTAAATAAATACATTGTTTGAAGTTGTGTTTAATTGTTGGAAGCTGTGTTTAGATATCTAAAGCAACACGAAAAGTGCTAGGCTAGCATTCTGAGTTGAAATTTTTAAGCAGATTTTTAAATATAAGTGGATTCCTTATTTAATTTTACCCCCCCCCATCAACTCAAATACACACAGAGCCCTTCTGCCAAAGAAGCAGAACATTTTTGATGGAAAGAGGATTTTCCAGCCCTCGGTGTTTTTGAACCAGATGTGATACTGAAAATGAATGAATGCTGAGAAATGCCATTGTATTTGTCAGCTGGGTTTTGGTAAAAGTAAGGACTGTCATTCAGTAGAGTTATGTTATTATTTCAAAATAATCCCCTTGATATCACTGTATTTTTATTTCCTTTGCAGGTCTCTTGACACAATACTGAGCAGTGCAGTGCAAGGTTTGTCTGTTCTGGAGTCTCATTTAGTGGAAGTGGAAGGGGACACTCTTGGCTTGTATGGTGCAGGAGCACTGGAGTGCCTGGATCGAAACTGGAGTGTTCAAACTGCTGGCATTATTGTCACAGTCTCCTTTATGTTCATAGAATTTGATGAGATTGTACAAGTGTTAGCCAAACTGAGGACAAAATTTCCTAATTGTGTGGTAAGTGTGCCTCAAGTTTCAGCTCTGTGAACACCTATGAATTATTTATTCTCTAGGAGAACCTTCCTTTGGGATAGTCACCCCTCAATGCTTTCATGTCAATAGACAGTTAGGAATTCCATCTTTTCTTCATGTTATAACCTTAACTTTAACTTGATACTTCTTAGAAATCAATACTTTAATTTATATTTCTTTTCAGGCTGGTTTTTATTTCTTTTAATTCCTTTGAGCTAGCTGATTATTTTGAAGTTGAAAAACTGGTGTATAGATACTATATTGCTATTCTATAATATTATGGATCTGTGATATCAGAAGGACTTCATTTGTGCTGTGAATTCAAAGATCAAATAGCTGATAGGAGAAAAAGAAAAGTAAAATTCAAGGGAATAGCTAACTAAATCAGTACAGCTGTGGGATTTACTCAGTCCTTGATGAAGCAAAGCAACATAAATGTCTCTTTAGTATGTCTTTTTCATTTCTTTCTTGGACATTTAAATCAGTCATTTTGAAAAAATATTAAAATAGTATTAAAAATAGTAAAATAAAGATAACATACATAAACAACTTGTAACTCAGATAGTATGGCTACCTGCTGCCTTTCAAGATTTTGAGTATAACAAAACCTAATGATTTAGGTGAAATAGATAATTTTGTGAGGAGCTTGAGACAGATTTATTCGTATCCATGAAACAACAGTTTTATTGGGGGGGAGGGGGTGGAATTTGTGGGTGATAGCAGAATCTTAAACTAAATTTTTATGTTCACCATCAGTTTTTCCTCTTTCCTTTTCCCTCTATAGTACTACTGTATAGCCAGATATATGATGCTCATAGAGGCATTAGTGTAGGGCAGGACTCAAAGGCCAGCATGTTCTGCCCTAAAAAGCCAGAATCTTTGAAAGCATGTGTTATATTTACTTTCATGTGTAGATGTTGCAGTTGCTTTACTTGTAGAATTAAAGTAAACATTGCTCAAGTTGTATCGTTGCTTTTTGTAACATTGAAAATATTAGTGCTGTTAGTAAAGGGTTTATAAATTCCTTGGGGGTTTTGGAGTCAACAACTCAATATTTGTAATACAGCAACTGGTTGAAACATTGATGGGTTTTACTACAAAGACCTCAAATGAAAAGAGCGCAGTTGCTTCCTCAGCCCCATGACTGCTTATTTGAGCTTGAAAATTGAGTGGCACAGAGCTGTGGGTCCACCCTTCATTGTTTTCTTGCCTAATTTATGGTGGTCTGACCTTTTTCAGCACCTGAAGTTTAAGGAGACAAATCTCGTGGCTCTGCAGCAGTTCAGTGCCTTGGCTGAGATGCAGCGCTTGGAGCAGCTGACAGTCGATCCTCAGGGAAATCCAGTTGTCAACTTCACCTTGTGGAAAGACTATGTCCTCTTCAGGCTGAGCCATTTTCATCTGCAAAAGATAAATGGAGTGAAGGTGGGGCAGTGTTGCTTCTTTCTTATTAGTGGTCTTAGAGCATCAATTAGCACTGTTTTTAAAAGAGCAGATGAATTGATAATAAAATGAGCTCAACCCTGTCGGCGTCTTTTCAGTATTAGGGGGAAAAAATTTAAGTAGACTTCACCATGTAATTTGTTGTGAAATAAATATTAAAATTAATATTATTTAATAAAATTAAACAAGCACATTTAATATATCATGTAATATTAAAGCATTATTTTACTCAATTTTAAAAAGCACTTGTTTGATGTGAATGAAAAGATCACAGTGCTGACATTGAGTGCTGGTGCAGAACTGTGTTTGACACTCTTTAGTAGTTTACAGTTCACGATTCTCTACAGTTTCCAGTGTTACAAATTGTCATAGAATCACATTTGCTGCTTTAAGCCTAGCACAGCAAGAAGTCTGTCAAATGAATTTTTCTATTTTTCTGCTTGCTGAGTACATGGTCTTTAGTATATTTAGTTTTTTGTTGGGTGCATTTTGTGTTTAAAAAAAATAGAAAGTTAGGATACTAATATTGCTGTTCTTTGTACTTTGTATTCCCCTTTACATCAATTGAAAGCAAATTTATTTAAGCATATAAAATAGCTGTTTTATACTTGAGCTGTGGTTGTAAAGGGAGAGAAGATAGTTACAATGCAACACAATATTTGAATGTGCTTTCAATTTTAAATGCTAAATAAGTTTAAGAGGTGTTATGGAAGTTAATTAGAGCAAAAATAATACATAGCTTTAGCATTTGGATGTGGTATTTTAATTTGGTCATCATCATATGTTTTGGATTAGATATACTTGTTATCTGATCCAGCCAAAGCATGAATGTTGTGGTTTACTTGGCTTTAGTTGTGTAAAACATGCATCAGTTGCTCAGAAAAACAGGAGTGAGTAAAGAGCTTACCTGAATTAATTAGGAATGGATGAGAAAGGATGGAGGCAAATGACTCACTCCAACAACACAATATCTTGAAAAGGAAAAAATAATGGTAGTCAGTAATTCCATAAAAAATTTTGAATAACCTTGAGTTTAGTACTTCATGAAAAAAAAAACAAACTACTCATCAAAGTAGATTAAAAAAATAAATTCAAGTTTATTTCTGGTTTTATTGCATCAGATTTTCAAAATCAAATAAATCTTGCCTGTTTGGTCTTCATAGACCAAGAAAGAAAGAAAAAAAGAAAGCAACACAACTATTTAAGTAGACTTTTAGTTACAAACTTAAGGTCAGGAAATTCAATCTCTGAGGGAAAACTTTGAATGTAATAGTTCTTGGGGAGAATTTGGTAAATGGAGGGCATGTAGCACAGCGTGACTTTATGTAGGATATATGTCAGATCTTAAATATGTATGGCAGGAACATTTTTGTCCTCAACAAACGTTTTCAGCCAGACCATGCAATATGAAGATGTGCACACAAATTTTTTCCTGGTATCATTAATCATTTGAGAAGTGTCATAGCCAAGCTGGGGAAAGAGATGAGCTCTGATTGCTGTTTTTCATTAGCCTACAGCGGAGTCATGGCATCCAGCTTTGCAGATGTATATTACCTCTCTGATTAACATCAGTAACAGAAAATCCTGTTTCAGTGTAAAGAACACAAGCCCTGAAGTGTGTTCTCAAACCTTAGATCAGCCCTAAGTAGTAGTTTCAGGTGGCAGAAAGGGAACTGTGCATATTCTGCTATTCTGATCCCCACTTGGGTGCAGTGGTGGTGGACACTGTTGTATTCCCAGCTCTGAGGGACACAGAGGTGTGAAGTAAAAGCAATAGATACTAACGGAAAGAACTAGATAAATTGAATAACTCTGGCACATTTAAACTATAAAAAAACCTGTACAGCAAAGCTCTTGTTGTCTGCCCAGCCTTCCCCTTCCATTCCAGCTAGAAGCTGAGTGTTCCTCTCCCCCCGCAATGATTCTGTTCCCTTGCCCAGTTGTTACATTCATGAACTGTGAAGAAGCAAATTCTCTCTGCTCTTACAGATGTACTATTTGAAGTTTTCCCCAGTGACTGTAATTTCAGATTAATTCAAAGTTGTCAAGGTTTGCAGCCACTAAACCCTACAGAAAGCTGTGCACCCACATTCCCTGAGCTGGGCCTGTTGGCACAGTTGGTGCCTGTGCCCTGCACTTGGCAAGACCCAGGCATAAAGCTTTACATTTATGCGATACTACCCTTAGAAGCTTTTTGTGATTAATGGAGCAAACAAAGCACTGCAGGAAGATAGAGAGCATGAGGTTTGGTGAACTGGAGAGTGTATTCAGCATTGCTGTCTCTGTTGACCTGGCCCTTATGCTTCTCTTAACATAAATAAATACATTAAAATCACTTATTTCTCCAGCAGGCATTTCTGCCTGCAGTGGGCTTTGTTTCCCTAGCTGCCTTCTGAGCTCTTTGTTTTAGACCTTGCTTCTGTTACAGACTGTTCAGCAAGGCCATCTACTCCTAGGCTACTAAAGACTTATTAATTTTAGGTGAAAATGAACAAATCTAAACATGGTGAAAATAGAATTGACTTGACATTTCTAATTTCCTGGTCTGTGTTTTCTCTGGTGAATTTATCCCTTTTTTATGCTGTTGCATTATACTTTAGGCAAGGGTAGGTTGCATAGTCCATAAATATTAAACAAGAATATAATAAAAGTCTGTAAATGTGGATCAAAATTCCATTTTACTCACACATTTGAATAATACAGAACACAAGGTTTGTCTGGAATTGCTTAGTAAATATTGTGAGCATAGCAGTTTATTTAATAATGGGTTGCTCTCTGAAAATATGTTATAGGATGAACGGAAATTAAATTTGATCCAGAAGTTAAGAAGTCAGTGAGTAAGCTTAGTCATCCAGTGTTATCCAGGTCAAATTTAGATGATCATAAAGATTGCTCCTGCTCTCAGTGGAAAGCCAGGACTGCAGAAACTGTGCCAGCAAACTTTTGGCAGTTGAAGGCAGTTCACAGTCTGGCCATCAGGGCAGGAGAAACACAGGCCATGGTCTCCAGAGGTTACAAGCCAAGACAAACAAAAAACAGTAACAACCACCACCCAAAAATGAGCCCCTTCCACCTTCTTTACACTGTTCAGTTTTATATAAAAGGAATCCTGAAAACTTTTCAACCATTGAAAAATCAGTTTAAAGGGATGTCTGTAACGTAACATTGGCACAGTAGCGTGGTTGATATTTAGAGAAGCATAATGGAGGAACACTTATTTTCAGGAGTTGAAAAATGCAGAGAAACTATTTCTTTTCCCCCCTCTAAAGCCTCCCTTTCTATAAAGACTTCTCCATAATGCTGCCAGAATAGGAGAGTCTATAACTTATCTTTTCACATGTGCATGCCCAGAATCTTTCTGTTTCTCCAGCATAACTTAATCAGAAACTTTCCAGCAGACCTTCGGTAAGTGCATGCAATATGGAGCAGAATGAATATGTCTGGCCTTCAGAAAATCACTGTAAGAAACTGTTATAAAATTCCTCATTTCGTGAAGACTGTCATGAAGCACAGTGCAGCACATATATACATTGAAATTTCTAGACTTACAGGAAATAAAACAAGCACCAGTTTCTTCTCAAGTACGTTTAAAGCGCCAGTAAAAGCAAATCAGTTTTGAAGATGTGCCTGGAAGAGATCTGTATGCAGTGTCCTGTGTAACAACTTTGAGTTAATTCTCAATGTAGATGTGCAATGAAATATGAATGTGCTAATTTTAAAATGTAACTTTTTTCCTGTTTGTTCCCTTCCCGCTCTCTCACAGGTTACTGAAAATGATGTCATAAAGGCAGAAAGGCTCTTTGGCCTTCTGGCATATGTAGCGTCCTCTGAGCTGCCACATTATCGTGTGCTTTCATTGTTTGGAGATTCCAGGTAAAAACCACTGAACTGCAGTTTGTCCAGAACGTGTTGTTTAATTCTTTTGCACACTGTTGTGATAAACTCTCTGTAGGGAAAAGGATAATTTCACAAATACCATCTTAGAGAAGACGAGTCCTCTGCACATGGCACCACTGTTACCATCTCCTGGTCCAGGCAGCGAGAGGTTTTCACAGAATTGGGTTGGAGTCTGATGATCCAGTCTGATGATAAGGTGAAAGGCACGTGCACACAAATGGGCTGCTTGTGCAGTTCTCCAGCTCTATTAGTATTGGTGAAGACTTGTGGTCTTTCTCAGTGAAAACTGGCTATTTTTCATGGGTGGGTAACAGTTAACAGATTTAGGAGTTGTACTGTAAGAAAAAGGTGCTTAAAACCTTCTATTTTTAGTCTTCTATAAATAAGTACTTAAGAAAAGTTTAAGCTGCAAGATTTCCTATTTAGGAGATGCTGTGTGATATATGTTAAAGTCAATTGTACAAAGGCAAATTAATGAGGGAATATCTAGAATCATATTTATTTTGAATATACTTGAAAGCTCAAAAGTATATGTTCAAAAGAAGGGAAAAAACCACCTCACAATCACTAGAAACTTCTGCACTAAAAAAAAAAATCCAATAATTGGGACTGCAAATCTCTTATGTTTTCACAGGAGGAAGCAATTCCATTATCTGCTGGAGGGAAAGGGAAAGAAATCTGGGATTGGGAATGAGGAAAATAGTGATAACAGAAGAAACGGAGGGGAAAGCACAACTCGAGCAACGTTGAATTACATGACAAAAGACTTTCATATGGAAAAGCTTGAGGTAAGTATATCCTTAGAAAGTGCTTTCTTTCTCTGAGGTAACCTTAGGCTACTACTCATAAATTTTATCTATGTAATCAAGTTTCAGTTGTGCTATTGAGGATGATGGTTTTAAAATATCACTGCTTAACATATTTACAACCCTGGTCAAACATTTCATCTGACTGAGCTTTGCTAGAATATTGGAAAATGCTCAGTGTCTGTCTTTTCTGAAGTAGTTCCTGAACAGTGCCACCATCTCAGAAACACACTCTCACCTACAAGCCTTTGTTCATGACAAAATGTACCTGTATTATTCAAATACAAGAAGTGAGCAGCACACCTTTTTACAAAGAAAAATGTGTACTTCACATGTTAGATTTTCCCCAAATGAATTGGTGAAGACACACCTTGAGACAACACTTTAGATAATGCAAGCTGTAGTAATAAAGAGCTGTTTCCTAGCTTTTCAGTGAGATGCAGAAAAATAAATATATATGAAATGTATTAGGTTTCCTTATTAATAAAATTGCAAGCTGGCTTGTTTCAGACAAGTGCATCAGTCACGCTTGTTTTAGTTTGTGTTTCTGATCTGCTCGCTCTTTTGCTCGGGCAGAGGGAAATTGTTCCCAGGGGGAACATGATTCTCTCAGCCACAGTCTGCTTTCTGAGCAGTCATCCAGAGTTCTAGCTGTATACACCCTGATTCCCACATTTGTCCCATTATTGGTTTTGATTATGTGGAAATAGATAAATCAACTAGTGCAAAAAATTTAATCAAGTTCAGTAATCACTGAATTCGGTTATTGCATTGTGGCTTTTTTATCTCAGATCCACAGCATAAAACAGACAGTGACTGCATGTGTGGAGGGATTTAATTAAGAAAACATTTTTGTTTCAAAAGCTGTGATAGTAGCTCTTAAAACTTCAAATAGCATAGAGTAAGTGATATATTCCTCTTGTCCTTTACCAGGCAACAAACACTATAGTAAAATAAAATAAGCTTGGTATTTGTGCAGTGCATTAAATATATGCATTGTTTTCTCTTCCCAGTGCAGCAATTCCCACCTTGTCCTTGGCTATAGCACTATGTGTGCAGCAGCAGATATGGCAGGATGTAAGAGTAAGACTGGCAAAAACAGCTGCTTCCAGTTCCCCATCAGCAGTGAACTAACATGATAGATGTGGCTGAATATGTGTATTGCTGAAGATGACAGTCTTGAGTCATTGTTAAATAATTCAGGTTTTTAGCTGAAACCACTGGAAAGTGTTTTCTCTGCTTTATCACTCATTAAAGAGAGCTTCTGTTTTGGTGTTGTGAAGCACAATCTAGCATTTTAAACAATGCCATAAATCAAACTGGTTAGACATTTAGCACCAATAAACTTATTGTTCAAAGCTTATTATGGTATTTTATAGAAACTGTAGAAACAGGGATTAATACAGTTTGAGTTACTAAAAGGCAGAACTGGTAGCTGCACAAAGCACAGTATCTTTTGATTAATTTTTAAAGGTTCAGCTTACTTCAGTATCCAATGTAATATTCATTAGGAACCATGCACTTGCCAGAGTGCCTGTGGAAAAGGATGTGTACTGGCATGTTTTTTCTGTGGCAATGTGCTTGTTAGAGCAGGTCGGTAAACATACACTTTGCAAAGGTTGTACTCTGATGCTGAAATGCTGGGAAGGGAGAGAAGGAAGAAGAGTAGTTTGGTGCTGAATGGTTTCTGTAAATTTTCACTGCTATGCCAGAAGGCAACAGAAATAGTTATGCTGTTACAAGATATTTATGTGACCACTTAAAAGTTTATTTCAGACAAATTAATAAATTAATATAACACAGATATTATGAATACACTGATTCTGCAGCCACACTCATAAAAGCTCAACATAGACCCTGGGCCATGAGACTTAAAACCAAGAGGAGAAAGTGCACAAGAGCCTCTTTGCCTGCTAATTGCTATGTCCTTTAATTCATTACCTTTTTGTGGTTTTGTGGGTTTTTTTAAATTTGCTCTTGTTTAACCTTTCCCCCCCTCTTTCTTAAACAATGTGTCATGGTTGTCTCCTGCAGGAAATCAAGGAAAGAAAAACATTTTGCCAGACATACGTGGGGAGCTTAGTGAAGGAGGCAGCTGACATCAATCTGAAGAACGAGTCGCTGCAGAAGCTCTGGCCTCAGCTGTTCATCGAGCTGGTCCGAGACGCAGTGATGGAAATACGCAATAAAAATTCCTACATGAAGCTCTGCTTGCAGAGGATCACTGAGCAGAACCAGTAGAGCCAAGGCTGTTGGCTTGCAGGGTTCAGTATTCTATCATGTTTTACAAACTCAATCCAATAGAATATAAACTGACCATCACTATGGCATACTTCATCTCCCCACCCAAAGGGATGCCTTGAAATCTTAATTAACTCTTAATAATTTTGAAATGAAAGTTTACTTTCGTACTGCTTTAACAATGCTTTCTTGGCTGACTAAAGCAATGAGATGACTTGGTGATTGTCATGTTTTACTAAGTTATTGTTAATTTTTTTCTGCTACCCTTGATTCTGTAGTGCTACAGCATTGATGTTTGAGGAACAGATTTTCAATGCTTGCCTTATTTTTTTATTGAACACTTTTCAATTGTCATCTTTTGGACTGCTGCTGTTTGGAAAAAAAAAATCAAGAATAGTAGCTGATTTTTTTATGACCAAAAGCTAATAAATTATTTTTACACCCTGAACTCGAGGAAGACTTATTATTGTTTAATTTGTGAGAGTAGAGAACAGTTTTTCACATCAATGTCATGAGTGCTCAGCATATTGATATTTAATGAGCCTAATTCTCAACTGAACAAATTGCGTGAAGTTAATTTCAAATATTTTTCATTAATTTCACTAGTAAGCTTGTGTGAATTATTATAGGTAAAATATGAATTCAAAGTATACTTCAGGTTTATTTTTGTTCTCTTAAAATATGTTAATATAACTTATTTTGTTTCTTGATTACTAAATTATTTACTTCTGAGGTTTGCCAAGATCAAATGAGCTCAAATGCATGCATTACATTTGGTAAGGAGACTGATTACTACTACTGAGTTGTAATTCATTTCTGTGACTGTGTGAAAATTTCATTTTATCAATAAAAATAAATTCTTCACTTTTACCCTTCACAGATATGGTAAAGAAGTACTGTGTGCAAAGAAAAGACTTCTCTTTAATGCTGCATGAAGAGATGAGACACAACTGGCTCCCTAAAATTAACTGTGAACGGGTAGAGAAAACTCCCATTCCACAGTACAATAAACACCTTGGCAGCTTCTGTGCAGAAATTCAGCCTAGGAACTGTTAGCAGGTCCAGCTGCTTCCCATGCCTGCCATCCACCTGCAGGTAGAAAGTTGTGCCACTTAAACTTAATTCTTGAGTTCCATTGTATCTGGAATATTAGGGCATTCTTTTACTTAATTCAAACTGTTCTCAGCCTTGGATGAGTAGCAGGAATCAGGTGGCTGTAGGTATTTTGGGACATACAGTCTGCTTGCCCTCTGGTCAAGCTGGGGCATCTGAGTTGGCAGAGAGCATCCCTTTTCAGAGCATGTCACAGGTTAACAGTGACATCCATAGTGTTAATTCCATTTTCCATCTGGTTTATGTTGTGTGTGATGTTCTAGACCATTCTTGCACATACTGCTTTTCAGTCTTTACAGAATGTAGTGGAGGTTGTCACTTAAATTCTAAGGAAGTGTCAGAATCCCTGAAGAATCTGCTCTAGCAGTTGATAGAATTTAATAGAAACTATCACCTCTCCAGGCTTTTTGAACTGGTTCATGGAATTTATAGTAAGATTAGTGTATTTGATAGGATTTGTTTCCTTTCCATTGGAAAATAGCACCCTCAAGTTTCATGGTGTGTTTTATTAAAGGAACGAATTAAGAGCCTGCAAAATGGGAGAAAAGGAGAGTTTGCATTAAAGAAATAGCCAGTACAGAAATGATCATGCAGAAGGTTTTTGGATCCATCAGTTACTTCACATCAGTTCTGGGTTGAAGGGGGTGGGTGGAGCCATCGCAGCTTCTGCTGGGGGACAGGAGCCTTGGCAGTGTGTGGAAGTGCAGAACTCTCCTGGTGGTGTAGCTGGAGCAGATGGGCCCCTTTTGAATCAGAGTCAGCAGCAATAAGAGTGGAAAAAATGTTTTAAGAAGGGTGTTTTGGTCTAGAGGAACAGGAAGTTCTTGAGAAAATCCAGAGAGAAGACAGACTTTGTGATATTGAGGCTTTAGAAGCATAATCCTGATTGGAGGCTTTAAGGTAGGGCCTAGAAAAAAATTTAAATAAATCAGAGGGTATTGATGGTGAGTTACAGAAACATCTCCTTAAAATGCTCTGTATTCCCAGTGGTCTGTGAATGCTGCCAGTTTGGACTTGTTTCACTAACAGCAGCTGTTTCATGACAGGATTGCTAAATGGCTGAAGTGAGGGTAACTGGGCAGCTATTATAACTGAAGAAAAGATTAATGTTGTGCTGCTTATGTTCTTTGCACATATAAAACCAGGAGGAAAATTGTTGCTAATTCTTTTTAGGAAACAAGTGAATGATGGATTAAAGTGATGTTAGACCAAAGAGTACATAGAATTTTCAGCAGCCAGAGGATTTTAAAATTGTGTGCCTCCTATATGTTGCTGATGTGTTTGCCCAAGTTATTCTGTTCATTCATACAGACTCATGGGATAGGTTCCTGTAATTGCTTATTAAGGAGTTCCCAAGTAGCTAAAAAGTTGAAGGTCATATAAGAAGCAAATTCTTAAAGGTTCTGAAACTTAAGTGCTGCATTCATGAACTCTCTATGGTTACAGGTATAATTTGAGGAGTTAAAATAGCCATTGTATTGAAGCTGGGGATCTTTTAGTAAAACCTCCCAGAGGGAAAGCAGGTTTTTGGGTTTTTAATTTGAAAAAAACTTTAAATGCTGCCTAAAACTGAATTTTGATACTGTTAATATTTCACTGAGATCCCATCCAGAAGGAACCGTTGTGATCCCCTCATGTAGCCTGACTTTCTGCACAAGAGAGGTACTATTACTGAGAAATATATATATGTTAACTAGAAATCATTTTAAGGGTTAAAATTATATTGTGTTGACTTTTAAGTCTTTTGAAAGCTTCCCCCCCACCCCCCGCCCGATTTTTGGATTTCCTTATTTTCTGAGACAAATTTCTTCTCTGTCCAGGCAAGGGCAGATAATGATGTCATTTTTTTCAGTTTAGCTGCATCAGGCACGAAGGGGGCTCCTTTTGTGATGCAGAGTCACTGTTTGCTGTGCAAGGAGAAGACTGATGAAGAGCTGTATTTCATACACACCTTTTGATAAAGGATCTGAAAAAGTAATAGAGCTACAAATATGCTGCCACAATGGAGCAAAGGGAGAAGAGAGATGCAGACAAAAAGCTGATGCTGTCAGTTGTGAGGAAAAAAAGGTACTGGGAAGAGGTTTAACTGAGCATAGAAATAAAACTGTCCCCCTGCCTGGGACCAAGTGATGGATCTGAATCCAGAAACAGCTGAAAACTGGTTTCTGTGATAGAAATGTTAATTATCTTGTTCCACTGCTACAAATGTCATACTTTTATCATGCAAAACTACTTAAAATAATGACAATAATAAAAAGGTTAACCTATTAAAAAACTGGCCCTCTGCAGATTAAGTTAAGCTGCTGTGGAAACAGTAGTGAGTCCACAATCTATGTATACATTCTATAAATTCAGGACAAGCAGCTACTCTTTTTTTTTCTTTTTTTTTTACAGCTGTAGGGCTGGAAAAGTGACAAGCAATGATACTTTCAGTTGCTATTTTTTATCATAGCGACACATCAGGATGATCTGCTTTTTGTTAGCCAGTTTTTTTAAAGAAGTTAAGGCAAATACTTGCTATTTCATATTATTTAGCAATATCCATAAAAAGATTTAGATTGGGCGGTCTGTGTGCATTTTCAAAATCAAAATGGCAGCTATTTGTTTTGATTGGGAAAACAGGCTCCTTGGATGTGTTTCTGTTTCCACATCACTCAAACTCTGCTACATCTTGAAGCCCAGTTTCAGTGAAATTTTTCTTTTTAAGTTGGAGGCATCAGATTTGTGGGCATTTGTGAGACCTATTTTGTTACACATGCGTGGAACAAGGAGTAAGAGGAGACTATCACTTTGCTCTGTTATAAGGTGGCTTTTACTCAAAAGTGAATATAACTGTTTGGAGTTTTTTCCTATGAAAAAATAGACAGTGTAGGCTACACAGACATTAGACAATCTTAGAAAAAGCTGATAGGTATCTGCTTACACACATCACCTCAGAGCTGGATTTCCTTGAGCATGAGCTAAAAGAAATTGAATCTAAGGGACTGTTATACAACCCAAGTATTAATTTTGTTGGCTAGATTTGCTAGGCTTCTGCTCTCGGGGGAAGAAGGAAAAGCTCATCTGGAGGAACTCTTGTCTCTGTTTGCTGTGGTGAAAACAGCATTTCTTTACAAGCTGTGTATTGGGCCTTATGAGCCATACTTGTGTACAGATGGAGTGCACAGATGCTTCTGCTTATTGTTTCAAATGTCAGGAAACCCTGGTGAAGAATTGAGAAGTCTTAATGGGGGAAAAAGTGACTCTTCTCAAATTCTAAGTTGTATAGTTTTGGTGTTTGGGGTTTTTTTCAGTTATAGGCAGATGTATTGCAGGCAGAAATATGTTTGACTGCTAAAAAGTACACAGTGTACAAAAAAGTAGAAAACTGCAGGTTAGAATATTTATATCAAATCCAGCATGAAAGCATCTAGCAGCCCCAAGAAACATGTTTTGTACAAGGCAACCCTATATTCCTTACTGCTGATACCCATAGGGGCATCCTCAAGTCAATGTAACTGTTTTATCCAGCTTTTTGGAAAACCCTGATGGCTTCCTGATAGCTGTGGATTTGGTTGATTGGTACATTATAAAATAATGTAAACAAGGCAGCAGGGGTAGATTTCTTGGCCATGTGTTCTCTTGGTTCGTGGGATGACTATGCTTAACCCCACCTTTTGTTGCAATCTTCCCGATTAGGCAGATACTTCCACATTAAGGAAAATCTTGTGTGCAGCCTTCATTCCTCTATAGTGCTCAGTATCTGGTGTACTGCTACATCCATAACACATTCCAGATCTAGACAAACTATTCCTTTCACTTTTATTTGACTAATATGGGTGTCCCAGAGGTTAAATATTACACCTAACAAAACTGGAACTTTTTATGAACAATGGGCAGATCATAAACAAGTTCATTCTTCCTGGAATACTAGACAAGGATAACATGAACAGCACTAACCTTTTAAAACAGTGAGAATGACACCTTTCTAGAGTAAAGGTAATGAAAAGCCTTTCTGTATGTATTGAGCGCTTAACACTTTAGCACAGGAAAAGATAGTCTGGAATGATAATGGTTTCCATCTATTTATAATATATCATTAGACAAGAGATTGAAAAGCTAATTCAGGTTACAGTGGTGAAGAAACTGTGCCTGTGAATGTGAGGTTTGTCCTACGTGCTCACATAGTCTAGACATCTTACTTGGTCATGCAAGCAACAGTGACATTCATGTAAGTTACACTCAAATGAAAGAAATGGTAGTGAAGTGTAGAGAAGCTGTGACTACAGAGACAAAAAGTGATAGCATTGGTTAGCTATTACATTGCACGTAGAAATTGTGACACAATATGTGCTGTGGTTTGTGTTCTGTCTGGGTATGTAGCACATTTGCTGCCTGTTTGCATTAGGCTGCAATGATCTCTGCTTTCTAATAAAGTAAGGAAATACGTCTGAAGGGTGATGAAAGAAGCACAGGGTGCAGCTTTTTTCAGTTTCTACCTCAGCACTGACAAGAGTGTATTAAGCTTTATACAACTGTTGTATCCCAGGTAAAGTACGTGTGTTGGGGCTCTCAGAGTCACTTGACTATGAGGCTGTTGTGAAAGTCTCCTCTGCAGGTGTACTCATGCAAGATTTAAATGCAAGTCAACATGTTGCTGAGGATTCTAAAAGGTATTTACGTTGATTCGTGCTCTTTATTAGGATGCAAAATCAAAACGAGATCTGAACTAGGAAACCTATGTGAGGTAAAACCTTGATGCTGTTGAGGTTTGTTGCAAGATTTCCCACAATTTGAGTGACAATTTTTATTTATATCCATGATGATGACATTTGTGTGTCAGTCATTCTGTACTGGCTAGAGGAA
Organism: Dendrocincla tyrannina; assembly: GCA_035047865.1. Lineage (NCBI taxonomy): Eukaryota > Metazoa > Chordata > Aves > Passeriformes > Dendrocolaptidae > Dendrocincla > Dendrocincla tyrannina. Next base: position 15,182,969 of record JAWWMP010000018.1, on the reverse strand, counting down.
AACAGACACTTCCACAGTGTGAAACACCCGCTTTGTTTTAGATGTCCATCTTTTCAATGAAGTGGAGTTGCCTTTTCTTTTTTTCTTTCCCCTGTTAATGTAGTCTAAGCAGTCATACAGGTGCTGATGTCTGCAAAAGTTTGAATTTGTACAGACAAGTTCCATCCTTCCCACCTATTGTCTGCTTCCCTTTCATGTGATTAAAACCAGTGTTTTCCTCCATGCCAGTCAGAGCCCAGAGAATTAGCCTTTTTAATGATGAACAGGCATGTGCTCTGCTTGGTTTTGGGGTAAAACCTGAGCGTCGTAGACTTCAAAAATGAGAGCTGCGTACCCCAAGTCGTGCCAGACTTCAGTGAAACCTAGAACCTTGTCACATTTGAAGAGGCCTTGAGGTCTGACACACAGTCAACAAGGTTCTCAGAACACAGGTTATCTCCTTTGCTGTTTTGAATGTGTATATTGCCAGAGGGGGAGGGTGACATGGTGACAATGGATAGAGACTGATTGGAGTAGACGTTGTTAGGCAGTAGATAACTGCTTTTTCACTCAGGTCATGGCAATAGCATACGTCTGTGAGTAGTAAAGTGTTGCAAAATATGTTAAATGTGCTTGGCAACAAGCCAGAAATCCATGTGTTAAACATGTCAAAATAACCAGCATATCTGGGTTGTCAGGCACAGCCCTTTCTGTGCTGGTGACTGAGTGGCTGCCAGGCAGCTGCTGTCTCTTGTACCGTGATTGTTGTGCTGGGCAACTGCAAAGAAAGTAGGTCATTTGCAGATACTATGGGTGTTCAGATTGTTGAACAGATCCTTCATATTTTCTGCAGAGTATCATTCTCAGAGAGTTTATTTACAGGAAAAATTGCTTCAGAGATGTGAAGGGCCCTTTAGCTTTGCTGTTAAGATTTTTTTTTTTTTTTTTAAATTTCACAAATCTGTGTCTCATTGCTGCTTGTAGAAGAAACCAAAAAGGAACCACAGGTGGTCTGAGAAAGTTGTATTATTTGCTCTTCCTTCTCTGTTGGTGCTGAACTTTTGCCCTTGCTCGATGATGCTCGTAGCTGTAACTTGCTCACCCTCAGGGATTTACTAGAGGCTGTGTCAGGAAACTATTTTAATAGAACTAGGTGTGCTCAGGGCCATTTCCAAATTCGATCAACATATGCTGCCATCTCAGATTAGTCACTTATTTTTACACCTTCCATCAACACCTCACTTCAACGAGCTGTGTCACGTTGCAGGGCCAAACTACCCTTTTGATAATGTGCATCTCAGCATGTGACCTGTGAATGTGTTTGAGGTCTTTCAGTGTAACACGAGTGCCAGTTGGAAGGATTCTCAGAATATTTAGTGTAATGTATCTGTGCAGCCTCACTGCTGACAGCTCTCAGTTTTTATTCCATTATTATTATAAAATACACTTGACAAACTCCTCCAAAATGGTATTCAGAGGAGAACACAGGATAAAAAGCCATGCCTTGGAGAGGATCATCCCCTCATGGCCTACATTTTAACAGCAGCACAAGTGAAAGAAAAACACTTGGTTGCATTACTTCTCTGGCAATGAGCTGCCAAAGGTGTTAAGGTATCCAGGTGCTGTTTATCTCATCTGTGCTGTATATTAGGTGTGGGGCAGCTACAGAGAGTGAGGCAGTCTTGTGTATTTTTAGAGGTGTGAGAACTGGTATGGGAAGCCAAATCCTTCCCAATTTTCCCTCCCCTACTCCACTGAGGAGACTCTTAACTTTCCCCACCCTTTGTTTCCAAGCTGCAGTGTATTCTGGTGTTATTTAAGGAAAATACCCATCAGCAACACTTGTGGCTTCGGTGGTTGGTCCACACAAGGCAGGCACAGGCAATTTTTTCCTTTTCCCCATCTCTGTAGTGGGGAAGAGCTACAGAAGGGCTATTGCTTAATTAGCATTAGTTCCTGATGTAAAGCTGAAGTGGCATCACTGTGTTATGTGGAGAGCCTGAGAGGAAGAGTGCAAGGGGTACAGGCACCTGCCAGTGTGGAGCAAAATAGTTCTAGCACATGGAATGCTGGATTCAGTGGGATTTGACTTTTTTCCTAGCTCTTTTAAAAGAGGTTTTTATTGGTCTCATTTCAATTGCATCAGCAGATGAGAGAATCCATAACTTGTCTGCCACTAACACAGACTTCAGTAACCAGGGCTTGCACCTGTAACAGTCCCAGGTCAGGTATTGCCTGGGGTTTTTTTACTTTTATTTTTTAAACTAGTTTGCCTTATGTTCTAGGGAGAAATCATGCCATTCATTGGCGTTTTGGTTGGATTTTTGTTTGGTTTTGGTTTTTTTTGGCTTCTTACACCTATAGCACGTGTGAATTTTGTCATAAATAAAATGCACTGAAAGTAGGTATTGTGTGAGCTCATGTGCTAAACATTTAATATCTCTTTGAAGTATTTGTTGATTTAGAGGAGCCTTTTGCTCTTGGTTCTTTCATACATGTTTGTTTCAGAATGCTATGGATTCAGTGATTCCTAATCTGAAGCATTTGGAAATCTAGGACAGGATTGCCAAGTCTTGCTTTTGGTCTTGTAGTATTTTGGATTTTTTAATGACAATTTATGGTACAGCTAAAACATCTTGTAAAACTTTAAATAGGTTCTTGGAAATTGTCTTTAGCAGCTCAAATAAAAATTATTTCAAAATCCTGGCTGAAATTTTTTTAGCTATTTCAGGCAAAGTTTTCAAAGGCTTATTTCTTTAACTATGCAAAAGATAGTTCTGTGATGTGCTCAAGACTTCTTTCATAAAGTCTGTTTTTTCAGAAAGATTTACAGAATCTTGTAGAGATTAACTTGGTGAGTATAATTGTTTATCTTGTTCTAATTCTGGACTAAAGCAATATGGTGTCAGATGCTGTTTGACTTGCCTTCTTTCTAGCATTGTGTGATGACATCAGTCTTCACATCAGAGAGAATTAGAGCTTGAAGCTACAACATATTCTTGGCAGGAGTTGTGATACTGGGATCAGCATTTTGGCTAGGGCAGACTCCAGGGTGATCTCCTGGAAATGAAGAACAATTCCTTGTACACTGAAACCAAGCAGTTACATGTAGCTTGTTTATTGTGGACCAATAAAGGGTTTTGTTCTTTTTTTTTTAATGTTACTGGGATTCTTGGAAAATTTGCCTCTACTTTCAGATCTGAGAAATAATTGCCTGCATTGGTAGCAAATTATATCAACCCTTTTCTAGGAGGAGCTTGGAAAGGATTCTTGAAGCTGCATCTAGAAATTTAGGCTCACTTCTTATCATAGATGTGAAGGAACTGGTTCTTTTGTGGCTGGAATGGACATAAGGAGCAAACTAGCTCAATATTTGTAATTTTGGTCTTCCTGTTTTCACCTCTCTCAGACTTTTGAGAAGAGGAGGAAGGGTGGCAAGAGTGTGGGCTACAAGATAGGGAGGGGCTATGATGGTAATCTGAACGATGCTTATTTGAAGGGCTCCTTCCAGAACCTGAGGAATTGGGCAAACCTGGTGGCTGTAGCGCAGTGCTGTGGAGCAGAGGAAAGCCTGCAGGGCTGCAGTGAAGGAGAGAGCTAGACACAAGGAAGAGGGAGCTGGGAGCCAGCATTGCAACTTTGATTTCAAGCCTGTAGAGTTTGGCAGGTTGCTGTAATTTTGAGTGAGAAATATGTGCACCCCAACCTCAGTGAACATTTGTCTTTTTCTCATAACATTCTTTCGTGTTCTCTTTGGTTGCTCTCCCAGCTCGTTCCAGAAGGCAGCTTTCTGCAGGCTGTGCTAAAACAGGACACCTCTGGCCTGTGTCAGGGCAGGGATTTACATCACTATTGAGTATTTGCTGCTACTTCATTTACTTTGGGAATGCCTGATGATCACTTCATAAAATGACAAAGAATAGCTTTATCATACCAATACCTATCTCAGTTTAGAAAGGGCAGGCTCTTTACAGATGCCTCCCCAGCAGTGTGGATAATCCTTGCTACGTTATACCTCTTTCCTGGCACTCCACCAGAGACATTCCCAGGCAGCATTGCACCTTATGAAAACCGGTAACTGTGCAAACTTTCATGCAAGTCTGTGGCACCCATCAGCTTTGTGTTTTCTGCAGGGAGCAGTCACTTGCTCGCTGCTGTGAAAGGTTTAATACATTTCTTGAAAAGCATTTTCGTGGTTCTGTTCTGTGTTAGAGCAGATAAACTCAAGAGAAATTCAAGCTAAATGAACTGTTCTGTTGGGGCAGCAACTTGTTTCCATCTGCTGCCTTTGCCAAAAGGTTGGCAGATCTTTTCTGCAGAGATAAAAGATGACATCCAGGATAAAGTGCCCCCAGTCCTAATCTGAAAAGCAGTGCAGGTGGATGAGAAGCTGTGGGTGACTGCAGCAGGCTGTGGACAGACACCTTTCCTTGGTGCTCCTCAGGTCTGAGCAGAAAACATTGTATTGGCAAATGTCATGCACATGAATTTGCTCTTCTGTTCCCTTTCCAGATATGCAGCAGGGAAGGGTCCAGCCCAGACACATGTTCCCCTTTGGCGGGGAGAAGTTTATGGTTTGAGCTGGCTTATGTTGGTGTCTAAGGACAGAACAGGACCACTCATCTTTTAATGCTGTCTGGGAGATCATTTCCTCATCTGCCAGCAGTCCAGTGCTCAGGGGCTTCCTCATACGTGGGATTTAAGGGAATAGTCTGCTATCTCAGGATCCACTGAGGTTGCCACACTGCTGACCTGAAGCAAGACGTGCTGCAGAACGTGTGCAACTCAAAGACCTCTGATCTGAAAAGATTCCTGAATGATGTGGTCACTTGGAAAATCAGAGACAAACCTGCAGAGAGTCTTCAAACTGGCCTAAAATGTTTCTTAAGTGGAACAGTTACTTTACAGAAAATGTTGCTGTTACTTCATTATGCCCCTCCCAAATATTCAAAAAAAAATAAAAAGGTATTTTCTCTGGCAGGACTTGAGCTTTAGACTATAGATCAAACAGGTTCATACATTTTTCTGGCCTCTTTTTTTAAATTTTAGTTTTTGATTGATTTCTTTATATTCCCATCAACATCTACTCATATTTCAGAGTGGTCTGGCCAACAGTCTTGATACAAAGACAAAAATCTTTAGTCTTATTTAACCAAGCTGTTAAGAGTTCTGTGTTTTCATCCTGAAGTGTGGGCTGTCCTTGCAATATGTTACAGGAGCTTTGTCTCAATATTTTCAGAAATTTCCAACACTAAGTAAGTATTTAAATGCTACTTCATTGGCACTGAGCTCTGTTTGAGCTCTTCTATTCTGGAGCTGCAACTAAAGTCAATGACCAACATGTGGCAATATTAATGCTCATTTTTCTAATGTCCCTGTGTGCAACAGGGAATGGAATTAGGATGACATGCAGTTACTTCAAGCACATTGCAGCTGGTTTTGATGCTTCAGAACTTTGTCATTACAACTGTATGGTTGGGAAATGCAGCTGGTTTTTGCATTGCTGAAATTTGGCTGACTCTGCAGCAACATCCAGGCCTTTTTGGATGCCTTGCGATAAAATTACAGCACTGCTATTGCTCTGATTTTGTTATTAGGGAAGGTGCAAGTGCTAAAAATATGTCTTGCTTTCACAAGGATTTAAGTACAGACAATGCTGCAAAGAGCTCCTTTCTGTCTGGGCCTCCTTTACTTGATCTATATCTGGAAATGGAAACGGCCAGAAGGTTTCCACATAAATAAATCTTTGAGATCTTTGAGATTTCCATGATGGTCCCCTCAGTCTCAGCTTTGATATTCTTTCTTTAAAGAAAGTTAGGTCTTAACTGTTTTAGTATCAAAGAAAACCTCAAATATGTGAAGTTGGATGTAGGGGATGCAGAGAGAAGTTTGCACAGAGTTTGTAACAATAGTGGGAGGTGTGAACTGCTGCCTTTACCTCTATTGAGTGTTAGCTCAGATATTAAGCAGAGCTGTCTAATTGTGTATTTTAAGTATGTAATTCCTTAAAAACAGTGAAAATACTGGAGACAGCAGAGCTTCTGGATGTATGGGGGGAGGCATGCGATTTTGATGGCTCAAGCTAGTGGCATTTGGGACTTCCTTCTGGTTGTTGGTGTTATATAAACATTAAACTTTGTTGGGTTAGGAGCCAAAGAGCAGGGATTTGAGCGTTTTAGCCTCTCTGAGGTGTAGTTTGTCCTGTAGACAGCAAATGTGTCACTCTCCATCCACATTCCTACTCTCACTATCATTAAACACCAAAGCATTAAACCCTTCCAAGTCTGAAATGGGGCACTTCTTCCTGGAGTCCTGAATGCTGGACTGGTTGGTTGAGCTGGTTTTTTTCATCCAGGTGCCTATAACTTTCAATCCTTTTTGCTTTAACCTGATCAAACAGGACTCTCTATACGTATTATATCAATCTGTGGGTATGAAAGGTGAGGAAGGAGAAAATAAGCCTCTTTAGAAAGGAAAAAATTACATCTGCTTCACCTTTTTTGGGTCCTGTGCTGCAGTTGATTCTTTAACTTAATTAAGTTGATGACTCACTGGATGACTCACTGCAATTGCTCTTTATTTTTTTACAGTATACAGTTTTACTACATTGGAAAGGTTTTTTCCTCTATTGTTCCTTTAAAAAAAAGGCATTTAGCAGGTTAGGGCATTACTCCATTGTATGCACGCATCAAGTACATGTTTTCAGCATAAACCTGCTTATCCAAGGCAGAGTTTGAAGGTCAGCAAAGAGATTTTAACTGTAGAATGGATGTTAAGTATTTTCTTAAAACCAGTCCTACGTTCAGATTGTCTTTGTAAGAATAAGAACAAACAAAACAATGCAAATGCAGGCCCACTTTTTGAAATGCATGATAGACACAAATGATACAGATTCCTTCTACTCCTTTTTAGATTAGAAACCACAAAAGTGAGAACATTCTCTACTTTGGTGGTGTTGCAGAGCAGTTCATTTCCTTCAGTTTACTGTCAGTGCTTGAGAAAAGTTTTGTTTTGTTTTGTTTAGACCCAGGGGCCAAGCAGTTGCAGAGTTTAATAACCCAAGACAGGATTATTAAACCAGCTTATAGGCCATTTAGAATGCTGGAACAAACTCTGAAAACCTGGTGAAAGAAAGAGGAAAACTAGTTTTGTTGTGGGACATGAGACCACACAATAGGAGGATGATTCTGATATGGCATTTGGAAGGCACTGAAGTTTTCTTTCAGGCAAGTATGAGGACTATAATGTGTAGACTTCCACCATTCTATGGTTCTTTCTTTGATTGAATTATAAATAATTCTATTTGCGATCCTTTTTTACCTCAGTGTGATTTATAACCCTCTTTTTTGGAAAACTGATAACCAAATTTGAAACAACCTCTTCAGTGAAGCAAGTAATAAAGGACAGCCAAAACCCCTTCAGTCTATACACCTGAATGCTGCAGGTGTTTGAGCAACTGGGTGGAATGGGCAGGACTTGCACCTTTTGTCTTGAGGATAATTTGCTCAGCAAGGTTTCCCTCAGTTTATTGTTGGTTTTCAACTCTTTCCAAATTCTTCATTCCAGAGTTTCCATCCGAAAAGTTCCAAGTAAAGTTTCAAGAACTGTTAAATATGTGTGTATAGTTTTCCAGGAGCCTTCAAGAAATGAATGAGATTGATTTATTCTCCCATTTGGACAACTGGTAAATGAGTGAATCGTGCCAGTTCCAGGAGTTCAGCAAAAGGTAAACAGCATCACAGTAACTTTAAAACTTTTATATCTATGCATATATAGATTTGTAAGGGGCTTGTCCCAAAAGTAAAATACTAGGTTTATCTTTGCAAAGACTGTAAGACTGGATATTGGAAGTGAGAAGGAAAAAAAGGCAAAGCCAGTCTTGGAATTCTGAGGTCAGTTCTGTAGATTTTAAAATAAATCTCTTCTATGAGTTAGCTTTTTCTCTGCAATAGAAAGTTTCAGGTACACCCTGTTACATTTTTCCCCTTACAGGACATGAAATTCAGTACATATTTTTTATATTTGATAAACCTATTTATTCGATTATTCCTCCCCTTTCAAAAATTCCTCATGTGATTGCTGTAACTCACACAGAACAAAGATTCACTTCCTCTTACCTTGCAGGATTTGGAGTAAAAGTTCTATTTGTTCACTTTGTGCCTCAGGGAACTTTCAGAAGGTTCTTTGGGTTTTGTAGTTCGTGGTTGGGTTTTCTTGTTTGGTTGGTTTTTGTTTTGATTTTGGGTTGGGTTTTTTTCTATTAGGTGAAAAAGGAAGAAAAGGTGTGAAAGGAGAAAAGTGGGGTGTAAAGGGATCTTGTAAGGAGTGGAATTTGATTGATTCTAAAAAGTTAGAAATGTTTGCCCCTTGACTCTTAAAGCATTCTTTTAGCTTTTCTCTTTAAAAGCATAAATACGTGTGCACAGACACTCTGGTGTGTTTAATACTGTAATAGTAATGTTTTTTCCATGTCTTTCCACAAGTTCTGCTATCTTATAAAACTTGGGATATTTTACAGGGTGGAGGGAGTAAGAAACTGAGTAAAAAGCCTGCTAGATAATAGCTTTTTTTTTTTTTCTGTTTTGTTCCACTTGGAACGTGGTGTCCAAGATGAGGCACGTCTGTGTGATTTCCCTGCCTGGGCAATGGCAGGTTCCCTGAAACCCTTGGTGCTGTTCAGCAGGAAGCTGTCCAAGAGCACTGGGAGCAAGGCTAAAGGCAGCCCACGAGCACAGCACGTAGCACCAAACCATCAGAAAGCTTTTGGAACTCTCCCTTGGAAGGGCTTGCATGCTCTGAATGCTTGACTTGTGGATGAAATATGACTCAGAGCATTGATCGTGGTAAGAATCGAGCAAATGGAAAGTAAATTATGTGGGAGACTAATGTATAATTAAAATTGTAGTGGGAAGTTTTCTTTTTTTCAACAAAATGTTGTTCTCAGAGCCAAGCAATAGTGCAGGTAACTGCTAAAGGACCGCAGAGCATTTTTCTTGGCACTGGCTAGTAGGTTTTTATTATTCTCAAGCACAGTGACACTTGTTCATAACACCAAGAGTCCTTTTATAACTACTGCTTTTGTTGGTTGAGACAGGAGGAGATTGGACAAGCATTAGGAGAGAAAGGGAGAGAGACAAAAAGAATTCTTTAATTCTGTCTGGCATTCCTCTAAAGTGATACACAAGAAGGTAAAGAATTTTTTTCTTCCATTTCAAGTATCCTAGTGATTAAGAGCTCAACCCAGTCATATGTAATGGTGGACTTTGTTCTTTAAATATCTGTAATACTCTTGATGGTCTCCTAGAAGTTTCAAAGGAATAACATATAAAGCTGTAAGTCAGGAGTGAAATGTTACAAACATACCAGCATTGTTGAACGTTGCAGGTGTTGGTCAGAGGCATTCCAGGAGCTGTGTTCTTTGAAGTATTTGTGGCTTTGCTGTGAGGCAACGTCAGCTGTACTTCCTTCTCCTCCAATGCCAGTTGTTCCACACCTGAAGTTTCCCAGTGTTTAGACTTTCAATTCCAAAATCAGTAAATTGGTCTTAAGTGCTCAAATACCTTGTTTAAGATCACACACTAATCACATGGCCAAGGTGGGAGGTGAGGCAAGTATTTTGGCTCATTAAACCACACTAGTCTTTACACTGTACTTGTCACTTCTATTAATAATTACCCAATCTACATCTTTATCAAAGCAGGCTGTTCTTCAAGCAAAATCTTACTTTTATAGACATACCAATATTTGGTACTGCTGGTGCAATTCCTAAGGTTGTGGTGATACTTTGCTGAAAGAAGATAATAACTTTAGGTTAATATCTGAAAAAAAAATATTTCCACATATTTATATTCTGGATCAGCTAGGTAATGATAGTTCTTCCATTCAGTGGAAACAGTAGTTCATGTGTGACAGCAAAACTGGAAAGAACTTCCTTCAACTCAGCTCATTCCCAGGGCTCCCTTGAATGAATGTATTTTTACTGGTAGGCACTGGTTGTTTTCCTGTTGCCCTGGGAACAGCTCTCTGAGCAACCTGGCCCAGGGTCAGTCAGCTGTGCTTTGAGCAAGTGTTGCACCAGATGAAGTCCTGAGAGCTCTGCTATTCTCTCTTGTTAAGAGGGACAGAATTAGATTTCCAATTGTATTGTCCTGTCTTAGGACTCTTATTAGTCCTCTTCAACAAAAAATCAGTATCTAAACTCATGCTAAAAACATGTTTAAGTGATTCCAAGCTAATTTTTTTATCTTGAAACAAACATTCTTTTTGTCTGTGTTCCCCTGAAATAACATTTATTTATCTATTAATAGTGGATTTTGAAAATGTATGAGTAATCTCTAATTCAGATTCATTAATTTCACCATGATCTTTTATTATTTTTATTTGTAGTTGAAAATAGCTGAACAACTGTGGCAAATTTGAGCAAAGAAATGAATTTGACTTTCCTTCATTCTCCATGTGTATTGTAACTGTGTGTGAGGGTTTTTTACTTATTTATTTTGATCTTGCATTGTTTTTCTTCAGTACACAGCACTGTATTGAAAAGAAAGATTTATGAGAGCTCCCAGATAGCGTTCAGAGCTGGACAGGCTTCAGGTTTTCTGGCTGCTACCTACAGGCCTTCCTCTGATAACTTAGGATCGTTGGTAGGATTGATTAGTGCAAAGCAATGATTTCTTGAGCAGTGCCAGTCAGTGCTTTCATTGAGCTAAAATATCAAAGAGGAGGACAAGCCTGATTGTGGGAGGTTTGGGGCACAGCAGCACATTCATTTCAGGCACAAACCACCACCTTATCTTCCCATGAGATCACCTGAGCCTGCTGAAACAATGGTCACTGCAGTGCTGTGAACATAAGAAGCAAGGCTTTTATTTCAGGACCTGTTTTCCAAGTGCCGTTTATACCTGTTCAGAATCTATTAGGAGAAGAGATATGAAATTAGTAAGTACTGTAGTTGTAGAGTTCTTGTCTACAGTGGTGATTTCAGTTTTCCTTATAGAATCCCAGTACCAGTCTTAGAAGTGTAGGGGTTTTCTTATGGAGAGGGTTCTAATCATGTGGCAGAGACTCAGAGTGCATTAACAGGAAATGTAAGGCTCTAAGGAACTGTGGTGTGAACAGTTCTGCAAATCCTCCACTATAAAACTACAAGGGAGGAAAAACACCTTTTCCAAGTTGTAAAAGTAGAAAATCGTGACTTGGGGGTAGATTAGGTTTCTAACTCCAGTATGTTTCATAAAAAGGTTTTTTGTCAGGCTAGTAATCTGAAATAATTTTCTTAATGCCCTAGACCGTAGCAAAGAGATCGAGTGAGTTTTGATGAAACTCAGAGCAGAATAAAGCTGCAAATGCTCCTTTAAAGGATGCTTGCTTAGTCCAGACAACGGGTGCAGTAACCAACATCCTCTGAGGCAGTGCAGTTCTTGACTTGGACAACTGTGTCCTTTCTACCTTCCCTTGGCCCCCTTGCCCAGGAAATGCAGCTGTGGAGACAGCTGGCTTCATTGCAGCATATCTTGTTGGCTTTGCCCCCCTCCACCATCCTTGTGTCGTTGCTTGCTGGTCCACAGAATGTGGGGTGCACACAACAACTAGCACAGTTCACTTTCAGGGGAGAGCCTGGTTATTTCATTGCCATTTAATATTTGCTGGGAGCAATAGTCACAAAGCATTCCTGAGTGCTCAGTGCAAAAACCACCCTTGCCTTGCACTGTCTGTGTTTCATGCCCTTGAGAACACGCAGAGCAAGTAGAAACCTCCATCAGGCTGGGTTTGCAAAGTTGGTGAGCAATTTACAGCAGCCTCTGACTGTGAATATGGATTGGTTCTTGCACCCAGGTGTGTGTTTTCAGCAGTTTTGCATGCTCATAAGGCTTTGACTTTTAATCCAAAGGATTTTTTGGTATGCTTTTAGGATTAAGATGAACATAGCATATTACTTTAATAAAAGGAAAGGAAAAATGTGAGTTTAAAATACGCTCCATGCTCTTGTATGGGCCTTCTTGGCACCATCAACAGAAATGCATAGATTTAAATCATTGAGAAATCTGGCCTTCTGTTTCATTGACTTCTTTTCAAGCCTTTAAACAATGAGAGGCAAAATGAGTTCAAGTTGAAATTACTCCCATGGGTTTTGTGGCAAAGGGGCTTTGCCTGATATTATGAATGACACAAGTTTAATATCTGGCAAGATTAAAATACATATTTATCCTAGGAAAATTATCTCTTGCTGATACTAAATGTCGGCAGTATTGCAACAGAATCACAGACAAATGTGGGTTTGCTGCCAGCATACACAAGGACAGAGTGTTCAGACCCATTTGGGGAACTGGCATTGATCTGGCACGTTCTGCATTTCGCTTGCAGTCGCATCCATCAGAACCAGCAATCAGTAATTTCTGTAATGTAAACAAGGATAAAGAGAAGAAAATAATCTGAAGTTATGGGAGCAAAGCAGGAGAACTGTTGATGCAGAGTCCAGTTGCTTAAGAGCAAACGAGGGAAGCAGTTGCTGAGAGGGAGGGGCTGCCCTCACAGCAGCTTTCTGGAAGTCTGCAGACACCATTACACATTCTGAAGAAGCTCTGCAAATAAAAGTCTCTGACTTTGGCTTATTTCAACGCTGGAAAGATTTTGAGAACAGTTTTTCTCCCTGTCTGTTTGGCATATTCACAGCTACAGCGAGAGCATTTAATTGTCAGAAACTTGTCATCTGCTGGGTTGGATTGAAAATAGTCAGGGTAATGATTATAGATTGGGTTCTTGAAAGGCTGGACATCATTAGTATTCTTAGAATGATGTGGATCATAAATCATAGCATAGGAAATTGGAAGGATTCACTCATGTACATGAAATTTCAGTTGCAAGGTGTGCAAGTACAATGATGTACTTACACTCTCCCCAGACAGATGTTTTTTGTGCTCTGACGGCCAGCACAAAGTTCTCTGATATCCATGATTTCTCTGTCCCAATCCTTCTATTAGCCAGAATGAAAAAAGGATAGGAGTTAAATGAAAGAAGACATAATTGCAGCTCGTAGATGTTCCAGCTGCTCCTCAGAGGCCCTGCAGTGTCATCACACAATATGCTTTTCTGACTTGTGCCGAGGGACCAGTACACAAGTAACCCAACGTAAGAGCACACTACAAGTTATTCATTTCTAAGTTGCACAGAAGGAAAAGGGCCAGTGAGTCACTTTGAAATTCTGGCATGGTGAAGATCCATTACGTCATTTGTACTTGGTCACTACACAATAGTTGGTGTAGAAACAGCTGTGTCAAATGTGCTTGGAAATAAACCAGTAGTTTGGAGCTCCCAGAAGGTCTAAATATGTTTCTTTCATCTTCCAGTAGTGACAATGCTCTCTCAAAAAGCTAAATTCTCTGACCAAGAGAACAAAATTTCCCTCCTTAATATCTGAAAAACTACTGCAAAGTACAAAGAATAATGTGTTTTCAAGTTTTTATAGGAAAAGATATAAAGGACTTGAATTGCAATTAAGATAAATTCTGCTTAGTTTTGGTTAGTGCTTACTTAGGGATAATGGACTGTTTCTTTGGAAGACTGTAAGATCTCTGTCACTTGGGCTTTTAAAAACAGCTCCAACAGGCAGTGCCAGGTAACTCTGATCCTGCCATGGGACAGAAGTCCCTGGAGTCCCTGGCATGAGCATCTTCTGTGATTCTGTGACTGCAAGAACCATAGACCCTGTGGGTTTGGATATTCTTTGAAGCAGAATTCTTGGGCACCATAGTAACATGGGCACAAATGAAGACATTAGAGAGACACGTAGCCCTTCATATCAAGAAAATTATAGCTCTTTTGATTCAATATAAGAAATACAGTGAGATTGCAAGGACAGTATAGAAATAGTTTAGTCTGCATTTGGGTGCCAGAATGTCTGCACATCAGCTTTTGGGAATTCCTTCTTTTTGCTCTTCATAGCTGATGCTTACTAACTCCAGCTGTGACAAAACTCTCTCCTTAGATTAATGACAGCTAGGCCAGTTCCAGGAAGGAGGATAATTTGGAAGTGAATTTAGTATCTGTTGAAGACAAGGAAAAGAGTTAGCTTAAAATTTAGGGTAATTTTACAGGCAAAATTAAACTGTTGCTCCTGTTGCTTGAGAATTAAAATCTACAATGGACTTGCAGTACAAGAACAGTTTATGTGGGCAGAGGAGTGACCTACCTCCATCAGTGTTCTGTCAGGGACTTTTATTATGTGTCTGAGTAGGGCATAATGCTGCACAATTTACAGGGGTGCTGAGGGGCTGACTTGAGAACTTAAGCTTCTATAATGTATTGTTCTTCAGGGATGCTGCAAAATATATATCAAACATTTCAGAGTATGGTTTATTATACGATAATCTTCAACAGATATTTAGGATTATTTTTGTACTGCAGAGCTTGAGAAATAATTTCTGGCTTGAACATAAAGTCCATGCTATTTTTGATTTGCTTTACCTTTGCACATCATAACTTTGATAACCAGAGTACAAGAAAAATAGGTAAGCTGGGTACTTGGCCACTGCTGAGCAGAGTTTTGTTTTTTGGAAGCCTTATGAGAACAGTGTGACTTGACAAGCAGCTCCACACCTCCCATGTCCTGGCAGTGGTGAAGAGGGGACAAGAGATGCTGTTTGCCCCTGGATTGCTGAGAGTTTCTGTAACCCTTCCCCAGGGGTGAGCGAGCACATTACTGACTGGCAAAGCAGAACACTGGCATCAAACCAGCGTGTGGGAGCTGGAAACAGACCTGCTGAAGTGTATGTACTGACAACAGCAGTGAGGCTGAAAACAAAAAACCCAACAACAAAGCTGTGAAAGAACAAAAATTAGAGCCTCGAGAGTCTACGTGTTTGTGGTTCTATGACAGTGAGTACCCCCAGTCATGGAAGAACAGGGAGTGTAAGGGAATGACTGTTGGAGCAAATGCTGAGGAGGGAGCGTGAGGGAGCCAGAGCTGATACTCACACCCTCCTCGTGGGCCAGCACTGGCAAGGGGCCACAGTAGGTGAAACTGCTGCAGCAATTTATCATATAAACAGCACATCAGGCCAGATTTATCTAATCAGCTCTTGGTGATTAAATTATGTCTAGGCCCCTTTTTCCAAAATTACAAGGGTTGCAGCAATAGCAAGATTAGGAATAGACTCTGTGTGTATATATATGTGTGTATGTGTGCATCTATTTTATTCTTCTTTGAGGATTTGCCCTTTTGAGAGAGTAGATGGGATAAAGCAGCATAGGAGTAAGTAATGGGGGCTACTTAACATGGCACTTGGTGTTGGCACCCTGGAAATCTTTCAACAACTGTGACCTTTTATTTTTATTTTTCTATTTCAAGCAGGGTGGTGGCTGTTCCAGCTGAGCTGGGAGAAGTTTTCTAGGCAGCATCAGACCTTGGATGAAAATCTGTCCTTGGGAAATCAAGTAGGGAGGAAGCTGATATAGATTTCTTCTGTCACTTTTGATTGACTTAGTGTTTAACTCCTCCTTCAGCACGTGGGGACTGCAGTCCTCATCTGCTTTTCGGTGCTCTGGCCTCTCTCTCTCTCTGTGATTATCAGTGATCCATACCTGGACTGTGACTCACCTTGTTGTGTCACAGCTGGCCTTTGGAAGTGCTCTGCTTCCCCAGGACACACTGATTTATGCCAGGAGCCAAGCCAAGAGGTGCAGGCAGGTGTGAATGTCTGTAATAGAGTGGACACATCTGAAGCCTTCTGTGTTTTAGAAGGGAATAGATGAATCTTTTCCATGTTATTTAGTCTAGGGGAGACTTTTTCCTTCTCAATCCATCTCCTGTCACTTTCAGCCCTTCTATCTTCCTCAGCAGAATAAGCGTTTTTCGTGGCCTCGGGATCCTGTCATGAAGAGAAATGTGAGAATGCTGAGTTCAATTCTCACAACACTTTGCCATAAAGGTTTGAAAAATTGGATGTTGTGTGTTTATAGGTGTTAATGACTGTGTCTTAGATGTAACAGATCTTAGTGCTACTCTTCCAAAGTCCATGGAAGCGTTCTTGCTTTCATCTGAGCGAGGATACCTTTCATAATGGTTCTGATGGCTCTGGGAGAAGCAAAACAGATAAAAGACTGTCTGCAATGCTTCTGGATTCCCTGGAGGGAAATATTGCCAAGGGAGAGACAAAAAAAATCTGAGTAAGTGAATCTGATTAAGTGATGTGCTGAGCCTATTTTGTGTTCATTTTGTGGCAGGGACCACGAGGTCCTTCAGTCTCCCAGGAGCCTCAAAGGTGGAGAATTATGATAACTTTGGATGATGCATATCTCGTTTCCTCACTTTAAGGTAGAGCTCCAGGAAGAGACGGTTCTTCCAGCTTGTCAAACGTTCCTCTGATGTGTGAGATTCTTTGTTTTCTGTGGTGATTACAAAGGTATTCAAAGATGCAGTACACATTTGGGTGTTTGTTATATGTCTCCCTATCTCCTGCAGTAAAAGGGTATCATTTCCTGAATCATACTTAACAGTCTTAAGGCTTTATTCTTTTTTATTGATTCTTCCTATCAGTTCTTCCTGTCAAAGATTATTACTAACTTTCAAGCTTATGAGCATCTTCAAACAATAACCACTCTCTTTGTAAAAAGAGTCACGGGTATATTTTCCCCTTTCTGTTATAAGGGTATTTGCTTCTAAGTAATACATATACCAGGAGCCAATGGTATTTGCTTCTAAGTAATACATATACCAGGTCTTGCCTGATAAAACAAAGTAAATTTGTCAAGAGTTTGCATCTCCTAAGCTATTCTATGTTACACAGAGAACACACATGCTGCTGCAGGGTCTGTTTGAGCAGCTTGATTTTCATGTTGTACTTTGTATCTAGGCAGGATGCACTTTTATCTCTCCCAGAAAGATGTCAGCACATGACCATAACCTTACTCTGCCCTGTGCAAGCCTGCACAGATGGTCAGCTGGTTTCACCAGCATCTCATATATGATCTATTACCTGTAGTGTGTGGCCTTCTCATTCATTGCCCTACTTGAGCAATGACCTTTCTTCTGGGTGATGTTGCTACAGTGGCAACAAACAAGGTACAAATTCTTAAAAGGGTTGCTTTGGTCCATGTTGTCGTCTTTTGCCCATAACTGTATGATTCAAAAAGCCATTTTTTTGGACAGGAGGAGAGCAGGCAGGGTCCTTGAGAACACTCCACAGGCAGGCTGGGGGTCCTGTGGGAGCTGATGAAGAAAACTCTGGGTCTGCTTGTACAGCTGCTTTCCGAATATTTAGGTACCCCCCACTTCTGACCAGTGTGTGTACAGAATGAACTCGTGATAAATGTCCTTGGAAAACCAGGCCATTGTTCTTCCTGGCTAAGAGATGCTCTCACAGAAGAATCATGGCTGAGATAAAGGATTTGATTTAATTTGAACCAGTTTTGAACAAAGGACACTGATGTACTTGCAACCTAACACACCTTTTTTTACCTGATCAAAATAGCCCTTAATTTTATGTCTTTGATCTTTCAACAGTAGAAGAAGTGTTATAGACGTTTATTTATCACCAAGTAAAAAAGACCTTGGCTTAGCATATTAGGAAGAATTGTATCCATCCACTGAAACACCTTATATTACAAGACACCAGGAAGTATTCTGTTGGAAGATATTGAACCTGTTTAGCAGTAGAAGTTCAGCATTTTCACTTTTCAATAGTGATTTTATCACTTCTTAGAATTGAGCTTTCTAGGGTGACTTTTGATGTTGCAAGCCCAAAGTAGTATGAATCAAAATTATTCTGACTAAGGAAATATAAAAGCTGTTAAAAATGCCTGATTATTTTTTGGATTATCCAAAGTTTTCTTCTACCTGCTGCTAAAGAAGCTCTTTGAGAGATTGATTTTGCCTTGTACTAATAGTAATCTTGGAATCCCAAAAACTCCGTTATTATTTCTATTTCATTACAATGGATTGTACTTTACAATTTGAATCCTGACACTCTTCCAGGTTACATTTGGGTTACCTTGGCAATTAGAAAAAGGCTGGTTTGCACTTATGTAGTTTCTTAATAATCTTCTGTTTTATTAAACTTGTTTAAAAAAACAGGTTTTATTAAATGCATTAAAACTAGTGGGAGGAGAAGATCACTTTCATTCTCTCTTCTCCCCCCAATCTCCTTTCCTCCCAACTCCTTTCTTTCTAGAGTAAATTGTAGGACAAAAGCGAGAAAACAAAAAAAGTATAGAAAACGTAACAAACAGGAAACTTATATTTTCACTGTAACTTTAACTACTTTGGAAAACCCATCATCTCAAGACTATGAACTTTCCCCTAGGGATTAAAACCCCCAGCTTTTCTGTCCAGCTCCAGTCAGAGATTGTGAGGGAATAAAATTTGTCTTCCTACTGAACGAGCCCAGGACGGGATCTCTGGCCAAATAATTATTTCCTAATCTATCAGGAAATTCTCTATATCTCCAAGTATGCAGAGGATTGTCTCATCTAAAACTGAATGTCCTGGCTGAACTGCTTCCTATTCTTCACCGCACATACCAGGGAACTGTGAGCTTGTGCAGGTAGGAAAACAAACCTTGCAGTTGACTCAGAGTTCATCTGCAGAGCCTCTCTGTGGATGTGTCAAACCCCTCAGCTGTGCAGGGCCAGACTTCCCTGGCTTTGCTCTTTCTCCAGCCATTCTTCTCCCACTGTAACCTGGAATCCCAAATGCACAGGGCCCTGAGAGCATGGGAAGCAGAGCATGGTGTTAGTTAAGATTTAAGATCTCTCTCAACCTCTGACAGATTCCTGGACATTGTAGTGCATTTGCTATTCCTTTCATCTAGTCCACACCTTAAAGTGGAGGTTATGATTTGGCTCAGGGTACTCGTGTTGACAAGCTGTGCTGAGACTCACTGTGTATATGTAACATATAGAGAGGTTTCTCTCTAGCTAAGTTGAAATTACATCCATAATTTTAATAGAAAATGCTAAACTTTCACAAGGAAGGCTGTTGAAGAAAAATAAATGGAAGTGTACTGTTTTTAAAAGATGAACACTGAACCCTGGGTGAGCACGACATAAAGTAGGCAAGATGTACAGATGCTTCAGGGGGCAGGATGGAATCTGGGGACTTGGTTCGGTTGTCTCTGGCTCTGAGCTGGAAAATGCTGCAGAAGATGCAGTGGTTGCTAAAGAAATACTGGAAGTGAATTACATAATGATATGAAAAATAATAACCAAGTGACCTGTAACAATTTGAATGGCCCATTAAAAAAAAAAAAAGGTTTGTTTTGCTTCAGCCTGCTTGGTAGTTATGTAAGTGCCGAGAATTCTGTGTATTATCTGGGATACTAGACTGGAGAACTGTTACTTTGTAGAAAAAGATTGTTAGCAGAGGCTGATTGATACTGTTATGGTTATTGTGTCATTTTAGAATATGATAGTATCCTAGTGGATCAAGGGAATTACAGCATCTTATGACAGAATGATTTATCAAAAGTAATTTCAAAATTCACATGACATGAAAAAAATCTATTTTTTACTTCAGGTAAAAGCATCTAAAAATCTCTTATGCAAAAGCTACTTTTATGTGACCATATTTTTTGTGTGTTCTTTTACACACTGCCTGCCTTTTTAAGTGCACAGCTGATGAGCCCACCAATGTTATTTCAGTGAAGATGTTTCACTGGTTCTGTGTTTGCCACAGCACAGGGACATGCCATGAAAGCAGATGTGGAACTCTTGCCACCCGTGGGTGCAGCTCAAACCTGACAAATGAGACCAGACCAGGCAGGATTTACTGTAGCTCTTTGCATCAGTCTCTTAAAGGTTTATGGAGAGCTAAGCAGGTTCTTCTTTCGAAGCCAGCACTAGATGTGCCTTCTCCATTAGTAGAATTCTCTTAATGGTGATGTTGACCTAAAATGTTCAGTTATCTCAGAGATCTCAAAGTCCAAAGACAAGGCTGTTTGTGTGACTAAAGAAATTTCAGTAGAGCTTATCTGAGAAGAGTGAATTGGCAGATTCCATCAGAAGGAGCAACATTTTGTTACCAGAATGAATGACTTTATGACAGGTGGAGATACCACAACTAGGAATCAAACCATGCTCTTTAGAGCCCTGAGGAAGATGGGTTCTTAAGCAATCATGAGCCCATTTTCTGTAAAAAATCGTTACTTAAATGCTGAACATAAGCTGTTTCTTGCTTGCAGTATAAGGGTCTGACCCAGCTGCCTGAAATCCACGAGGTGTTTCACTGATTTAATTCCATTTTGGATCATGTCATGTATTGAAAGGTCCTATACGTATGTAGGGGGTAGATATAATTAGATTGATTTATGTGATTGTATTGATTGCTCTCACATCAATATGTGACTGTTATATATGACTTACAAAGGCTCCTTTTTAATATTTACAAAATCTCAGAGTACAAATTTCAAAAACATCATCTGTTTACAATTCAAGGCTTGAAGGCTTTTTTGGCTTTTATCTTAAGATGTCATGTAAATAGTCTTATTGTTTTTTCTTTCATTTGTGAAAAGTGTGCTGAGAGCACATCCGTGTCTCTGAATAGATACACACACACAAAATTCAAGAGAAGAACCTGCTACTAAAGCTGGAATGCAGAGTCCTTCCTCTGGTTGAAGGGCAGGCTTTGCACAGCTGTTTGATTGTACACACGGGGCAAGCTTCATTCAAGATCAATAGACAGGACATAAAATGCACATTTTCCCTCCCCACTTCTTCCGCTTTATCTGATTTTCTAGAAGGATTTTAACTAGCCCCACAGAACTGCAATAAGCTACAGGATTTGTAAATTGAACAAATAGACAAATTGCTGCATAGCTGTAAGGTTATGCTTTTCTTCTTTTGTGCCTGTAAGCACATCTGTTTAAAGCTACACATGAACTTCTTTTCCATTCTGTGCAGCTGAAAGGCAAAAGGGACTATTTTTCATGTAAAGAATTAGCAATGCCTACTTCAAAGAAATTGGGAATTAGAGATATTTTAGTAGTGAGGAGTGTTGCACTCACTCTCCGAACATCTCTAAGTTGCTTTTCCAACATGAGAAAAGTTCCTTCTATGATAGACTTCTACTTACTTCTTTATAGAATGTGATAAACTCTCTAATCTGAGAGGCTCTGTGTGTGCTTATAGTCTGAAATACATTTACATCTCTAATTGTCCTGCTGGACAGATGTTGATATTACATAGATGAGGTTTTATGGGAAGGTAGATTAGTGAAGCAGGGTTTGGGTGTCCTGCTATGTGGTTTGTAGTGCATAAGAGCCCAAAGATTATGTCTACAGTGGGATGTTCCAAGAACCCTGGTCCTCCTCATCCCTTAGTGCTTGACTGCTTGTCCCTTCTTTAAGTGCTTGGAGTCTGCGAACCATCTGCTTGAAGTGAACTGAGCTCTGTTTACATTAAGCACAAAGAAAGGCAATATATGAAGTCTTGTTTACTAAATTATTGTCATACTAATCTATAAATGTAGGATCCTCCCTCTCCTCTCCACTCACTTTGTTTCCCCCTTTATTTCACTGTAGCCAATAAATTAAATTTGATTTGAGCTTCATCAACAGTTTTTTGAGAGGCCACATTGTGTGTGTCACTGCAGGGGGCAGGCAGGGAACAGGCAGCTCACAGGTTGGGAGGGATTATCATCAGGGCTCAGCTTTGGCTGTGGGGATTCCAGCTCTGCTTGGGCCAAGCTTTATGTTCACAGCTCATCCTTGTGCTGGGCCTGGCCAGGGAGCAAGCTGGGATCGCTGGCTCTGCACAGCTGGGGGAGAGAAACACAGGAAGGCTGAGATACCCAGGGGGGTCCACAGTGCTCAGTGCTGTGTCAGCCCAGGGAAAAGGTCCTTCCTGCTAGGCATGACCTGTTATTTGTGCCAGGTGTTTGGAGGAAGGCAGGCAGAGGACTATACTGACAATATATTTTATAATCATATGTGGGGATAAAAAAAAAAGGGCAGGATTTTAACTACTCACTACAGCTTAATGCTTTTTAAGAGCCCAAAATGAAATAAATGTGTTTTGTACCATCAGTGTTTGGCACTTGTGGTTAACCAGATCCAATTAAACTGTTGAATATTAGGCAGCTAGAAATTGTGCATCCTGTAGTTGCTAGATTATGTATTGCTGAATTTATGGTCTGAATCTCTATCAAAGAAAATATATTCAAGACTGTTAGGGCTTCTATTTGTTCTGCTGGTAAACTTTTCAGGAATAAACCCTAGGGTGGGCTTATTAGATGAGGGAATTGTTGTTCGTGACTTATATAGAACATGTCTTGGTTTCTTGCCCCATAATGACTCCATTTCTGCAAAAGACAGGGTAAAATCCTGTTCACATTCTGCTCACGGAGATTTGGCTGCAAAGATGACTTTCCACAGTGTAGAAAGTGTGCTGCAAAGCAGCTGGATAGTCTTAGCCATGACCATTTACATGAAAGGCTA
Organism: Dendrocincla tyrannina; assembly: GCA_035047865.1. NCBI lineage: Eukaryota > Metazoa > Chordata > Aves > Passeriformes > Dendrocolaptidae > Dendrocincla > Dendrocincla tyrannina. The sequence goes on along the minus strand of JAWWMP010000018.1, from coordinate 15,160,563 downwards.
ACTCTTCCATACCCTCCCTGATGCTGCGTGCATATGTCTCATCCTAAAAGAACCTTCTTTTCCAGAAGGGAAATTGAGCATGCATCCATTTTCCACTGTCCTTTTTCTCTCTTTAATAAACTAATAATTCAGTCAGTACACAGTGTTCAATTTATTCCTCTCCGTGTAGAATGGAAATCTTTACTGCATGAGGGCTCACAGCCCCCAGTGAGAGTAAAAGATGATGCAGATCTAATAACGTTCAGGGGGCACAGAGGAGGGGGCCACCACAGTGTTTTCTTTCATGCTGTTCCTCTTGCATTGGAAATGTTTTGAGGATAGACCAATGTTTTGACATAAGATTTGCCTGCAGATCAGCACGCAGGTTGCCTGTGATCCAACTGTTTTCATGAATCAGGGGAAAAGCATCTAGGCATGTCCACTGTAACAGGGAGGCAGGCCCCATAGCTCAGTACTTATATCATCCATGAGCCTTTTATTTATTTTTGGTAAACAGCTCTCTTCTGCTTCAAATTAATACCCTGATTGAGTTGCTTATACAAATGTTAAACTATTTACCATCGAGTTGCCAGAAGACAGCATGACAAGAACCTGATAGGAATGCTCCTGCCAGTGACTTGGGCTCAAGTATCTGATCAGAGCCACAGCACAGGATCGGGGTCTCTGGATGTTGTTCCTCAGGTTAGGCATTCAGTGAGTACACACAGTAAAGTTTTTCTCAGTGGCAGTGGTTTTCAGCTAATTTTCAGTTCAGCCAACAATGGGCTGAAGGCAGGCAATGTTAAAAACTGAAAACAGCCTCTCTTCCAAGTTACACGTGTGAGTTCAGTCTGTGTGTGTGTATGTGAAACAGGGGCAGGGGTGCACACTGAAGTGCAGGGGCAAGAAATAACGAGTAAAAATTAAATATTAATACTCTTGCATTCCTGGAAACAGTGCTGGAGTTTCCCAAGATCCCTTTGCCATTGCAAGGTAGTGCAGCACTAAGTGCTTTACATCATACTTTATCTCCTGTCTTTTCAGGTGTAGTTATAATCTGCCCTCATTATTTTCTTGGTTGTTCTCTTGGTTCTTCTCTCAAGAGCCTGTTCTCTTGAGAATAAAAGACTAGAAATTTGGGCCCAATTCAGCAAAACACATAAGAACTTTTAACACTGAAGTGCTTTTCTAGGGAAGGAATATCCGATTTTCCCTCCAAAGCAGGGAAACAGTCAGTTCCTCCACGTACTTGTCTTCACTGTAACATCCTGACACTCTTGTACTGGATCAGGGCTTTGCTGTGCATAACACTGGGAGAGGCATGTGCTGGTGTTCATTTGGTGGTCATTACAGTTGTGACTGCCAACTAGTATAGTAGGGCACTAAAGCAATTAAAATCATGTCACAGAGTGAAAAATAATAATACTTTTTTAAAGTATGTTGGATCTAATTCTAACATACTACATAGGAAACATTTCACTCTAATAAATTATATTGTTTTAATTTTCATGCTGCTGCAGATGAGAAAAGAATGAGCCCTAGCATGTGGCTAGTTGTTGCTGAGAAGATTTCTTGAAGAAAAAAGATTCGTGGCTAAGTTTGCATTAGTTCTGTGGGGAGGGGAAGGAAAACAGATAAGCCTGGAATTAAAAAAATACTTTGCAACAGTATTTCAGCTCATAATCAGTAGTGTTCTGACATGTGTTGGCAGGAATAGCACTGAGGTGACAAAGAACACAGAGTAAATCAAACAAACAGCATGAACTCCAACCATCAATCAAAATCCAGATTTTTTTCCTTTCATGACCAAGCAATTCCATCACTATTCAAAGGGCTTATTCTTGTGTCGTATATGTTGCCTTAAGCAAATTAGCTCTGGGAACCCACTTGGGAGGAAAAAGGAAAAAAATTAAAAAAAAACCAACAACCAGGATTTTGTCAGAAGATTTATCCAAAGTCAATATTTATGAAGTCATAACAGCCCAGGAGGAATCCATGCTGTTTCAGTACCACAAGCAGTGCCATTGCTTCCACAGTGTTTTTTAGGGTTTCACACCTCTGAATCAGCAAATAACTTCACAAAGGCAGCTCGTGTGCCAGGGACTTGTCCAGACCCTGTGGCTCACATTGCCTGCCCCGGAGGGTCAAAGCTCACACTCAGCAGCCTCCTCAGTATCATCCTGTTCCTCTCCCACTCAGAAGGTTCAGCTGTAGAGCTCCAAATGGGCAGAAATGCACAAACTCGTGATGAGAGAGGAGGTGCCAAGCAAGGAGAACCAGTGTGTGAGTTCTCCCCCACCTTCTTTGTGGGGCTTAAAGGAGGGGATTGTCTTGGCTGTAGAGCTTCTTACTGGAAGCTTTTGGCCACATCTGCCCATTGTGTCAAGCAGCACCACGTGTTTGTACTGCCAGCTCTGCTACTTGTGCTTTCCCATTGATAAATCCCTGATGTAGAAGCATCCTGAGGGAGTTGGGTGTTTATAACTACTCCTCTCATCAGCATATCCTGTTCTTTGTCTCACAGCAGCTTTTCAGTGAGAATACAGGATGTTTTTGACTCTTAATCATAGATCTTTGTAATTCTCCCTTTGCATCCAGAGGAAATAAAGATATCCCAGGCAAAGCTTGTTGGTGACTGGGCATCTGCAGGTCTTAACCTGTGAAAGGTGCTAAAGTCCATGATTATTTCTAAGGTCAAGAGTTGAGTTCTTGCCCCTTTTCCATGGCAATATTAAGCATTAAAAGCCTTACCACCTAGCACAATGTCTTGCCTCCTGGCCGCTTGTTTCTGAACAGCCTGGGCACGCTTTGCTCCCACTTATCATGGGATATCTAGTTGGTCATTAAAAGGTTTTTAACCAATGTTTTGGTCTAAATCTCAAGTTGTTTAACAGTTTTCAGTAGACCTACAGCTGTGCATGGCTATTTTTGGAGGAAGTTAGGTTTTAAACAAACAGTTCAGATCCCCCAGCTCTTGTAGCGGGCAGGTCCATTTGAAGAATGCCTCTCTGATGGCAGACAGACTGCACCCAAGATTGTGCCAAGTCACTCTCCATTTGTAAATATTAGAATGTGTTGTAGTTACAGATATAGTAAAAGAAAGAAGGTTTAAATTATACAGCTGAGAAACAACAAAGGAAAATAAATGTAAAACAGCACATGGTGTGTGTGCTGTAGGTCTTCGGTCTTGCTTTTAGATAGTAAAGACAAGAAACACAAGCTAAAAATGTCACTCAGTTGAATGACTCTCTTATTTCCTAAATGCATATTTTTGCTTCACCTAAATCTGTGTAACCTTCTGCATGTCTTTCACTCATATTTTCTTCTGTGAACATGTTCTAAAAGGAAGGCTTAATCAGGAAACATGTGTAGACAGGTTATGTGACATAAACTTTGTAATACTAGCTCTAAGTGACTAAAGATGGTGATTAGCAAAAGGCAATGGCAAAAAAGTAATGAGTAAGTCCACATAAAGGAAACTACTGAGGTCTTTTTATGCAGCACAGTAGTAAAAGCAAGGGTTGTGGTCTATGTAGTTGTACATGACCTGGCTGCTGCTTATCTGGAACATGGAGAAGTCCTCCAGTGTGGCCAGAGGGTAATATTTAGTACGGAGGAGGAAGAGGGAAGTCCTTCTTTTCTTTGGCTAGAGGGAAAACTTGCCCCACTGTGCTGCTGTGAAGTTGTCCTTAGGAGTGAGGCATTGGTAGCACAGACCAGAGGGGCTGTGGGTCCCAGGGAAATGTGCCATCCCTGGAACGTGCCCTCACATGCGAAGTACAGTAAGTATTAAACAGGCATGTTCTCCCATTCCTGTAACGTGACTTATTAACTGAAAAGCTTTCCATCTTTTATTCATCTCGGCTGTTGCCAGATAAGGATCTGACAGGTATGACTGATCCAGCACTGGGGAAAGGCATAGATGGAGTCATACAATGGAGGCTTTTCTGAGCACAGTTCCTGAGTGTGAACCACAAACCACTGCTGCTGTTCAGGATAGCTGAGGTGTGACTGAGCTGGCTACTGTTCTTTTTCTTTAGTGCCATGTACTCTTTCTACTAAGTACTGCTTAAAGAGTAACAGATCAAGGGGTGAAGAGAAAACTTGTAAAACTACCCTGTCTTTCTTCCAGGCCAGCAAGCTCAATCATTGCCTCCATTTAACTTTTCTTATACTGTTTGTTTTCAGGGTTTGCAATAGTTTCCCCCCCCCCCAAGATCTTGAAATCTAATGCTTGCATAAAAGGCATTTTCCAAGGCTTAACCATGCCAATGACCTGTGCTGGACATGTTGCAAATGTGACATTGTCCTCTGTATATGAGGCTGCAGATTTCTAACTCTTTGCAGTGTTGACGCCTGCTCTCACAAAGAGAGGGAAATGAAGCAGAAAGATCCCACTGCGACAATTAGTGGCTCACAGAGAAGTATTGAAACAAATAAGTGGCTGAAACAATTCAAGGGAGGGAAACTCTAGCTTCCTACTCTACCACAATCTAATCTTCTTTCTCAGATTCTCTTTCCTTATCCCATTGGGGATTTTCACACACTTTCATTCCCACTGTTAGTGTGAGATGATTCTTTGTGACTAGTGAGCAGCAGTTCAGTCCTGCAGGGCAGTTCCCTGTTCTACCCTTTCATGTTTGCCAGTCTTATCATTTTATGCTGTGCTCTAGTCTGAATTTTTGAAGTAGCACTAATGTCTTGTTCCCAAAGAATTTTAATGACACCAACCGAAGTAGATTCCTCCTCTTTCACTAAGGCAGCTGGCCAAAGAACTGGCTCGCAGGCAGGGAAGTCTTTCAGCTTTGGAAGTAAAAATACCCCAATACCTCTTGTGTGTCAAACCAGAACCTTTGCAATTTGCTGTGTGAGTGGCACTGGTGGCTGTCCCTGCCCTCACTTGAGGAGACAAGGTGTGGCTGGATCACCATGAGCTGAGTAGTTGGTTTGTGTGGTTATGTGTAGATGTGGCACTTTGATGCAGAGGTCAGTGGTGGGTTGTGGCAGTGCTGGGTTTACAGTGGGATTCGATGATCTTAGAGGTATTTTCCAACTTAAATGATTTTATGATTCTGTGATTCCTGTCCTACTTAGATCTTTCCTTGGTAAGTTGATTCCTCCCTCAAACACATTGTTTTCTTCAGCATCTTCTTTTAGTGAATTAAAACTTTAAGCAAGCATTTCCTTTGGGAGTTACTGCAATTGCATTTAATCTACTGAATGTTGTTTTCTTTCGAGCATTTACGTTTTGCTTGCTATTTAAGAGACTGATGCTATTTCACATTCTCCCACATGTCCATCTCTTTTTAAAAGCAGCCTGAGCATATTGGGTATATGCTCATATACCCAGATAGCCACATTTGTTACGTGAGACCATGAAAAACCTCGGATAACGTTGCAGTATAATGAGGAGACTCTTGGCTCTGCAGTTGTTCAGAACAAATTGAGTGCCAGCTGCTCTGATGCACAGATAAGGTGTGGGAAGGGCTGCTCCTCGCCCCCTTAGCAGCGTGACAACTTCCTCTCGCCGTGCCGGGAACACACGGTGCATGCTGTTCCGAGCAGCCAGGGGAGGAGGAGGCGCAGGGATGACAGACAGCACTCTGCATTAGCTCTTGGGAGGGAGCAATCACTCCAAAAGTCAAACAGAAAGCAAGAGAAATTCCCTTTAATTAGGGAAATTAAAGGCAACAAAAGAGACGAGGAGGAAAAACAGTGACAAGTGTATGTTCCTTGGCTTTTCAAAAGGCCTCCTTGTGGTCTCTGCTTTAATGTACCAAGCTCCAACTCTTCTAATGCTATTAGTGCCCAGCTGAACCAGGACCTCCGGGGTGGAGGCTGGTGCTGTTCAGCAAATCCTCCTCCCCTCAGGGCTGATAGACTTTGGTAGCTAATTTTCATACTGCCATAGTTAAAGTAATCTTTCTTCAAAATCGGGAGTTAGGAACTGTCTCAAGCAGAGCATTCCCACCATATTAGCTAAGTACAGTAATTAATACCTTAGTACTTGGGTCTTTGCTCTTGAAAAGAAACTCTTGCCTGCAGTCCCTCTGGCTGCAGTTGTGTCTCTCCTGACGCAAACAGTAGTCAAGTTGCTGGCAGAATAGAGGCAGTAGAACACGTGCTCTGCAGCAGGGATTAAAACTAAAATACTGTAACCTGCCAGAGCTAGTCTCGCTCACATGCTACCTGGTTTAGCAATTAGTCACTTATTTGTGTACTTCATTAGAACACGGTCAGAGTAGAGCAGCATTTGTTTCCTGATAGATTGGCTACCACTGGCAAACTGGCTTCAGTCTCGCTTCTGGTGCACAGGTACAGGTTTACCTGATACCAAACCACCTCATCACGCAGGAGGGATTGGCAGAATTCCTTCTAGATTAAATCTGTGGTTTCCAAACCCATTTGCTTCCTACAAGTGAGACCTCGATCTCTTGGAGGTAGCATAGCTACCCCTCTCTGAGTGTTATAATGCAGCTTTTCTTTGCCTGTGAGAAATCTTTAACCTACAGCTGTATACAGCTGTCTTTTTGGAGACAAGATCTGCCATGGTGCCTACAAGGTGTCTAGAGCTGTTTGGGAGTGCTGTGCTGTGGCAATTGCCTGCTGAACACAAAGGAAAAAGTAAGTTTTCTGCAGCAGATCTTTTGCTTAGAGCCTGTTGCTATAGGTGGACTTGGGAATGGACATTTTCTGGTGCAATGAATAGCAGTCAACACATCATCTTTTACTGTTTCAACTGGGGTCAAGTGTAATCAAGCCCAAAATGTTGCCAAGAAAAAAACAACCTGTTTTGCTGTGCTTTAAAGCAAATAGGTTCACCTGGTTGGGCCAGTTCCAGCACAAGAATAACAGTTTTGTGGGTTTTTTAAAGCATAAAACTAAATGTTGCAATGAACTGTTGCCAGTAACTATCTGGTTCTAAGGTTTAGAGCTCATGCTGGACACTTTATTGCTCTGTTCAATAAAAATGCCCTTAGGGCTTGTAGGTCCAGTGCACTTAATATTAAGCAGGAAGACAGACACAAATCCAATTTTTTGGAGACACCAACTCAAAAGTTATCAAAAAAAGATCCTCCTGATAGTTACTTGTTTGTGGTTTGCTTTCCACAATGCCAGTGCACCACTGTTACTGGCTCGGTTTCAAATCTCAGAACAAAAGCAAACACTGTCAGGAACACACATTATCTTCTAGCTGTCCGTATTTTTGCTGGAAGCAGATGGTCCTTCATCCAGCCAGTGGGCAGGGAGACGACAGTTGTCTCCCGTGTTTTCTCGTAGCCTCTGACGGCAGCAGTGCGGGGTGCGTTGGTGCCCTCGTCCCATCAGTGCAGGGCTGGACGAACTGAGAAATCACAAAATCACACGAGCACCTGCCCCGGCCGCTCCCGCAGGGGCGTCGTGGGTGCGCGGCCACCACGGGGGGACCGCTCCGTGACAGCCTCGGGACTGGCACCGCACCGCGAGGGGACGGGCACAGGGCCATGGAGGGGGCGAGCATGGGCGGGGGTGAGGAAGGACGGGGGGATGAGGATGGACGGAGGTGGGGATGGACACAGGTGGGGATGGCCGGGGGGTGGCGATGGACGCGGGTGATCTGCGGGGCAGCCCCGTACCCCCGGCCGTACTTCGCCTTCCCCTCCGCCTCGTCGGCTTTCCCGATGGGCATCCATCCCCTTGTGGACATCCATCCCCCCGTGGACATCCTACTCTGGAGTGCCGCCCCGGTCGGGTGGGGAGGGGGATCGGGGTCAGGATGGGGATCGGGGTCGGCATGGGGATGGGGATCGAGATGGAGATGGGGACCGGGACCGGGATGGGGACAGGGAAGGGGATGGGAACCGGGATGGGGACAGGGAAGAGGATGGGGATCGGGTTGGGGATGGGGACCAGGATACGGACCGGGAAGGGGCCGGGTCCGTGTCCGTGCCCGTGCCCGCCCCGCGCGCGGCCGGCAGGTGGCAGCAGCGTGCGCGCGCGGGGCGGGCGGGAGCGAGCGGAGCGGAGCGGAGCGGAGCGGGGGAGGCTGAGGGCGAGGGCGAGGCTGAGCCGCGAACCTGCCGGGTCCTGCGGGGCTCCGGCACTCCCGGCCCTGCGCGCCCCTCCCATGCGCCCGAGGCCGCGCAGGGTCTCAGCCCCCTCGGCCCCGAGAGCGCCCTCGTCGCGGGGCGCCCGCACGGGACCCCGGCGCGGAGCGGTGAGGAAAGGCCGGGCACGGAGCCCCGCGCCAGGTGGGCGGTGGGGGGAGCGGGTCCTTGGGGCTGCGACTGTGTCTGTGGCTCTGGCTGTAGCTGTAGCTCTGGCTCTGGCTCCGGCTCTGCCCCGCTGCCGGAGCGCGGTCCGCGCTGCCCCGCGGGGCTCCCGCGCCGCGTGTTTGCGCCGTGCAAGGAGCCATTTCAAAGCTGCTCCCGCGGGGCACGGGCGGGCTCCGCGAGCCGCATCCAGAGCCTCGGCAAGGAGCTGCTTCGTGCTGCCTCCGTGTCCCTCCGGCAGCCGTAACTGCACGTAGTCTGAGCCGAATCCAGCAGTTTGTGCGAGAGAGGGAAAGCAGGGAATAACTTGCCTGGCGAAGAATGCGTGTCGCAATTGTTCTCGCTTTGGGCCAGATCTTTCGGTCTGTCTAAGCACAGCGTGCAGAGAGAGCATGAACCGCGGCTGCCGCTCGGTATCTCTCTTCACGCTTTCCTGGTTTTGTTACCATCTCTCCTGCGCTTGAATTCCAGCAACACTCGAGATGTTTGTGCTCTCTTGTCAGGAGTATGTGCTGGAGCAGAGAGGAATATTGGAACACCTTTTCTGCTCCAGCTTTGTGTGTTTGCAACTGTCGGTGTGTCCGCACCTGTGTGCTTTATAGCCCTTGACACACTTGCCACTGATGCATCCAGATGTTTTTTCTCCAGGTTCTAGAAACGTGAACAGTTTAGAAAGTCTGTCAGCATTGAGTTCTACAGGTTAATACGTGGGAAAACTGTTTCCTTTTGCTTGTTTTTACTGCCTGATACTGTTTGGTCCTTATAAGGTGGATTATGATGCTATAATTGTGCTGTGTCAGAGCTAATATCCGCCTACCTCAGCTATCCTTTATTTCAAGGTAAAGAATTCTTAGCTTTTTAGACACTTTTCTTGTATGGAATTTCTTCCATATCTCTTCCCAGTGTCATCTTGGTTTTTTAAATCAGCAAAACTGAGTGCTCGAGATTTCAGTACAACATGGGTTAAATAAGGGCAGGGGGATGTCTGCTGACAGAGATGACAGACCAGTTGGTACAGCAATGACGTGAATGGCCAGCAAAAGTAATAGAGATATTTGTAACTCTCTGAGTGGTCACCTGTTATTGAATCACTGTGGCTTAATTTTTTAATCAGAAACCACTGAGTCACTAGTTGTTAGTAACTCAGTACAATAGTATAATGCCTAAGGGGCTCTTAGTAGTCTGTCATCTGATGTGCATGTTTTTCCTGTCTTCTGTGGCAAGAGCAAGAACTGAAAATAGCCCAAATCTGCCTAAGTTTAGTGCTGTTTGTGGAACTGCCAATTCACTCTTACCAAGTTGATCTTCCAAACTGTAGCTTGCCAACTCAGACTTCTTTCTGGTGTAAAATTAGTAGTAATCTACTGGTTGGTGTGATCTCCACCCATTCAGTATCATCAGGGCTTTAAAATGAAACTTAATACTGCTGAAATTCATTAGACACCTGTAATTCTTGCTGCTTTCTTTTCCATCACCAGGGAATTCAATTTCCAGGGAATCTAGTGGGAGAGTGGAGTTAAGCAGACTGGGAGGAGAGGCTGCCTTTCATGGAGGGAAGTGCTGTAAAATGAGAACTTCTAGCCAAGTTAGAAATAAGAGGTCAGCTGGTGTGGTTTGTCATAGGGAGTCCTTCAAAGTGAATAGAGGTGGGAAATACGGATTACTTGTCATAACTGTGCCCTGAACACAACTTATCAGGTTTTATTTAGGAGCAGGGCTAATCCCAGGTCATGTTGATGATAACTTTAATCTGAAACAACTCCATTGTAATTGAAGGAGCAACTCTTGATTCCCAGCTAACTCTCAGAAACACTTGGAGGTGTTGCATGGTGCAGGATTTTTGTCTTTTCACACTTCATGCAGCAGGTTCATTCAGAACTCCGGCAGATTTAATTACAGAAGGTGAACTAGGTTGTTTCTAGACAGTGATGAGTTTTATGATCTCAATACAAAATCTTTGCTTGTGCAGTAGAACAAACTAACTGTGCTAGGTAAACATCTGTTAAATGAAGGCTCAAAACAAGCCAAAACCGAACAGAATCATCCTGAAGACTCAGATTGACCTCAGGGAGTGATTCTGTGCAGACAGTGACAACATAAAAGCTGGTTTGGTACATTGCAGTCTCAGTTCTGTGGGATGTGACATCAGCTGTGTGATATTCAGCCTGTTCACCGTGGCAGTTGTGCTGAAAAGGGAGATGAAGTGCTGCTCAGACCCTCAGGAGTGATACTTTGTTTGGATTTGTTTTTTACTTTGAAACTCAGGCTTATCATCTACAGTGAAGTACAGCCAGTGTAGACACTGCTGTAGGGTTTGAGTTGTTCTGTTTGACAAAAGGAAGGTTTGATAGTTAAGCACTTAAAAAACCAGGGGACTCCAAAGTCAACCATGCATAAGCAATTTTAGCTGTGTCCCCTGTAGTGCTGTGTTATCATAACAGGCTTCAGGTTTAGAAGGTTGTTGTTCTTTGCAAGTAGGAAAAAAGTAAAAGCAGAAAACTTACCGTGTCAGACCAGCTTCTAGAAGAGTTTGGGCCTTGATAGTAGCACTTCTACCACTGTTGATAGACAAACCATTTTGTAGCTTTTAATTGTGAAATGCTCCCAGTGGTCGTAGTGCTATCTGGAGAATGGATTCTATGACAAGTCTTGTTCCCTTGAGGAGGATCATACGCTGTTCAGTTATTAGCTCTTTTGCTTTCAGAAAGCAGCTTTACCTGGTATAAATGACTTGGGTAACTGGAAAGCTAATTCAGTTATGAATATATGTGGTGTAAATATGTGATCAATGGACATGGTGCATTGTTAATGTATAGTAGGTTAAGAGTGTTTTGCATTTGAGTAACTTCTTTTTTAATTCAGGATAATACATTACACTAGATAATTCTGTTCATGTATATTAGATTTTTAGGGATAATGCATGGTTTAGTAGCTCATTTAGCAGATTAATTACAGGGATGCTAAGCAGATATAAATAAAAAGGATTGATCAACAGAGTGATCTGATGGGCACTGGCTTTGCCTCATATCTTACTCTGTGTAAAGGGAGCAGAGCTGAAGCCATGTGCTTCATGTTGTCTGATTACTTTTTTGTTAATTTTTGTCCTTTGTGTTAGTTGACAATAACAGATTCAAATTCTATAATTTAAAACAACCCTGTTATCTCTTCCTGGAATGTTCTGCCCTGCCCATTTTTCTCTTGGGGACTTGTGAGTGTCATGTCACACATCAGATTTGTGCAGCTTCTCCCTGCAGGGTTATGGCATTCCCAGAGATGGGTCAGTGTTCATCATTTTGGTTGCTGTTAAACACTCAGCACTCGTCAGCACCATCTACAGACATCTGGTACATATTTTTTATACGTTGGTACCAAATGTTTAATGTGAGGCTTCTCCCCAGGAACTGTTCTGGCACTAGAAATATGCCAGTGCTGATATGATCTCAGTGCAGTCCCTGTGAGAGCAAGTGGCCCCCTGGGCTGGTTTGGTGGTATTTGTGTGAGTGGCTGGAATGTGGGGCTTCTCCTTTCAGCCTTCCCATCGGCCTGCTCTGTGCTGCTGATCAAGGCTATTGGCATCTTGCTTTATCTCTGAACTTGTTCCTTTAGCTCTGAATGAGGTATGATAATTACAGGATGTTGGTCAACTGTTAAATTTCCTAAAGATAATTTGCATGCCAAGTGTTTTATGTTAAAAAAAAAGGCATTGGCGTAAAAATATTAATTGTACATGAAGGATCCCAGATTATGTAGTATGTGCCTTGTAATTTTATTACTGTGTTTCTTCAAATCACAGCTTTAGGTCTTGCTTGTTGGCTATTTCACATCAGTCCTATGCTGCTGCTACTTGGCATCCCACTTCGGTATTTATTTTGGTCCTGGTTTTGGAATTTCCCTTCACAGGAAGATTCCTTGCTCCTTATATGGAAGAATTTATTTAAAAAAATATATACTTTTTTTCCATCAGTTCTGTAGATTCTTTTCTCAGTAAGTGCAAGAGCCATTATCTGTTTTATTTAAAGCTCTGATCCAAGAGCCAGTAGTGTCAAGGAAAAGGTTATCAGTAACTTCAGTTTCTTTCAGATCCGGACACTCCCATGTGATGTCCTTTTGTCATTGCAAAGCAACACCACTGGTTCCAGCCATGGGTTTACAGTGTTTGCTTTGACAGGGCAAGAGTTAGGAACTTGTTCTTTTAACTTGTTCTTTTATACTTGTTGTATAGTTGGTTCCTGGAAGTGGAGCCTTTGGAAGACTCTCTGGGTACCAAAAATATGATGTTTAAATTACAGGACTTGGTAGATAAAGTTCAGCCCTTTGCAGAGGAGCTGCTTGTTCATGGCTGTGATCCTTTATTCCCCTTCCTTTAAGACTGCTATAAACTCGTGAGTTATACAGAGCCATATGTGATTGAGTGTAGAGAGAAAGGCTGTTCTTCAGAAAACTACCCAGTTTTAAACTGTATTTTTGTTGATTTCACTTTGCTTGCTAGTGCTTTTTTCCTAAACCCAAGTCATTAAAATACTACAGGAATTAAAAGAATACTCCCTTTTTGTTCTTCAAGGGATAACTGTGGTGACAACAGAACTTTCAGCTTCTGAGCTTTATCTTTGTCTGGGTTGTATTGACCTCTTCTTGGACTGGAATGAAGTTTAGCAGAGGAACCTGGTAGTGAGCAGGTCTGAATTTGTGTGTCGATGCAGAAGCAGGGCTGATGTGACACCTTGGACCTTGCCTGCCCACGAGGTGGGGCAGGGGCTGTCCTTTGTGCCTCCATGGCCCGGTGAGATAAGAGAACAGGAGAAGGCTGCCCAAACTTAAATGTTTGTTGTGAGCCTAAGGATACTGTCTGTAATGCTGATAGGAGTAGTGTGGCTTCCTGCTGGTTGCCTTCTATGTGAGTCATGATATCCAAGTTGGACTGTGTTTTCTTTGCTCTTGTTTCGGGAAGAAGATGGATAAAGAAGCCCTTTTTGAAAGCCCTTCTTCATGAAACCTGCTTCTTGGTGAAAAACATCTGTTGTGCTTGGCCTTGCTGGATCAGCACTTGGATAAATGTGAGCATGGATACTACTCCCCCAGGAGGAAAACGTCACTTGGATACTTGAATATGGTATGACTAAAATCTGTAGTCCTGAATCAAGCGGATTCCCCTGATACTCCATTTGGATTAGCTGGAGAGAAGTGCATGGAAGGACAAACCTATCTCTAAATGGCAAATTCAGCAAAACTATTGACACTAATCTGAGAGTAAATGTTGACTTGGAAAATTTTCAGATGTCCTGGATTTGTTTTCCACAGTAAAGATGATTGCTGTAGTCCTGACCTGGTAACAGCAGACTATTAGTTGGTTGTATATTATACTTGTATTTTTATTTGGTTATTTTTAACTAAAACATGTAGTTTCTACGAAAGTAGAAAGAAGAAATATTTTTGCTTATCAGATTGGCAAAGAGAAGCAAGAGCCTGTCCAATCCCACCCTGCATAATTGCAATAAAATGACATCCCATGACACAAGCTGCCCAAAAGGGTGATAAATTACATGGAATGGATGCAATTACTTAATCTGCCAGAAATGAAAGCTCTGTCCCGTTTTCTTGTAGTTCCATGGAGCTGCATTCGCTGGGGAAGTGAGTGTGGAATAGTGGGGGGAAATCCTTGCCGATTTCCAGGGTCTGTATGTGTAATTTAAGCACTTAACTAACCTAAGAATAAGGATTTAAAAGAATGGAGTGGGTTAACCATTAACTGTTAGTATTGTTCAGCTTTGATGGCCCAGGAAATACTGTTGATGGGTTGAAACACAAGAGTTAAGGCAGGATGTCAGTTTTGATCTTTTTGTGGTGATAAGCAGCCATTAAAAATGTAATTTCTTATACTCCTTTACTTCTTCAGACATTCCTTGTGCTTGTTAATACATATTGCACACCAAAAAAACTGTCAGTTTTTTCCTTTCTCTCTTTCCTCCCCCAAGTTCCAGGATTTGCTGACATTAATGGAATACTTTTGTTGCTTCCCATAGGAAAGATTCACAGAATCAGGTTCAGGTTTATTACTAAGGCACTGACAATGCTGCTGTAACTAACCAATTTTCATAAAGCTGTGGCTTCTGCCTGTGTTTGTTGCTGGCCAAATTCTTCACATCAGAGCTGAATGCAGAGTGATAGTTCTGAGCATGTTTAACATTGAAATAATAATAATGAACAGTTGTTTTAAAGAATACAAAAATCCCTAAGTAGTTTTGAATCATGAGGGCAAGCAAGGGCTAAAATGTCTTTGCTGCTTTCATACTGTTAAAATTGGACAGAAACTCTCATTTTCTGAACTGATTTCTTTTGAGCCATACTGCTTGTGATTGAACTGTGGTTGTTTCTCCCGCCTTGAAATGGAAGAGGGGGAGAAGCTGTTTCCAAATGTATCTTGCTGGAATTTGAGGGTTCAGAAAGGTGGGGGTTGTTTCAGTTTCTTGTTTTGCTGTTTTCCTGAAGTTGTGTTAGAAGGGCTTTTCAAAACCCCTGTTTCCTCAGGCCATCCCGAGATTCTGTTTAGGCAGGAAGCACAGTGTGAAGCAGTGCCCAAAGAGGGATTACATTGGAGTTGCATTCCTTTCAGCAAGTCTTCACCTATCTCCTACAGCGAGTACTCAAGTAGAAGATTACAAGTCCCTATATAAGTATTTTCTGACTTTCACAGTATGCACCACAGCAGTAGACTCTAATTTAAAAAAAACCAAAACAACCAAACAATTGAAACCAAAAATGACATTCAAAACTTGATCCCATTTTTTATTTAGAGCTCACTCCAGCACCTTTGGCACAGGGGCTATTTGAAGCAGCAGCTGAAGTCCACACTGTTGGAGCAACTACTTGGTTTTCTTTGCCAGCAGTTTGTAAAGGCTGTTCTGGTTGTCTTGCAAATTCAAGAAGTCTCTTGTTCACGTTTGAAGTCCCCATTTTTCAGGCTGTAGACATGGGGATATTTTGCCTGAAGCATTAAGTGACGTCAGGTGAAGGTCAGTGTGCTGTAATAACCTGCCCTCAGGCACAAATAGGTTCAGGCTCTCCTGCCAAGAGATGACCTTTGATTTCTTGTTCCCTGATGCAATAAGGGCCCTTCACGTTGCTTAGGCCGAGTCCAGCCATGGTGGGGACAGAGATTTTTGGCTTTTAGGTGGCTTTGATGAACCGAATTAGATTCGACTTTTATTGTGGTCAGACAAGAGAAGTGAAAGGTGAGAGTGGACATCATGGTGACTTGCAGGGCTGCCAACTCTGACACTACCACTGCTAAGTACAGTTTCTAAGCTATATCACACCAACAGCAAAAGATGCTTATATGTTAATATACATTTGTTATTTATATAGGCAGAACAGAATACTCTGAAATGGTCAGTGATTTCAGGTACAGCCAAAAGGCTCTGTATGCTGTCAGTGGGTAGACCTGTATCGGGGTAGTCACACCTTCCTGCTCTTGGTATCCTCTAATCCAGGTTGAGCTGAGAGGTGCAAGGTACAATAAATATAATAATTTTGCCCAAACTTCTGTGTTGCAAGAATGTTGTGGCTACCTTATTGTGATTAGTGTCTGGCTAAATGGGGAGGCAGGATACAATCATCTCTTTACTGTGCTCTGACTGACTGTACTGCTGGTTTCCACTGTTTTGGTCGAAGGGGCTTCCATTAATCTACCTTTCTTTGTAAGCCCATGCAGGAATTAGAGAGAAGTATGGCATTTCTCATTGGTTTTTCTCTTCAACCCTTCTGGTTTTTGCAGATATGGGAGGGGATACTTGTGTGCATCAGCTCCAGTGAACAAATTTTCAAGTAGCAAAGTTGACTCGGTTCTTTCAAAGTCAGATTATATAGTCATGTCTTATTCCTACTGTCAAGCAAACCTCTGCTGAAAGCAGTAGCAAATTTACTTATAGGCTGAGAAAAACTCAAAACTAGATCCTGGAAAGGATGAGTAGAAGTCAAAAAGTCAGTTTAGTTTTTTGCATGATGCTGTTATCAAGGGTGACAAGGGCTGCTGGTGATTCTGCAAGGTTGGTATCTCTTATCTGTCAGCCATAGACTCGTTCCTCACAGGCCACTGCTTGGCATCTGCCAAACTGAGGATTTCCTAATAGGGAGGTTTTAATCTGTGGCAGATGAAATGTTTCTACTCTGCTGCTCAGTGATTGATAGCCTGAGATGATTCCTTCAGTGTGTGATTATCTTCATGTTTCTCTGTCAAGGACCGGTATCTCCTGCAGGAGTGTGGCAGTTTATGCAGTTTACATTAAATGGACTGAAATACAAACTGTCATCCAGACCACCAGAGCACACGAGGCGTAGCAAGACAAAATTTGTAGGATGTCTAAAATCCCTTTCAAGCTGACAGGATAAGAATAAACAGCTCCCACACCCCACCCTTAAAGGACCTTACAGTTCAGTTTGAAAGTGCAGGAGGCTGAAGGGTTCACCACGTGGAGGTAAGCTGGATACAAGCATTAGGGTGTTTCTGGAACCTGAACCGAATAAGGACTTCAGGAAAATGTCTCAGGGAGGTAGAATTGAGAATGTAAATTGTTTCTGAACAGAGGGATTTAATGTTTCTTCTGCTGTCACTAATGATGCTGGGTCTTAATTTTTCTTTCTTGAAAAGACACAATGATAGTGGTTTTGTTCTTACTAATAAAGCCGAATAACAGCATTTTCCCTTTTATCCCATCAACATCTTCTTCCCACAGAGAAGAGATGCATCTCTGCAAATGTACCCCTTTAAGTGGTAAAGGCTTAGCAGCACAACTGGCACCTGATGCTGCTATCTTGGTTGCCAGTCCAGTTTGGGAGGATTTGTAAGATTCTATATATATCAAGCCCAGTGGATAAACATATTGAATGTCTGTGGTGTTGTGCTGAAGCCCTCATCAGAATTTTGTTGTGGATGAAAACTAAATAGAACTCTATGAAATAGTTCTTTGGGGTGCTCTTTGAGTTATCTGGTATTTATTTGCATGCAGAATTTAGTATTTGCAAAAGATGTACAGGACAACTTCGTGCCATTCTTCCAGAGACCCATTGATAGTTGATTGTTTCATGTTGGGTTTAAGTCCCCTGGTATTCTGTTTCAAAAGGATGAAAAAAGTTCTTAATTTCACAGGGCTCTTGCAAGACCTCTCATTAGGCCTATTATTCATCATTATGTAGGAACATAAAAGAAAACAGTAAATCTTCAAATTCCATTGTTGCATTTCCGTACCAGTATGTGGTGAGCCTCACATCAGAGAGCATTTTAATGAGAAATAAATTAGAATCTCATCATTCTTGTAGCATTATTTAATAACAGAGTAATTTCAAGTCTTTCATAACTAGTCCATTTCAAGATGTTTCAGGAGCCTGGACTCTGAAATCCACAATGTGAGATGCTTAAGGTACATGGTGAGCTGACTTTCTGTCTGTGATCTGGCAGTTGTTTTCTGTATCATCTCTTAAAAATAAAGCCCCCAAGTCTTGCCATTAGGTGTATGAAATTTCCTTCAGAACAGACGTGGCCAGTTAATTTATGTTTTACTCAGCAAAGGCATTTTCAGGATTTATCTGAATGCTGTAATATCTCAGCACTGTTCGTTTTGGACATATGTCACTTATTTTTTGGTGTTCCTCAATATATATTCCCACAGGGGTGCCTGAGAAGTCCTACATCCTGGCATCTGACCACTAGCCAGCTGAAGCCTTACATGCTCTCATGTACATTAGCAAGTCTTTAGTGCCCAAATGCTGCTGTTGTTTGAATCTTTGAACTCTTAAGAAGGTGTTACTCCTCTGTCCCTCCCTGCCCCAGGACAGAACAGCACCTTAAAGTCATTGCCCAGCTCTTTCATGACAACTGGGTTGCAGCAATACCTTTGATTTGAGTGGAGCCCAATCCATGTGAGAATTGCATGATGGAAAAAAGAAATCTCTTCTTTTTGCCAAAATAAAGAAGTTTGCTACCTGCAGGAGCAGCCTGAAGCAAAGAGGACTTTCATCATATTTAATGTCTATTCCAAGAGCCCTGGTCACTTTGTTTTGGACATTTGTTAGGACAAAGTGTGCGTCAGTGGGGAGTTGTGGTGTTTTCCCTTCCAGTTATGGCAGAACTGAAATGTACGTTAAAACACTTGTCCTTGACAGCTTGTGTAGAAAAGGATTTGATGAGTTATTTTGGGATGTGTGCCCACAATAATCTCTGTAGGAGAAAGCACAGGAGCCAGTGTTGTGCAGTGCAACACTGCACTGAATCACCTTGGGGTGGTCCTTGGACTACCAAGACCTTCTGCCTTTGCTGCCAGAACTCAGGAGGGAGAGACACTTGTTTGGTTGTGGCCTGGCACATTCATTTATAAATGTATTTTATTTGTAAGTGGGTGGACTAATAAACTGACACAGAATTGCTTTCTTTTACCTGCACTAGTAAATAGGGTTGGGTTGGGTTTTTATCTCCTCCTTCAGTTGTTCTTTGCTGTCAAAGTCCCATTCTCGAGGGAATGCCAGCCTTTCTCTAGAGTGCCTAACCCAAAGCAGATAGCTACAGAACAGACTCTGAAGTTCCTCAGAAATGATTTTTATCCCATTTATGGCTCAGGGCACAACGAATAATGCTGCAGAAGCCCCTGGAGTGACTGCAGCTGAAGGTTGAAATTGCATCCCAAGGATCTTAATGCTAATTTCAATAGATGCCCATGTGGTATTTATAGATACATATTTCAGTAGTAACTGTTCCTCTGCATACGGTTTGACTTTAGAAGATGATGAAGCATCTCTCAAAATAGTGGATATGAATAGCCACCCAGAAGAGAAACATTTAGTCAATCCTGGCAAGTCTGTGTTCTCTCTGGTAGCTGGAAGATCCACAGTGATCTCTTCCAAGGGCTCAGAAGGCTTCCATTGGAGGTTGGTTAAAGTTTGAAGAGTGGTTTGGTTTGACTTTTGGAGTGTCCCTTTACAGACACAACTTTAGTCTGCTCAGAAAGCTTTGTTATTTGGAGGCATTACTTATGCAGGGAGATGATTCCCACTGATACTCCAAGGAAAATATTTTTCTCCAAGGAAGCAAGCAAAGATTTCAAGTCTCCATCACGTGCTCTGCTCCCTGTTGTGTTCCAGCACTGACTCCCCAAGGCGAACGGGACAGAAGGAGCCTTGTGAGAGCTAATATTTGGAGATTGCATGTGTTCAGGTAGCAGCTTGGCAGGGACACCATTTTTAAAATTTTTTTGGTGAGAGCTGTGGTAGATTTAAACATTCATCTACTGCTTAATTTCTTAGAAACTTACAGCTATGAAGTTCAGGATTTTTATGTTGTTAGAAATGTTTTCGTGGCTTCACAGAGCACTCGCTGGCTCTTTGTAGTGTCCTGTTGGTGTGAATCAGCTCTAACTTAGAGAAAGGGCAGTCTCACAGGAGTTTTTCTGTTTGTGCTGGTGCCATGCAGTAGGTTAATGACACACACATCTATTTACCAGTAAATGAAATATTTCTTTCAAAGGGCATGTTATCAACAGGAACATTTGATCTTCACCTGTGCATGCTGTTGAATGTTGCCTAATACTCAACCAAAAAAAAATATTCTCTGAAGCACAGCCTCCTATGTTTTGTTCATTTTTTTATTATGTGGAGGATATTGATGCTTAAGTATGTATTTACAGTGTTTCTTGAACAGCGTGAAAATTAATTCTCATGGTAAGCAGTTAAAAAAAAGTGAAAAAAAGAGACTTGTATTCTCCCAGACAGACATTCTCATTAAACAGCCTGCTGAAAAATAATGTTTCCTCTTTGCAAAAGGAAGGTATCTCCTAACTTCACAATAATTGTGTAATATACATGATTTTTACATAATGAGAGGGGTGTCTCCCATCTGCGTTACTAAGAAATAGCTGATTATACTGCTGAAATATGCTGTGTTCTACTTTCCTTGTACATGTGCCTTCAATTAGCTTTGCTGAAATATTTGTTTTCAGTGACCTTTTCAAACAGGGTGTGTTATAACTGAGTGAGGCTGGTGGGTGCTCAGTTTTCATGCAAAAGGCAGCAGGTCCTCAGAACCACTGTGTGCCTCTTGGTGCAAACTCCACTTAAATGCTCTTGGGAGCCTGGGCTGTGAAGGCACAGACTGAGAAAGGCTCACAGTTAGAAGCTTTTGTTTGATTTCAGGGAGTTTTGATCTTCAGTTTGATTTTGTGTTCCCAAAACAGCTTTCCTTAGCCACGTCCTGAAAGGAGCGTAAGAAAAGCTCAATTTCTTTGGGGTATTTACAGGTAAAGAAATCAGTATGGCTATAAGATGTTCTAGGAAACTTCTGTTATTCCTAGTTAATCTGAAATGGAGTTATATGCTTTGCAATATCAATATTGTTAAGACTTTTACTAAATAAATAGACTTGCAGGCTGACATTTCATACATAACCCTTCTCTCATTTAAATATTTCCATCCAGGGCATTCTAACCCCCAGTCACAGCAGACAGTTTTACCTGAGTTTTCATTTGTGCTGTTACTGCTCATTTTGGAGGCAAGACTGTAGCTGTTTAATTGTAGCAGAGTTCACACAAGTTTCTCTTGCATGTCATAACAATGAAGGATTAACCTATATTTTATACTTAGAGAGTTGTCAAGTATTTCCACCTGATGTTTTAGGCTGTTAAACGTTCTTTTATTTGTATTTTTCCATATCAGTAATCAGATTCATGTTGATCAGGATTGTGAATAGGTTAAGACAGATTGTTTAGTGAAAAGGATCTTTAACATGGCATCTCTCCCTCCCTCTTACAGTACCTGCTGGACTTTTTAAAAAGTTAGATAAGTCTGATCTCCACATAAACTACCCTTTCAGGATTTGGTAATTGTAAATCATATCAGAATTACCGATCAGTTAAACACTGCTACTCCAGCATGCCACCTTTGCAATTGAACTGGATGTCAGTGAGCTAGCTATATGTCATAATTCATACCAGAACAATATACTTGGATTATCAAACCTATTATTATGGTGTTAAATCCGTATTTAAGCTAATTATTGAGTTTAAGAGGTCTTTAGTAAATGTTAGATCAGGCTCCTTATTTTAATGCTTTCACTTTTATGGTATATTTGTTACTAGTGCATTCAGCAAATATATAACCAATGTTGTGAATAAAGATTAAGAAAAATTAAGGAAACAAATCATACTTGTCATATACAGCATGACTGTAGCTCATGACCTGTAAGCAAGCACTTTCTTGCTTCTCCCCTTTACTTACAAGATTAATGTCACAACCCTCGCTGGACCCTTTAATTAAATCATGTGTTCTTCAACAAAGAACGAAGCAAAGTTGTTTGAGTCGGGGCACCCTCCAGCATAACAATATTTTTACAAGGCAAAATCTGCATTTTGGGAATGGATGTTTTGGGAAACCATGTGTATTGTCACTGTTGCGTTTCACCAACTTTGTCTTCTGGATTTTCAGAGAACAGTTAAATGTTACAGAATTGGCTGCCGAACAATTGGGTCAAGCAACAAACAATGAGCTCGAGCTGCTCTTTGCGAGGTGTGACCGTCGCTGAATTGCGAAGAGCTCTAGAAATGGCACCAGCATTGCAGGCCGCCCCTGAGCCCACACTCAGGGTTTCCTGGGGGCCTCTGGCGCTGCTGTGCTGGAGCAGGACTCGGCAGGGGTGTTGGCACCTTGACTCCCGTGGTCCGGGGCGCGGTGTGGCCGCAGGGAGTGCCTGTCCCACCCCGGAGTCACGGCCGTGCCGCGGGGTTGACTCACCGGCCACCCTGCCAAGGCAGAGCAGTCCATGCTCCCAAGTTGCGTTTGGGAATGGAAGAGGCTTGGTCATTGCTCTGTGCACTCCAATCACTGGACTCTGTGTGTGTGTGAGCTTTTAGGCAAAGAAATGAGAACTCCTGGAGCTTGATCAAGCTTGGACTGGAGACAGGAGTGAGCTTTCTTGGAGCGCACTCGTTCTGGGCACGCCCAGGAGGAGAGCTTGGAAGTGTTCAAAGTGTTTAAGTTGAAACAGAAAGGCACCTTCAGGGTTAGGTGGGGTAACCTGCAATTTTTGTTTAAAAAAGAATGTTCTCTCCGTGTAAGCATCAGAAGTTTTCATCAGATACAGCGCTAGATTTCTGTGTTATGCACCTTTGCGAGACAAGTGCATGTTTTAATGTAGTTAATGAACTTTCGAAGAGATTAGAACGCTGGTGGTCGGCGTTAACAGCTGCAGTTCAGGCTGTGGGATGTGTGCTCAAATTATGTAGCCAGATAAACCTGGCGCACTGCGAGTGCTTTATCAAAGCCTTGTGAATGTGGTGAATTTTGGATGCAGTCCAAAGGACCTGCACTGAACATGATTTAGTAGATGTGAACAACTAAACTAACAGATACGCTATACCAGCAGGTTCACAGGCGAGTTTAAAGGGTGTAATGTTTTTTAAAAGCATTTATAAAGATATTTTATTTATGATTCCCCCCCCCCCCCCCAAATACTACAAAAAGAGATCTTTTTGCATGAGTGGAAACGTGACTTTGGACCAATGCTCAAGTTTTTTAGCTACTTCAAGTTGCCATTGTCAGTAGCTGGCAAGATACATAATCTAACCAGAAAGATAAATATTGGAGGAAATTGGGGTGGGGTTGATATAAGTCAACAAGGTAAAATAGGCTAGGAGCTCTAATTAGCATATGTTTCTACATGTTGTATCTCACATCCTTGTGAGTCAAAACAGAGGGTCTTAGATTGTTGAAGTAGGTACTGTGTATGTGCATGCTAAGACATTTCTGTTGGAGTTATTACGTAGATGTATATAGATATATGTGAGTTGACAGGACTTACAAGAAGTATAGGTTGATGCTAAAATGACATTGGAATTCGTGGCAGTGAAATACCATCCCCTCACAATACACAAAGGGTACAGTCACATGAAAAACTGCATGTGAGTAGTCCCGTGATAATTAAGAGGTTAGGATAACAAATTCATGGGCTCTCTGCAAAATTTCAAACCTCTTTGTAGGAAGAAGTTTCTTGAAGATAATTAGACAAAGGTGTAAATGTTACTGTTGACTTCCCAGCAGACTTCCTCCCTCTTTTCATGACTTTCTATACAGTGTTTGTGGTGTCTTTTCAGATAATTCTGTGTATTGCATCATTTAACAATTTGAGGAATCTCTTTTTGTCCATATCAGCAAATTTCTCTGATTGCCTATGAGCCTACTAACTAGATTATTTTTTCTGGGGGTGCTGCCACTATCCATCTCTGCCCCCTTTTGAAATCTGCATTACAGTGAGTATTTTTATTTTCTGAGTTCACTTAGACTTTTATGTGAGCCCTGTTGCCAAAGGCCTTTTATTCAATCTCATTTTCTGTGACTTGGTTCATGTTTTGTTACATGCAATGAAACACCTCTCCCTTTGACTGTCATCCCGTGGTTGTTCTGGAGGGAAGGTTTGAGTTCTTTCCCATCTTATGGGATGGTTTGGTTTGTTGTTTGATTGGTTGGGTTGGGTTTTCTGAGGAGTGTGGGGTTTTGTGATTTTTCTTTGGATTTTTTTTTCCCTTGCCCAGTTTCACAGATTTTGTTTTCATCCCACTTGGAGGTGGAACAGGGAAGCCTGCTGAAACGTGAAATATTTTAGTGCAGTGGTGAAAGTCTCGCTAACTCTGAAGTACAAGAGTGTGGGTTGTTCCAGTTAAGAAATCACTATCTATTCTGCTGGAAGGAGGGTTGCTAGAAAGGCTTTTCCTAGGTAGGTCTGTAATGCTTTCAGCCCCACCCCGGAAGGTAATTTGCCTTTCACATTGCAAGACTTTCTGCAGTGACTAGCACAAGGACACCTCATCAGGCTTTTAGAAGTTTCCCTGCCAAATCCATGTTATTTAATCCCAGTGTTAACTGAGCAGCCTTTCTGGGTATTCCTTTTGCCCTGGATCTTCTGGAGGGAAAACAATTGTCATTGCCATGTTTGCACGTTTTCATATTGAAGGCACCACTGCCAAAATGGCATTCTTTTCGATAGGCTGGAAGCACCTAAGCACTTAAATAATTTTGAAAACAAGCTCTTAAGTCACTTAAATTTTAGCAGTTTTTACACTGTGTACTACAAATGATCCATCAAAAGAAATGCATCTGTGAGTTGCAGTAAGAAGTGTTTTGAAAAAGGCATTGAAATGTAGTTGAAAGTGGAGTTTGTAATGCAGCCAGCCATGGCTGATGAAGATGTAGATGAACTGAAAAAATTGAAAACATATGCATGGACTTCAAGTGCTCTTTTTAGGAACGATCTCCAGAAACACTGGAGGTCTCTCTCCTGCTTCTTTGCAGAACTGGACCTATCACGGTATCTTTTCTGCTTTTCAAATGAAGTGCAATTTGCAGAGGGGATTTAGGGAGTGCCTGTTGCTCTTTCTGTGTGTTTGTATCCTGGAGCAGTGTTCTGCTGAGATCCTGTCCCTCCACACGAGGATATTGGAGAAAATGATTATTGTGGAGTGAAAAATCTGAAAGAGGGTACATCTGGAAAAAAGTCAAGATTGTAAGAACTTGAAACCATGTTGGTTACAATCCATGCTGGGGCAGATCCTCCTTTTCAGTAAGTGATACAGAATGACTATAGTATGCCTGGTGGTGAAGACTCAGGTTGTAGGCATTGTGAGACATTTGTTTCCTTCTCAGTTCAAAAGGTTAGTAAGTATTATTTTAGGGGATCTGTCTAAATGCCTGGTGTTGAGGTTGTAGGTGTGGACTCACTTAATCTTTAAAGGAATGTAGCTTTTATTGAATCTAGGTGCTAAAATCTCAAATGATGTAAAGTGTGGCAGGAGATCGAGACTAAAAATGGGGTTTCAGAAGTGCTGCTCATCTTATGAAAAACAATTTGACAATGTTAAGTAGTGAAAATGGTGAGGAAGTTTAAGAAAGCCTCTTGGATCGACTGACAACCACGAAACTGCAGAAGGAGAGGATGAAGTTTAGCTGAGCCTTAGTCCTTTCATCCTCAGGGCTAACTCAAACCTGTTACATACAGAACTTTTGTCATGATGCTTTCCTAAGTCTTCAACTTTTAATGCCTTCTGTTCGAAAAACTAAATAATTCAAGATTTTTTAAAAAATAAAATCTTTTTTAAGTTGTTACAAGTATTTTGTGATTTCCTAAACCAAATTTGTTCTCTGATTTTTAGGGGTAGGCAGGGGATATTCAACTTGTGCAGTTACCTGCAAACAATCCACATTTTTCTAGCAGCAGCATCTGTGCTTTATCTCACTGCACATTTCTGAAGTTCTTGTCAGTCTTGTCCTGTTCTAGGTAGATGTTAATTATCTGGCTATCTGACAGAAACAGAGAGCTCTTTATCTGTGAACAGCAATGTTCTCATGTTTCTGTTCACTCCACTGCATTTCAAAGTGTAACCACTTGTAAATAGTAAGGTACAGACAACAGCTGACCAAGTCCTGAAATGTATGGATTTAGGTTCAGTTTTAATAGTTTTATTTCCTCTTTTCCTCCCTCCTTGCCACTCTCCACCTGCCCTCCTGATTTATATTGTATTTCCTTACTGCAAGGGTCTCTTTCCTGCCTGAAAATTCTGGTGTGTTTGAAGCATCCAATATATGTATAAAATAAGAGTTTCCCAGATGTCTGAACATTTGAGAGCATTTACAAACAGATGAGAGTGTCCCTGTGTAATCACCCTCCTGAGGGCTGGTAGGATTTCTGTGCATTCCCAGTAGGTGCAATGATAGGACTTAGAAATATGGACCAGTTGAATTTATATTCAGAATACTGTTTAACCCTCTATGACTGTGGGCAAGGCATTTAATTTCATTGTGGGTGGGTTTGCCCCAGCAGAATCACTCTGGCATTGCTCATGAGATGGAGTGTATTAACAATATTACTGTGCATTAAAAACTGGTAACTCAGTTTCAGTTCTATGAATTCTATTAACACAAGCCTTTAAATAAAGCAGTTCTATTGTTACACAATACACCAGGAATGTGAATCAAAAAGGCAAGTTAGTTTAACACCAGATTTTCATCCTTGGAAATCAAACAAGATTTTGCACCCCATAGCCTTTTTGCAAAGCACTTTGGCAATGTTCAAGTCCTGTTCCAAAAAATGGGGTGCATACAGTTTATTCATGAAACATACACTGGATTTTCAGTTTGAATTGCTGTAAAGCCCCAAGAATTGAAGTAGATGTGACTAATGTAGGTCTGTATACAGTTTTGTAGCTATCCTGGAAAAGAGTGAGTAACCAGTGTTAAATGTTTTTCTCCTTTGTTTCTGTAGGATTTGTGTGTGATCAGCATTGTGCTTTACCACAGCGAAGAAGTATTTTTCACTTCAAGATACCCTGCATTAAAGGATCATGGTAGACAGTTTAATAGTGTCTTTGAGGTAAGTGATGCAATAAAACATTTAAAATCTTATTTAATGTTCTCTTACCACACTGCAGTAAATATCAATTTGGTTGTCTTTTGCTCTTGAGGTAAAAGTGTCTGTGTCATAGGAGGGTAAATAAAAATCTTGTCCAAGGATCACATACTCAAGTATATGCATACCAGACATAGCATTCTTTGGTGACAGTGACAAAAGTAAGTTCTCAGGGATTGTTTATGCTTACAGCATCTGTTCACATGTGCCAATGTGATGGTATATGTTAGTGGAAAGTTCCTGGTTTTTTTGTGAGGCTGCACAACTACAGCCACTGGGCTTAAATTACTGGTTTACATATTTTAGTACCTGTGCTGCAATTCATTCAGGGATTTGTATTATGCATTCCTGAAGCAGTTTGCCAGTGGGCAAACATAGGAAAGACCTTTCAAACAGCTTTTCTAACAAAGGAAACATTCAGCTGTTTCTAAGCTGGTCTGTCCGGTTCTGTAGTTGGGCGAGCAGATTCAGAGCACACAGGCAGCTGTGATGCTCCACAAACAAAAGGTGGCCTCCTGCAAGGAATGGCAGCTCCATGGTCTGTCCTTTGGGTGGAGATACTGTCAGGAACCTCTGCTCTAACCTTGTTGAGGCAGCAATCTTTGAACTGCGATTCTGGCACCCTCTGAATATGCCAGGGCAGAGTCCACACCAAAATGGACCTGTCACATCTTATTGACACTACCTGTGTTATCTTTCCTGTTGAAACTTCACCCTGCATGGCTCCTCCCAAGCTGTCTCAAGTCTGGGCTGTGCTTCAGGCCTGGGAGGAAGTCGGGAATATGAGAGAAGAGCCATCCTGCCATTAGTTACCAGTACTAATCACTTGGCTAAAATGCTTTCACTTGCATCTGGACAATGCGCAGTTGGCCTTAATATCCCTTCATAAAATACAACTGCTAAAGAACAGCAGCCATGTGAGAGATCTGTTTTGGTACCCTCCAGCTTCATTCATGCACTCCCTGCACTCTCAAGGAACAACTCTAAAAGGTGTTCCAAAATGAGGTTTTAATTAGCAAACCTTTTCTTGCTACTCCTGCAACAGACCTAACATTGCCTTGCTTTGTGCTTTTTGCCTTCCCCTCTCCCCCAGTTAAACAGAAACTGGTGATGCCAGTAAAAGAAAGTGAGCAAGTTTGTTCTTTGTAACTTGGATAGAAGGGCAGTTCAAAGCCTGACATTGCCTCAAACCAGGAACTTGGCTCCAAAGTGCCCTGTCTGTGAGAGCAGGGGCTGTACCAGTGTGGTTCTCAAAGGGGCCTGAGTTATACAGCCATCCATCAGCTGCAATTCATCTCTTCAGGGACACTTGGGAAGTTTTGCCTTATTTTGAGGATCACTTGTTCTTTTAGGCTTTTCTGCATTGTGAGAATACCTGAATCAACCCCACTGAAATTGGAGAAGCTTATTTTTGTAGCTTGGGAGGCCTAAAGTTAGTCAAGCACGACAAATAAAAAGACCTAGTCCAGAGAAGTTAGCCAAAGCAAGCTGCTGAGGGAAATAACATTAAAAAAAATTAAATTGCCACACACTGATTTAAGCTAGAGGCTTACCTCAGTACAGCTTAAATATTCCTGGCAAATTTCCTGTGTGTTTGAAATAGTAGGTTGATACCATTGTTTCTGACAGATCCAATTGCAGATAGAGGAGCAAATTTGAAAACTAGCTTTATTGTCCTTGAGCCACATACATACACATGGTGATTGCAGTGCAGCCTCCTAAAGAATGGTCAGGAGAGGCTTGGAACGGAGTAATCACACATATACTACAAGTTTGCATTTTAGAACTGAGAGCATTCATCTGTACGTGATTTGCTTTGAAGATTACAGTTCTCCTGCAGTTCAGAACCCACAACCTTGTGCATGATTTCAGAAGACCTGAAATCTCTAGTCTGTCAGACTGATCAGAAAAGTCCTGTCCTGTTGAGGGCGAAAGCATTCATTTCCCTCTGCAAAGTCTGAACTTTCTTTCACATGCTCTGAGGGATTATAAGGAGTAGAAGTCATGAGGGAGCAGGGATTGGGTAGGAAGATTCTGCAAAGGAAGTTAAATATAATCTGCAGAGGATGCAGGGTGGGCTGTCAGAGACTGCACTCCACCTACTGAGATGCTTGCCATTTTTCACTGAGAAGAGTTAGGAGATCACTTGAGCTCTTAGAAAAGAGATATGCTGGTCAGCTGAAGACAGACTTGATGCTGTCATTTGGCAGTTTGGAGGTCTGAGTTCTGGTTCTATTCCTGCCTTTGAATTCAGGTGTGATTTGCAAATCAGTTTATTCATTTGTGCCTTTCCTTCCATCCAGCCCGGTGTGATTGGGCCCTGCTCTGAACTGCATGTTTTGAGTCTCACTGTTTTCTTTGTAGTGCCTTTTGCTGGCTCTGATTTCAGCCACCTTCTCTATATTTTGTTTTATCACAAATGATAGCTTTGTGAAATATAATACTTCCTTCTAACACACTTTTTAAAGTGCTTCTTTTTTTTCCCCCTAAAGTGACTTGGCAGTAAAGAAGTAATGACTTTTTCTTGCCTTTAATTGGTTTATTGCTTGGAGAGAGAGGGGCATGGATGATGAGGTGATGACAGACCATGTGCAATCAATACTTACCTACTGGTTCCTTTTGCAGTGTGTTGGCAAGAAAAAGCAGAAATTCAAGAAAAACATTCTCCCTAGTAGGAGAGTATTTGTATTGGTGGTAGTGAAATGCTTTATATTAAAAAGCCCTTTCTGTTTAGGAGGTCTGTCTCAGAAAATACCTGAGACAATGAGAAATATTTAAAGGGTTACTGTGTAGGGAGCAAAGGAAAGAGCTGTGAGTAGAAAACACAGCTGGAGTTTGTCTGGTCCATTAGTTTGCACATGTATTTTGTGTCCAGATCCATCAGTTCTACTTCTGCATTGAAATTCAGCAAAGCATTAGCAGTTTTCCCCTTTATAGAGGGTCTGAAAAGTCAAACTCCTGGTAGAAATAAAGATGCCTTGATCCTATTTCTCATACCTGTCCACGTTTTCCTATGAAGGAGGTTGTTAGACGGGGGCAAACCAGTCCCCATTGCTAATTACAGCAAACAAAAGACTGAGCTAACTGTGCCTAACTTGTAACAGGCTCCTAGGAGTCATTACAGTGGTGAGGCTTGACAGAACCAAGTTTTTCTGGGCTTGGTTCCCATTATGACTCCCTGCAGACTGAAGATGTGGTGACTGGGGTGATGCTTGACTGCTTCTCCTGAGTCTCTGGTGGGCTGTGTCTGCTGCCTTCCATCTTCTGTGCCCATTAGGTTATTCAATTTTCACAAGTGTTAGGCAGCTGGGGAAGAACCTGTTTCTGTGTTCCCTCTGTGCTGGAGGTGGAGTGTTCCTCTGGAAAGCCAGCAGCCAGAGCTAGAAGCAGACACAGTCCTCAGATGGGTGAATTCTTACTTAGCACTTTAGAAAACTTGCAAAGCATATGTGAGTCTGACGCTGAATGCTGAGGTGTTAAAATATGCCCTGCCAAGAATATTTTAATTTAAACATGGAGTTATGTGAAATGCTATCAAAGGATTCTACTTGGTGCACTTTTGCTTTATATCTGGACAAATCTGTGTATGGACCTGGTACTGCCTGCTGTGAATAGAATGTCACAAGAACATTCCGTGCAGTTTAGTGAGTCTGCTTTGGTTAGCAATGGTATTCAGGAGTCTAAATTTCCTTGCAGTATGAAGTCCTGCAATAGGCTGTAGATGTGCAGTTTGTATTAGTGGTAATTATGTGTTCCACTGTTTGCCTTTTCAGACTTCTCAGTTCCCTAGCAGTGTTGGGATTTCAGTTTGTCATCCCACAGCCTTCAATTGAACACAGAAAGGTAAGCATTGGAAACATTCAGATTTTCTATACTTAAAGATAAATGTAGAAAACATTAGAGTATGATGTGTAAAGCAATGCAATCTAAATAAAGGTCTGGGAATAAGTGCCTTCTATTTTGCATGTGTGGGGAGGTTTGTTTGGGTTTCTTTTATTTTTATGAATATATACTTGGTTGAAAGAGGCTCATCATGGTTAATTAGCTGAGTAATTGTATGGAGTGTTGTAGGTCACACAGAGTTACTCAAGCTTTGGAGCATTTTCATCATGTGAGACACAGGGGAAGAAGAATTCTTGTCGGTGAGAGCAGCACTCAGACATGGGGGGACTGGAGAACCAGGTGGTTGCTCATAGGCAGCTCATTCTCTTAAAGAGGCAGAAATGTCAGAAACAGAAGCTGGACCCAAACCCCACTCTGCTGTCAGATTTGAATTGTTAGAGGTTGGGGCTGGAAAGTTTCCTGTTGTGCTCTTGTGAATGGCTCACTCATTGTACACGGTGCTGTCTCCGAGAAGGTTCGCAGCCTGCACACCTTCCTTCTGCTCAGCAGTAGGGACACCTTGGCTGCAATCCCGGGGGCTTTGCCCTGCTTTTCAGGAAAGTAGTGGAGAGGAACAGAGGACAGCTGTGATTATCCTCAAGGGATTTTAAATCTTACCTTTGAGGGAGGTTTAAGTGAATTTAGGGTTTTTATTCTAAAGATTAGAAGACTGGTGGAGGAGGCAGCTATAATCTTCAAATGCTCGTAAGTGCTAAAGAGAAGGCTGTTCTTTCTGTCTGGTGGAACAGATGAAAGGAAATGGATTTAAACTGAGGCAAGGGAAACCTAGGTTTGATGTTGGAAAAGACTTCTCATAGTAAGGATATAAAGAAGCACAGATCATATTGATGGGGTAATATTTAGAATTTCCATGATGGAGGTGTCTGTGAATGTGTTGAACAAATGTTTGTCAGGAATGATGTGCAGGTGTTGGTGATTCTGCCCGAGACCTGAGATGTGACCCCTGAATGCTGTCCTGTCTGTGGGCTGTGACCTTATAGCGATGTTGTTCTCATTTCTTAGCTGGTATTCAAACACAACCAATTAATTATTAAAGGTATCAAATAACCTCTTTAAAAACAAATTTGCTCAACTGCTCTGCATTATATTATTATGCCTGCCTTACATCTCTTTTGTCCTGCAGTTGAGATGGTCATGCTGCTGCTCTGGTTTCAGAACTCTGTCTGATTAGACATTCTTTTGTAACACTGACAGTGCAGAGATGCTGCAATCCAGCTTCCAAATAGCCTTAGGGGGAATAAATCTACTAACTAAAATAGAGTAACCCAGAGAAACAATTGCTTCATTCTGGGAAGCCCCGGAATTAATTTAGATAAAATCAGAGTCTTTGTTTTCAGTTGAATGAGAAATGCCACGGGTCTGGAGTGTGTTCTGTGCTAGTTAAAGGGACTTAGGGCATGGTAACCACCTTGGAGCTCTGCTTTTTACTGGGAGCCAGAGAGGCAGAAGTTTCCTGGGGAGGATCTCACACAGGCTCCAAGGCTGTCTGTCATTCTCAGCTCTTACACTACAGAAGAGGATTCTTTTCATGCTGAAGTGTGTTTAGTCTGCAAGTCTGTATTTATTAAACTTTTCACAAACCTCCTGACACACCTGTCAGCTCCAGACAAGAGCTGGGAACTCTGAAGGCCAGGTCGGATGTGTTCCTAGCTGAGTGTGAGTTCTCAGCTTCGTAGCTCTGGAAGTTCTTTCCATTGTTTTCATTCAGGAGCCTGGATATGCGTGCTGGATATATGTGGATTCTGGCTTGTGGTTGTGTTTCCTCTGAAAGCTCTGGACAGGGAAATAAAATCAGAGATTTGCACTTGGGTATTTGGCTGAGTAATTCGTTAAAATATTTCCAAATAGCCTAGATGTTTTCCTTACATGAAAACTTTTGGGAAAATGAAGTAAAACCCAGGACAATCCCCAAAGCAGTTGATGGAAATCCAGTGTAACTCCTCTACACACCCACAGTTCAGCTGAGATATTGTTCTTTTAGGACTTGAGTATGCTTACAAAGATCAGAAAATACTATTTTCTGTATTTTTTGGGAGGTCTTGGAAGCAACTATTTATCAAGTGAATGTGCCTATGCTCTCTACCGAGTTTTTAGATTAATATGCTTTAAGATGTGTGTTGTTGGGGGTTTTTTTTGTGGTTATTTCCTGCCCTCCCCTCTTGTGTTGGATTCAAATATGGTTGTTGAGGGGTCATCACTGCTAGGTCAAGAGAGATAAGGAACAGAATGAGGAGTGAAAGCTGAGGGAAAAGAGAGGAACAGAGGGAGGGAAAAGTTGGCCAAGACACCTCATTTGGTCATGGTGAGCAGTTCAGCTCCTTGTGGGAATGTAGCCTGAGCAGCAGTGCAGTGGAATGGCCAGAGCCCATTGTTATTCAAACAGCAGTTCTGTTCATACAGGGCAATTTCTACAATGAACATCAGAGCAGTTTACTACACAGTGTAGGATACTGGTTTTAGGAGAGGGTGAGTTTTTCTGGATGCTTGGAGGAGTGGGTCTGTATTTTTTGGTTTCTTTTTGTAGGCACACAGCTTTTCCCTACCTCTGGAAGAAGTAATTTCTGAGTTACCTCTGTGTTCCTTTTTCACCTTTCTCTGCTTCTTCTCCACCACATAGCAGCAATGTATTGATTTCATTGGCAGAATACAGGAAATTGAATTGTGAGTTTATCAGGAGTTCTTTTATAGAAATTAGTGTGTCCCTGTGGGTTGACTATGAGGGATCTGTGTACTTTCCCTTTGCTTCAGGACAAGATGACTGATTAAAAATACTGCATTTCCCTGCTCACCTGTGCCCATGGCCTTTATGTGGAGTTGTAAAATTGTTTAAAATGACATTTGTTTGCTGTAGGATAGACCTTTTTCTGGGCAGTTGTGTACCTTCCTAGGAATGGGACATTTATATGTGACAAATGAAATGAAATGCAAGACTTAAAGGAATTCTGACATATTCTTAGATTAATTGGACTGCCTGCTTTGAGAGGCAAAATCAAGGAGATAAGTTTGGTCACAGAGTACACCATGGATTTATTTTCATCTTTATGTCTTCCCATCTTTGCTTTCTTGGACACTCTTGCTGGCTTGTTCCACTACGCTGCACTGCTGCAAAGGGCTTAAGATGGGAGGGATAGTTCCTTCTACTGGGCTGTAGGAAGAGGAAGATGGAGATGTAAGTGGAAGGTAAGGGGAGAGCGTACAGGGAGGGTGATAACTTTAGGAGTACTATTTCAAGTGACAGGAATTGGGTTGCTAAACCTGAGTATGATGTAATGTTTAGGATTCATATAGGAAGTTCTGTATAATCCTACACTTTCATTTATATTGTGATAGTGACAGTGAATGACAATGTTTCTTCATTTCCACTGTTGTTCTACCATACCACACCCCATAAAAGTCCCTGTTCTGGTAACTGAAAAGGAGAGAGCTGCCCAATATACCTGACACACTATAATAGAGTACAATGTGAAGCATGGAACAAGTGTACTATATCCTTGAAACATTGCAGGAAATTGGAGTTAGACAAAGCAGTTAATATCTAAGCCTGGCTTTTGGCCAGGCCATCAGGAGTGAAGCTGAAGTGTAATATCTCTAAGGGGTACCGTGGGATCTCCCCCACAGCTGGTCACCACCTTGCTTTTCTACGCCCTTGGAAGCAGAAGCCTGTGAGGGAAGGCTGCCCAGGGAGGGTAAAGCCCTGCCCTGAGGTCAGCAATGGCTGAAGTGTGTGACTTGTCAGGACTTGATATCAGAGCTGCTGCAGAGTCACTGGGCCCGTCCTGCTGGGCTGTGCACACCAAACCGGGTTGTATTGGAGCAGCTCGGTCACCACGTGTCAGCACAGGCTGCTGTGTGGGTAGAAAAAGTGGGTACAGGTGCCACACTTTTATTTTGTAATGTTTTTCTTGTTTATAGGATACCTGCTGTCCATTAGGATTGTATTTTCACACACACCAGTTCATAAAACACTACCAAGTCAAAGAGACTCCCTGTTGTCCACTGGTCAGTATATCTGCTTGCCTTCAGCATAGCTGCTGGACTCTAACTGCATAGATACACATCCCATTCCATTCAAAAACTTGGGTAAAATAGAGGCTTTCCAGCTGATGACACTGATATTCTAATTGCAGTGATCTTCAGGAAACAGGAGAGGTGAGTTAGTCCACGGCAAGGCTTTTCCTTTAAAATTAGTCTTTTAATGCAACAGAATATTTACAACAGCTGAAAGAATTTCCTTGCTATCTCTGTCTTGTTACTAATTCCCTGTCCTTGATGTTGTGGATTAAAGTGCTTACGGAATAAAATTCTTCTTTGTTTGGGGAAAGGAGACAGGATAAGGATACATTATTTTATGTGAGTACACTCTTTGAAAAATCAAGGCCAACAGTTTTGATATTTTTAACCTGCTTTATCATGGACCTCTGAGTTTTTATTTTTAAATTTAAATTTATAAATACTGACTACTTTAAGCTCAGAGCAGGAGTTTTGTGTTTCTCTGGAAAAAAAAGGTGAAAATATCTTAATTCCAATTGGATTCCAGAGCAGGTGATATTAGAGGGTGATAGATCAGCTTCTCATAATCCTTCAGGCCAGTACTGCGTGGTGGGTGGATGACTCACTGAGATGTCTGGAGAGGTGTTATATCAATTACTGAGTACATCTAATGTGTATTTCCACCGCATGTGGATCCCAAAGAATTTTTCTAAGTGTAGAAATATGATGGAGTGGCAACAACTTGGTCACAGCTGTAGAAGGCTGACCTGGAGGAGGCCAAGGGTAGTGCAGGCTGAGAGACTTAGGCCACAAATGAGAGTCAATGATGAGGGAATAGGTTATAACATAAAGAAGCCTAATTTGTGATATAGTGAGGGCCTGATGCTTATCTTCTTTACTGTAAATGAGAAGCAATCCTACTGTTGATAGGGAGTGGTTGTGTAGAACTGGCAGAAGTGAGGTCAGGACTGAGCCATCTGTTACTTGAAAGCACTTAATGGTCTCGCAGAAAAAGGGGAAGGAACCTCTGCCTTAAAGCACTGGGATGCCATAGTGCAGTGGAGGTGGTCTTGGTGTGAAAAAAACTAGCCAAACTTGCAGGAAGCTTCAAGCTTTGCAGGCACAAAAACTGTTCTGAACATTTTTCAGAGCTGTTTACTTTCCAGACTATTCAAATAATGTTAAAGTTTCTTCAGATGTGGTCAAAGTTGGTTGAAGGGGCAGTTAAGCTGTCCAGGCATTGTAACTCCCTTCAGTGATTTGTGAATACAAAGGTCTTCTATTTCCAGGCTTTTCAGCCCTTTAATCTTCACAGGCACAGATGTTCAGACAGAGATTTTATACAAAGAACGGAAACCTAAATCGTTTAAGCTGGTAATATTTACACTTACCATGTACTGTAAAATTCAAATGGTTTACTACTTCTCTGATTAAAGGCTTCCAAAATGCACTGAAGGATTAAAAGAGCTGAGCACACTAACCAGGCAGACATGTACACATTGTGTCATGATGTTTTGTTTGGCCCGTGCTCCATTTTTCTGCCAGCCTTGAGAGATCCAAGAAGTTATCTGCAACTTTTAGGGTTTTTTTGGTAGATTATTTTTTATCAAACCACCAACGTTCCACATGTTTCTTATAACAGGCACAAAAGGTATGGTTGTTTCAAATGAACTTATATAGAATATATAATAAAGAGTTTCTGCTGGGAAATTGTCATGGCTATATAGGTATGGTCTTTATTGGAAATCAGCTGAGCTAATATTGGAAGAATATTCCTTTAAGATGCTTAGGTTGGTGAAGGAATTAAAGGAGTTCCATAAATGTGTTTACAGTGCTGGCAGGGAAATACAATAATGTTACACTTGAACAGGTTCTAAAACTAAGCTATCATTTCCTCAGCCCATTCAGAATTTGGCACGCTCTGCTCCCAACAGCAGTTCAGGTCTCCTTTCTGGGAGTCTGCCTGCTTTTGTTTTTACACTCCTAAAATTTTGGAAGGCCAAGTCCAGCTTTTACTCTGTGGCTTGATCATTGATCAATTATATGATAACTGAAGGTGAATGTTCATGAGGAATACTGTGTTCATCTCATCCCAGATATGACATTTTAGATAGTAACAATATCCTGTTTTAGTGGTGTTTTGAATCCTCAGTCAGGCTGAGCCTGGCTGTGATAAAAGCTGCCTGCATATCTTTTGTGGCAGGCTGTGTGCCCAAGTGAAATCTTTAATCAGTCAGAGCTATGAAATAAAGGAGGTGTGACCCTGGAGTAATGGAATAAATGACAAGAGGTCATATTTTCCAAGTGCCTCAATTCCCCTTTAATAATGACAGGGACAGCTTGTTGTTATAGCATGGGTTATCCGGAGATGTCCTGAGAAGAAGGGCCGTGGAAGAGACAATGAAAAAATGCCTAAAGCATGAAGGGTGCTGGGGAATATTAACAAATTGGGGCTCTTTGCTCTGGGAAGCACAGGACAAATGGGATAGGAGTAGCTGAAAATAAGGAATGACATGCTGCTTTCTCTTAATTCCACTCTGTGTCCAGGACATGGAACGGAGTCAGCCAAGGGAATACCATGGGTAGCATTTTTCTGAGCAGGTGAGAAAATGTTCTTCTGGATACAATTTCTTGCCTTTGGGTGAAAGTAATACCATACATTTGTGTCTGTGATACCCCTTTTCAGATGTATTTTTATGAATATGATGTAATTAATTTGTTCGTGAATCCATTTACATTCTGGGCATTTAACCAGAAAAAGAATTGCTGGATAACACGTTAGAAATTAAATCTATGAAATATAATATTATTGTATCTGAACTGAAACTGGAAAAAAAGCCCCATAAATGTTTGATTTGGTTTAGGTATCCCCAGATTTAAAGCTTTCCATTGTCTTGTACCTCTTTTCAGTTTTGAATTTGGATTGCTATAACATGCTTAGTATCTGTAAAATACTCAGTAACACTGGCTGTGGCTATAGCAGCTTAATTATGTAGCTGGCTAAAATGTATATACTGTCACCAAGCATTATAATCATTATTACTGTGAAATTCCATCATTAATTCACATTTGGAGTACTGTATGCAGCATTGCACACCCATGTAAGAATGTAGGAGTGGAAAAGGTGCTCAGAATGGGGAATTCCGTACAAAAAGAGGCTGAACAGATTAGGACTGCTGAATTTCAGAAAGATCCTGGAACTGGATTGTGTGAGCAATTGCAGATCAGACATCATGGTGTGGTGAAGGAGAATTCAGAATAATCATTCTTCATTTATCACAAAGAAAATAATCTGGGGGACACAGTGAAATTGTCAGGCTGCAGGTACAACCAGAGGTAAGAAAAGCACAACCCTTTGGAGGCCAAGATTAAAAACGTGCTAAAAAAGGTATTAATTGTATTCATGGAGAATAAGTCCAGTGGTGGTTATGAAAAAGAATTGAAATATGGTGTTTAGCTGAAGGAGGCCCTTGAATTGCTGATGAGCTGAAGCAGAGGGTCTGTGGATATCTCTGAATGTGTCCTGGTTCTCCCACAGTTCCCTAAATCTTTACTTCTTCCACAGTCAAAACCAAAGTAATGGGTTAAATGGGCGGTTGATTTATCCCCTTGCCCCTGTTACAATCCGGTTTGAAATTGTAACCAGGTTCTTTTAATTTTTTGCTCTGAAGGCAAGATTCAGGCAGGGAGCTCCTTATGTTGGGTCTCGGACAGATACTGACTTTATTGAGGGAACAGCAAAAGGGGCAGGCTAAACCAGGGAAAAGAATTACCACTAGCTGTGGGAAGAACTCAGCGGGGGGAAATCAGGTCCCGGCAGGATGGGGAGGTGAGTAGGGGCAGGCAGGACGAGGGACGATGGAGCGGAGAGGCAGGTGGGATGAAGGATGACGGTGCAGAGCAGGATGAAGGACGATGAAGAGGAGAGGCAGGCAGGATGAAGGATGATGGAGAGAGGCAGGCCGAGGAGCGGGACCAGCAGTCAGGCTTTCACCCTGGGCGCAGCCGAGATGGAAAGGGCTGGGCAGCAGGCACCCCTGGGTATGGCCTTCTATCCCCTCTGCTGGGCGACCACTGGGTAGCTGGGCTTCAGACTGGCCTATCCAGGCAGGGAGAAATGTCACCCTTTTCCTGTGCTTCTGCTGTCAGTGACACCCTGAGGGCTCCTCAAAACGCCTGCCAGCAGCCCAGAAATGTGAGCCGGGTCGGTGGGGACAGCCCTGCCCTGCAGAGAGAGCCAGGGCTGTGCCCGCTGCTGTGTGTGGGCACGGGGTGTGAGGGCGCTCCTGGAGCTGAGGGAGGAAACTGCCTTTGCTCATCGCGTCTTGTTCAGCTTCAAAGGAACTCTGCCTCGGGGGGTTAAATTGCCTCAGTAATGCTTGTTGTCCTTTTGAGAGACTAGTTAATTCCTGCCCTGGTCAATGTAAAACCATCCTAGCCAGTTAGAGACAGAACAGTCTCTTACCCCCCCTTACTCTTCTGAGCAGTTAATTTGTATGTAAGCTGTAGTTTAATAGGATGAAGAATCCTGCAGTATTTAAAATTAATGTTTGTCAGATCAATCCAGCCTTGTTTGCCATTGTCCTCCCGCACAACAACTTAAGTTTCAAATATTTGTGGCTTTCAGTTCAAGTGACGTTTCCTCTTCAGGGACATTCTTGCATAGTATAGTTTCAACAACTGCTGCTGAAATCCCAAAATGTGGATCTTATTTCTAAATTCTGACAAAGGCAGTTCTAGAAATTTGCATTGCATTTCTACAGCTGATGTAGTCTTAATTTTTGCTGGAATTTTTCATTCAGGGTCAGAGTGAGTGCTGAATTACAGGAATTCAAGATAAACTATTTTTCTATTTAAAATGTCATCTACATCAACCTACTGGTAGCATGTTTAATTCAGTTTGTTTTCAGAAAACAAACTCTGATAGCAAGTTAATAGGAGTTAGTGCAGGTATAGAAATTGCAAGCCCTTGCACACCTGAAAGCTTCTCTTACTGTTCTTTACACTGTTTTTTGTACAGCTGTATGTGGTGAAATGTATTGCTCCCACCTACAAACCTTGTCCTGACAAATAACTGGAGAATTTTTACGGAAAAAAAAAGAAAGGGGGAAATTAAGGAAGAAAATTTCTTGAGTTTGTAGAGCGAAATATTTGGTTGTTGATTAATTTGCAGTAGATAGAAATCTTTTTGATGGTGCATTTATAGTTAGAATGAGTATTAATAGGTCACCTGGAGAAGGGATCAATCATCAATTACAGGAAAGTACATTAAGTGGGTTAGTTGATCTCTCTCTTTCTGCAGGCTCTGTGATTCTACGAAGGAAATTACTTTCATGACTTAACTTGGCAAGAAAAGTTCAGTTTGCATTTCACTTGTTCCCCAGTGCAGGCACAAACGCTTCCCTTCAGAAAGTGTGCTTGTAATGGGTCGTTTTTAAAGCAAGGGCATCTCTGAATATGTGGTGTTTCTGAGATGTTCTGAAATACTTCAGCTGTCTCTGATGTTTTGGCCATATTGTGGGGCTGTGGTAGAATTCCTTACTGGCTACGAAGGAATTTGGAAATCACAGGACCAAAGGATGGGAAGTGAGTCCTGTAGCTCAGCTGCTCTGCCCTGGGGAAGGGTCAGGGCCTGGCAGAGCTTTGGGGTTGGTCTCAGCGCTGCCAGGATCTCCTCAGGCAGTCTGTTCCCCTGCTTTGTTTGCCTTCCTGCTAACCAGCTTTCCCTGCTAGCTAATTTGGATCACCTTTGGTTAAATTTAAGTCCACTGTTACCTGTGTGTTGACCATTGACAAAAACAGTTTGCTGCAAAGAGAAAAGGAACAGCTCCTTGTATTTATTGATGTAAACTGTTTGGAAGCCTCATTACTGTCCCCTTTGTTTTCCATTCCTTAATCTAAGCAGCTTCAATTTATTCAGTCTTTCATAGGAAGATTCACTGAGTACATTATATAGTTAATCACATTGTGTTCTCTAACGATTCATCTGTAGCCCACATCTTACTCAAAGTAAAACAACAGGGACCTTCACTGAAAACAAAAATGCATAACCTGATTTGCTACCGAAAATTCCCATTTCAGAATTTTGTAATCTTACAACTAAGTAGGGTTGATGAGTTTGTACATCATTATAAGGCATTATAATATTACTTTCTTATTAGTCTTATTATGTTCTTACATAACTAGCTAGATTAAACCCTCTTTTGCTGTGTTTCAAACTCTCCCTGTGAAGATTAAGGGGTGTGGAATTACTTTAGATTGCCTTCAGTCATATGAAGTATCATTTTATCTGGACCAATCCTTGCTGCAGTGAAGTTTGGCAGCCAGAAAGTTCTCTCTGTGGCAAGTTGACGCTTGTCACTGTTGTATCAGTCTCTGTTTCTGCATAATGATTTGTTTCTTACATTAGTGGTAACTCGAGTTGCTTACAGACTAAAGGTTTTTAGTTGTTCCCTGCGTGAGTGTCTTTGGCATTTAAAAAAACCAGATGTACTGAACCATTATAGAAATGATTAAAATAGTCTAAACAAGTGAAACCTCATTTGTTTGATTACAAGTGACCATTAGTTTTATAATACTGCAGAGCGGGTTCAGACCAGAATAGTGTCTCTGTGTGTAGCTGTTACTGTTTTATATCTGAGGTAGAGCCACATTAATGAGCAGTGTAAGTATGAACAGTGAATATTTACTGAAAAAAATCACAGACTGAAGAATAGCTTGTTTAGGTGGTCAAATTGTGAGCCAGTGGTGTTCTGTTCCTGGATATGAGAGCAAATGTAGCAGCCAGAAATCAAGACCTTGTTGCATGTTATTCATAATTTTGACATTTTGCAGTATTAGGTTGTACAGGCTATTGGATTATAAAGGTCAATGCCAAATGGGGTACCCACAGGAAAAAAGACATATTAAATACAGAGACATCTGCTCCTGTTTTCAAGTAACATGAGAGAAATGGGTAACATATCACACTAATGCAGATGCTTTTTGTTATTCAGAAGTTCTAATTAAATGCAGTTTTTTCTGTGGTTGGTGATGAAAGTGGGAGAGCAGCCTCAGAGCGGGGAAATGTTTCAGATTATGCAGACCACAACTGACTATGACCCATCAGCACCGCAAACCCTGTGCTGGCTTGGCTTCTTGTCTTGTAATGCTGTGTCCAAGCCGTGTCTGCAGCCCACATTGCCCACAGCCTGCTGTGCTTCTAGCCAGCTGGGGAGGAACAGGAGCTCCCTGCCACAGGTGGGTGCAGCTCAGTCACCAACTGCACCTGGCAGAGGCAAGGATGTCAGTGTTAATCTGTTGCTATTATAGAATAATGTTGGAGGCAAAATTATATGTGGAAGTTACATGCTTAGGTCCTCATCCTTTGAAGGGGGCAGAAGGGACATACAGACAAAGCTCGTCCTGAGGCAGCTACACACTTGAGTAGGGCTGCATGGGTATGGTGAGTGTTTTTGTCTTTCTGTGCCATTTTTTTAATCTCCCAAATGAGTTGATATGTATGTGTGCTTGTTAGTACGGAGGTTGTTCAGAATATAAATAAACTACTTAAAGGATGCTCACTTCTTCATATTAATAATTGTGATAAACAAACATTGGACACCTGCTTTGAAAACTTGTGATGCAGCCAGTTGGTCCAGGGAAGCAAAAGAAAGACTATGCATTTATTAAAAACACATCTGATTCCTGCGCGACAAAGTTGAGTACTTTGCCCAGTGCAAAACAGAGAAATCCTGACTGTATCTGGTTCCAAGAACAGCTAAACTTTGGGGCACGAGTCCACAGGGAGATGGGGATGGGAGGTTGTAACTTCTTAGCTGTGCTGATAACTCACCAACCACAAGGTCAGCATGTTGAAATATTTGGCCATGGCTTGAAGGGTTAACTCTCCTTGGGGTAACAGACCCTGCCCTTCCTAATCCTTTCCAGCTTCCTTCACAAGGACTCCCTCTCTTTGTCATTCTTTCTTTCACTTGTGCTGCTGAATGGACTAAATGACACTGAACACCAGGGACCAAAAATTTGTCCTGTCTTTTATTCAGTTTGATGGGAATTTTTGTGAATGTAGGACTGGGTGGGTCATCTTGAATAGCTCTTTCTCTTGAAGTGGCAACAGGGGAACTGGGGGGAAAGTGGTGATGTAGGAATTAACTATAGCAGCATTTTGGGTTGGTTGGAAATCAGCCTGTCCTACTACATTATTGCTTTCATAGGAAGTTCCACATTAGATGGGAGTTCCTGAAATATTATTGCAAGCAGTAGCACTCTCCGTTGTTGAGGTATCAGTGTGCAAGAGAGCAGCCAGTGTCTGTGGACCCAATTTTGTCACCAAAAATGACCTTATTTCCTGCTTTTGCTATTACTACAGCAGTATTTAGTCTCCACATTTCCAAGCTGTGCATCACACAATGCTTTCCATTGTTGAGTACTAAAGAAAATCTATTTCTATCCAGATAGTCCAAAAAAAAAAAAAAACCCAAACTTTTGGCTGAATGGTTGATGGCTGTAGGAGACCTCCTCCCATACTGGGAGGACAGGTTGGAAATAAGGGAAGTTGCTTCCTATGTCATTCCATGTCTTTTGTGACTGCAGAGTGAACAGCTGGACAAGGGTATTAGTGCTGTCCTCGTGTCACAGTGTGAATTCTTAGTCCTAAATCGATCTGTTGTGCCTACAGGTTCCCCAGAGGATAGAAGACCAAGGAGATGCACCTGAGGACAGCAGTGCAGGCATCCCAGGCATGTGGGGCAGCTGGGGCCCCTGGTCTGCGTGCTCCCGGAGCTGCAGCGGAGGAGTGATGGAGCAGACACGGCCCTGCCTGCCCGCCTATTACCGGGACCGCGAGCGGAGCTACCGGCGCCCGGGGCGGCAGTACCCGGCCTCGGACAGGACTCTGGCCCCCCACAGCTTCCCCCACAGCTCCCACCACGAGGACTCGCTCACTGCCTACCCCGGCCACGTCATTTCTGCCATCCGCACCTCCGTGCCGCTGCACAGGAGCGAGGAGCAGCTCTGGGCTGGCCTTCGGGCACCTGCCCCTGCCGGGGGCCACAACAGCAGCCACGGGGGCAGGGGGGCACTGAGGGGCAGCCGGCATTCCCAGGGCCAGCGGCATCCCCATGGCCAGCAGCATCCCCAGGGCCAGCGGCATCCCCAGGGCCAGCGGCACGGCGCCCAGGTGGAGAAGAGG
Source organism: Dendrocincla tyrannina (assembly GCA_035047865.1). Lineage (NCBI taxonomy): Eukaryota > Metazoa > Chordata > Aves > Passeriformes > Dendrocolaptidae > Dendrocincla > Dendrocincla tyrannina. The sequence continues at coordinate 15,116,819 of JAWWMP010000018.1, read as the reverse complement.
TGGGTGTCTGTGCACACGCTGCGTTCTCGCCCTGGGTGAGGTGTGTTAAGGACGGCAGGTCACGTTAGGGTTGGTGTTTCTGAATACTTACAGGGCAGTTGTTAAACTGAGATTGGACGTGGCACTTGGTGCCATGATCTAGTAAACAGAGTGGTGTTGGATCAAGGGTTGGACTCGATGATCTCAGAGGTCTTTTCCAACCCTATTGATTCTGTCATTCTATGAAAAATTGTCTGATTTTTGCAAGGTTTGCCATCCTCCCTGCTGACTGTATACGTGGTAATACCCATGAACAGATATAGTTCTCCTACAATTGTAATAAGCAGATTAGCTTATTTCCCTTGAAGATTTGTGTGATGATTTACTGAGAGATTTTTCCTTTTCTGCTACACTCTCATTTTGACAATTCCATCTTCACCATAATTATAAAAATTGGAACAAATAACACCTCTGTAATTGTATTCTTAACTTCCACCACCAGTCTGACTTTAATTGGTTGAAAAAAAGATAAGTCTAACCTTTTTTCATAAAGGATGGCCAACTGTCTGTTCACTTCTTTCTACTCAGAACTCTGGGTTTGTTTTGTATTTTTCAGTGAATTTCTGTTTATTACCTTTTTATTTTCTCTTCTTTTGTTTTTCTTTCTACCACCTCTTTTAGCAAAATTTCCTGTTTGAAGAAACAAACAAAATGTGGTTGTTTAATACATAGACTATTTCAGACACTGTCTATGTTTATATGAATTTCATAATAATAGTTGCTCAGTCTTTAAGGCTGAGTAGAAATGTGCTGTTACAAGTAATTCCTATCAATTCTCCCCTTTCTGGAGAACCAGTTTTTTTTTCTTAGACACCAATCTATCAGAGTTTTTTAATATATGTATGAAGGGAAAATAGATGTGTTTCCACTTTGGAAGCTGAGCAGAACAGGCATGGAGATCCCCTGGGATGGAGTGCTCCTGAAATGTCTCTATTCTGTCTGTCTTTCCTCTGAATGTGTATTCCAGCAGTTCTCTGGTTCTTTCCCTCTCAGCAATCTTCTGGGAGATGCACAAAGTGATGTTTTTTGGGGTAGTTAACAAAAACCCCAAACAAAACAAAAACCACCCAAAAACCATAACAAAAGAAACCTTCCTTCATATAATCTATTTCTTTAAAGTTTGTAGTGATGCAGTGGACAGTAATTCCCTCTTTAAGGCCATCTTGCTGTCCCAAACAACATAAAAAAGAATGTTACCTTGAGGCAGTATTCCAGCCTGACTGGAATTAGACAGTAGGGCTCTATTGCAGCTGATAAAGACATTCTCAGCTCCTGCAAGAAACTCTCCCATCTGAGAGAATAGTTAGAAACAGAATTAACCTGTTAGCCTCCTGTTTGTCTCAGTGAAGCATGAATTTCAAGAAGCAGGACCAGCTGTTCAGATGTTGATCTTCCCAGGTGTTGCTCACTTCCTTGGTCACTGCTTTGTCTGTCAAACCCACGCAAAGGATAGCCTGGACCTGCTGAGTACAAACTCAGTATGGCACTGATGATCTTACAGCAACTCAGGGAATGCCAGAGACAGGCACTAGGAGTGTTAACATGACTGCATCGAGGCAAAAGTCTTATTTTCTTTCTTCTGTTTTCCTACTTAATAATTTCCTATAAAGCACTTCTGTTCTGGGCTGTACAGCGTGACAGCCACAGGTTGTAGTACATAGCTGGGTTATTACTAATACTGGGAGCCTGGCCTTGAACCATCAGCACAAAGTCATCCAGAGCCTGTTTGCTCCAGCCCCTTGGCACCCTCCGTCTCCAAGGGAATCCCAGCTGGCCTGGCCCCTGCAGCAGCCCTGCTGCCAGGCTGCTGGCACAGCTGGGCTCCCTTCCTTGCAGGCTGTCCTTGCTGCTGGGGCGGCCCCTGCAGGGGGAACAGTCACTGCAGAATTGGCTGCAAGGCCAGGGGATGATGAGCAGAAAGTGATACTGGCTGTGTGCAGAAGGGAAGCTCTGTGATTTCCCAAGAGGTGCCTTGCCCCATGAAATATTGAAATGATCATGGTATCTGTTGTGCCTCCACCTTCCTGTATGATGGAGGCCTTGGCTTTTGAAAAGCCTTGTGCTTTCCTAAGCACAGTGCAAGTCTCTGTCCCACAGTTGATTTTCCACCCCCACACACACTGCCCCTTGGCAAAAAGCTGGACTCAAGGTCAGTGTTTTAATCTTTCTTGCATAATAAGTTATTTCCATCTTGTGTTAGCAGGTCCCTGGTGGCTAAGCCTGTCGTATTGCATAACTTTCAGATTCTTTGGTGGTGACTGTAAAAACAGAATGAGAACAAAAAATGTTATATGAAAATGAAATTATTAGAATGACAAACCTAATAGTTTCACTTAACCTACAAAATCCACAGTAAAAACTTTCTTTACAAGGGAGATTACTGCTCCTATCCGATATATGGAAAATGGATTTCAAAGTGTAGTTCACTCTAGACATGATTTTTGTATTGTAGAACAGTGTTCAGTGTTCACTAAATGGGTGATACTGGAAATTCATGTCAGGCTATTAAAACAATAACACCCATGTTTTCCCAATATGTGCAGTCAGTGGAAAGTTTTAGGAGGTATTTCTATTTACTGTATGGGCTTCATATAAAAGCTGTAATTTTAGCAGTGTTCCACAGAGCAATAAAAGAGGACTGGACATTTGTGACTGAGATAAGCCCACATTGTTAACATGGTAGAATGAAATTGGGTGGCTTCCAAAGCAAATAGGTTTGACAGCAACAGCCATCCTCTACAGCAGACATTATGTTTGTATCATTTAGCAGCAAGTGGCAAAGTTCTCTGCCTGCTTCCAGGCAGCTCACAAAGAACTGCTCAGCTTCTTTTTCTAAGTAAAGTTCTAAATACTGTATATATATCAGAAAATTTGATACACCTTATCTTTGAAGAGGATATTCACATGTTCAGCCTTTGAAAGTTCGTTGCCATGGGTTTGAGTCAGGCCTGAGGAACCAGGGCTGCACAGGAAGCTCAGGGAGGGAGACGGTCGAGGTACCTACAATTAGAATTTTAAATTAGAATTTTAAATTAGAAGTTTAAAAAGTTTCAGTGCTCCCCTTTTTAACATAGGGCTCTAAGGAGAGTTTTTGAATGACTGAAACATGTTAAGGAATGATGGTCAGTCACTGGAATGAGTATGGAAACAGTAACAGAAAGCTGATGGTTCTCTGTGTTGTCCGCTGGGAAGGGAAGGGAGCTCTTCCCAGCCTTGAAGAGTTGAGTTCCCATTAGCACAGCCTTATTTATTTACTTTTTCACCAGGTAAAATGCATGGAGCATACCATGCAAGAGGAACAGGAATAAGGAGATAGTGAGAAAATATCACAGCATTTAGACAAAAACTATCCAAGCATTTAGATATCTTTGTAGAGAGGCACATATGGAAAAGTAATAAGGGCATGCAAAAAGGATGAGAGAAAACACATCTTGAAGTATCATTCATTGGACTAGGTTTTAGTACTTCTGATTCTCTATTTTGGTGATAGAGAATTCAGAACCACAATTTCACAGAGAATGTAGGGTGCTTACAGCTGCCACCTTCTCTCTGTCTCTGTTGAGAGCAACTGGCCTTTGTGGTGGAGGGGCAAAACTTCTGTGTCCACATCTGTAAACATGATGTGCCCCTTGTGTCTGGTTCTTAGGAGCAGAAAGAAAAAAGTTGGAGTTCTCACCAGAATAATAAAATAACTAAAGCATTCTTGCATAAATAGAGCAAGTTTAAAGAAATACATTAATAAGGAAAGTGCTTCCCTAAAGCTTTTATTTTTGTATTTGGAAAAGGAATGAGAGGAAAGGTTTGCACTGAGGAAATAATCCAAAACTCATCGACTTCTCACGTGGCTGTAGCTCTGTGGTCTTTCTTCTGCTGCCAGCAGCTGACGTGCACGTCTGCTGTGCTGCTTTGTACCCTGGATGGGCTCCCTTGGCATTTCCAGGCCTGTGAGCAATGGAAAGGAAGAGTCTATCGTTTCATGTCAAACCAGAATTTCCTTTCTGAAAGTACCTCTTTTGCCCCCTCTCACAGATGGCTTTGACCAGGCAAATGTAGGTCACCCAGCTGGCAGGTCTACAGTTAACCTTTGAAGGGACAATTCAATTGGCATTCCCTTAACCAATTTAAACGTCATTAGCTGGGAGTTGTGATGCGATTTCTGTGACCTGTTCCAGTCAGTTCCAGTTCCTAGAGGAGGACAAATGTGTGATTGCTGGACCTTCAGGTTCAAGGAGGTATTATTTTCTCAAGTTGTGAGGCTTTATATTTATTGGCATGAGTGTTTGCTTTTCTTAATACCTGGAATGAAACCCAGCTCAAGTACTTAGCCATCTCTCCTTTAATTATTTTTCTCATAGGATGAGAATGTGATGCCTTTAACCCCAAACCCAGTATGGTTATAAAAGCTTACTGGGGGTTGGCATGTGTACAGAAGGAAGATAGAGAAGGATTGGATCCCTTTCTGAGGATTAAATTTTCCAGAAAAAAATCTAAAAGCTGTGGTGGTAATCAGAGAATTCATTTTGGTAGCACTTGGGGGATTTAAGGCCATGTGAGAAAAACGTTTATTTTCCTTCTGAGTAAAATTCCAAACAGGTTCTAATAGCAATAATGATCACATGAGGTATTTCCTCACAAAATGGGTAGCTAGCAGGGGTGGTTGTGGCCTCGGGTTGACTTTATGCTGTCGCACTTCTCATCTGGGTGTTAATCCCTCTAGGTCTCACTTATTATAACTGAATTAATATAAATTTTTATTATGCTACCGTGAGTGTGCTTTGAACGGTATTACCAAAAATAATGGTGTTACAGTTGCAGGGAACCTGAGAAGCCTTCTTAGTCCTGCTGCTGAATATCTCAAGCCTTGCTGAGCTGGGCTGGCTGAGGGAGGAGAAGGGAGAACACTGCTGGTGTCCAGGCAGATGGAGACAGTGCATTTTACAGTGAATTACTGAGCAGTCAGTAAGGGGCAGAAACACAACGAAGCTCCCCTCACACTGGTAATGCATCTTGGCAGAGCTAGGAGGTTATTTGCACTGAACTTCTGCTGGTTTACCTGCCAGCTGCATGGTTATATTATTCAATCGAATCTTGAAGATGAAGCAAAGAATTTCCTGGGGTCAGAAGTATTACTGAACTCATAGAAAAAGAGGACTGTAGTACTGGGGTTCAGATTTTGGAATCTCAGTGCTGAGTGACATAAATGAGGTTATATAGCACTTGCTGGGAAATCAGCAAAACCAAATATAGTAAGTTATTGGACTGGGCTAAACTGGGGTATTCGTGGTGATCTCTGAGGATGGAAAATTTCATTTGAGGTAGTCAGCATCCCATTAATTACACCTATTCCTAAGAGGCAGTTTACTTAGTGAGCTTATTCATTAATTCTACTTTCTCATAAAAATATAAATACCTTTTGCCCCTAATAACATGTAGAAATGGGAGTGTTTGTGGCATAATATGGTATAATCCATTTTCCTGCAGAAGCAGCGCTTTTTAGATATGGTTGGTTACTCTGTGAATTCCAGCAGTTGAAATTTTTAGGACAAATATGCTCAGAATGATTATAATACTCCTATGCACATGTGCTACATGGGAAGTAGTGCATGCCCACAGATCATGGTGTGGTTATCACAAATGTAAACCAGACTGGTTAGTTCCATTGTTTTAGTTAATCACAAAGAGAATCAGTAGGATGAAGTGAGTGCCTCCACAGAATTAGCTGCACTGCAAGGTGCTGATGAAATGTGAACAAGATGCTGTGGTGTGGCAGAAGTTTGTGATGCTGGCCCTGCTTTCCAGGGTATGGTGCCCTCTCAGAAGGGCTCTCATGGCCAGACATTTGACAGAGAGATCTGCTCCCCACTTCAAGGGCAGTTTTAGGTCAGTGAGCAGAGAGCCACGCATGGCCAGAACATGAACCAGAGTCCAAGAGCTCCCCTCTTCCCTTCTTGTTGCAGTGATTTTCCCCAGATTGATGTGGAGCCGGTGAAAAGGCAGTCTGGGGGATGCAGAGCTGCGCAGGCTGTGCTGCAGTGCTGGCAGGGGGTCCCGCTGGCTTCTCCTGGGAACCAGCCTGACTGTGCAGAGCTCTCCCTCTGCATGGATGGAAATACATTCCCAGATCCAGGGAATCATTCATTTCGTTAAAAATGATTCTTGTGAAAGAATCTGCTAAAATACCGAGAGGTGTAAACTCAGTAACAGTAGTGACACAGATCACCTTGTGATTTAAACTTAAGGAAAAGGGGAAAAATTCATGGTGGACATTTTTTGAAGTAAACCTTGTTAACCGTGTGCCTAAGAATATATAAAACATAAAAGAAAATTAAAAGCAGTAGGAGGGCTGGAAAGTAAATGGTTGACTAGGACAGTTGTAGGCCAGTTGCAGTTTTGAATTAAGGAGGAAATGCCAGGGTTAAAAATACGTATCTGAAACTATTTTAAGGATATTATTTAGGACTAATAAAAATAATAAATGCCCATACCTATTCTATTAACAGAGACTTATGCCATTAGGACCAGGTTTTTTTCCATTTGAAGTTTTGTGTCTGCAAGGACTTTTCCATCTCCCTTTTTTTTTTTTCTTCATGACATTTTAAATATTGGAGTGATAATTCAGTAGCTTCATGGCTGGCAGAAATAGCTAATAAGTCACTTTAAGTTCTTCAGAAACAAGCTTGAGACAACTCTATATTAAATACTTGAACTGTATGTGAGTAGTGTCGTTTAAAACCTGTCAATTGATTACAGTAATGTAGTGTTGCTAAAAAGATACTTTGCTGTGGTCTAAAATACACTTATCCACAGAAATAGATTTAATTGTTAGAATGTATGTAATTGATTCATTTATAGAGAGTTTTGCCTACTAACAAGCCGTCCTGTTAAAACTATGATGAGTAGTAGGGCTTAAATTTAAGCCAGAGCTTTGACAGGGATCTAAGGGGACTGAGCTCCTTTAGAACTGATTTTCTACTTGAAATCAAAGAGCTGCTATTTTGGAGCATTTTCTGAAATAGAAATGAAAAACTGCAACGTGAAAGCACAAATCAGTATGTAATTTAAAAGACATTTTGCAGTGGTAAATAATGTGGGCTATTGCTTGGGAAATAAAGCCATAAATCATATTTTTAACGTCTCTTCTGACTTCCACTTTGGTCTTGCACATTAAGCCTCTGTTTCTGATGGCAGAGCACAGTTAAGTTCAGCTTGAGTAGCAGTGGATTGCTCTCTGTGATGATGGGACAGAAGTACAGGCAGCAGCACTGCAGAGAACAGGTCACAGGGCAGCTGCTTTGTTCCCAGGTGAGGCCAGGCAAGACCCTGGGCCATGTTTGGGTCCTGGGCACCCAGAGCTGGGTCAGCCTGTGGGTGCAGTTGGACCAGGCTCACTGAGGACATGAGTTTCCTTAGCCTTTTAGAGGACTTGCATGTTAATTCCAGGATTCCTGGTAAAGGAAGCCTTTGATGTTTCTGTAAAAAGCTTCAAACTCCACCAAACTCTCAACAACTCAAGAGCAAGGTCTAAGTGTTGGTTTCACCTCTGTCTGATGATCTGTGGTGAGACTGTGTTGCCTGTCATTAGCGTGGTTGCGGGGACTGGGCAGGCAGGGAAGCAAACCCTCCTTCTCTGCTTGTGGAATTATTTCTGCCAATAGACAAGAGAAATTTTTGAAAAAAAAATATCAGGATTTCTTGTGCAGTTTTTTCTCCTCCATCCCTGGTGAAACTGGTGGCTGAAGGCTGTTCCTTCCCAGAACACTCCTTGGGAAACAGGGAAAGGCTGTGCACTGAAAATGTGGGAAATAGGCAGTTTCTTCAGGTTTGTTCTAAGGAAACTCTCCAACAGTGCTACAAGTCTTCCTTGGTGTCATAAATGAGTGTATCTGCTAATGTTCACCCTTGCAGCTTTTCATTTACAAGAGAAGTACTTTGATACTAGGAGATAAGATGAATGAAATGCTGCAAAGCTCATGAAAACACATTCTTTATTCTGTCAGACATCAGAAGGAAAAGCAAACGAGTTATGTCTCAGCTGGAAGTGAGCCAGGGAACCTCTGTGTGGGGAACAGTGGGAGAAATGTGAGGAGAAAGGAAGTGATGGAAAAAGGGGGAAAAATGAAAAAGCTTTGTTGGAGAGAGGCTTTGTAAAGAGCACTTAAGAGAAGAGGTGGAGGCCCAGGAAATTTGTAATCTTACCTGTGTATTTTAAAGACACTGTATATCCTGGGTTCAAAGAGGGTTTCCTTGCAGTTTAAATAACCAGCCCACTGGCTCTGAAAGTGCCTCATTCCTGCAGGCCACTTGAGGTTCAAAGCACTGTTTTCAGCATGAAGTCTGTGGTAATGCAGTTATTTGCTAAGGCACACGTTTGCTTATGGCTAAAATTAGGAAAAGCTACTGTGACAAAATCCCTTTTTGCCACTGCAAATGTGCTAAGAAGGGCCAGTTCTCACTATTTGCAGCTGACATATCCTCAGCATGAGAGAACTTGCTAAAAGTTGGACCACTAAAAATACTAGCTAATAATAACAATAATTTTAAAATGCTTGCTACGACCCTTACATTAATAGCACAAACCCTGGTTTTCAAACTTGTCTGGGCAAATGTATTTTTGAATTAAAGAGTATATTTAGGTTGGCTTGAGTTGAAAGGGGCCCATCATTTTTGTTATCAAAGTGCTAAACAGATTTGTCTGAGCAGTCAGGGAGGTGCATGTGTTTATGAGAATTATACCCAAAGAAAGGAGGTTGCCAGGTCTGCATTAAACATCTGTTATGCCTCTGCTTGAGATGAACACAATAGATCAGAGATGTCTGCTGGCTGTGGTCTGACATGAAACACTGAATGCTCTTCTACATTTATTTCTCTGTTAGGGAGCAATCTGCCTTTAGATGATAAACTCTATTCTTGGTGGCATCTTTTCTCACTTTTCATCCTAACTGACTGCAAATATTGTTGAGTAGTTCTTTTCCTCTTCTTATTCTCTTTTTCTTCTTCAGTCCAATGATCAACTGAAAAACTCTTTATTATCGTGGGGTTTTTTTATATACTGCACAGTTTATCCAGAGAGATTACCAGTTGATGGGGCTGGTGAGATTTAGTTATCCTTGCCTTTTAATACTTCTTCCTTTCTGTTGTTTCTAATTCTTGGAAGGATATTTAGGGCCTTTCCCCATGCAAAGCATGGTAGACAGTCATTGATGGATATCTTTTTATCAGAAACAAATAAAAAGCTTGTCATATATTACATAGCTTTACTAAGATGAATGGATGAGCAGTAGTGAAAATCTGACTGACATAAAATTCTGCAGGTGAAAGCTCTCCTGTAAAATTAACTGGCCTGGCATAAGTGAAACCTGGGAGCGTGTTGGTTCTTTACCTGATTTGGCTGAACTAGGAGGAGGAACTTTAGTCCAAGTGAACCAGATGTAGGATATGAACATGACTGTCCCCAGGCCTAAATTGTCTTTGCGCATCTAAGGACCCCGTGGACCCTGAGAAGGAAGTACACCTGACAAACCTAGTACATTCCTGACTATCAACATTCATTTACAGGCAATGGAAAATCAGTGCGGCTGTTCTGCTAACACAGTCACATTTGGTTCAGCTGGAAAGGGGAGTGCTTTTGGAAAGGTTGATGTGGGAGGTAATGGGTAACTTCCTGAAGGGCTCCAGCATGTGCAAAAAGCACTGGATTTACACAAGTGGGAACACTGGGTAATCCTGCAGAGGAAGGTCCCAGGCTTCTTTTTCCTGTCACCTGTTTCAAACAGTTGGTGTTTCCTCCTCTCTGGGAGTTGAGGTTCTTGTGATCTTTAACTGTTTATTGTGTAGTTAAATGAGAAGTGAAATGTTCATACCTTAGTGCCAGTGGCTGACTTCTCCTTGGAATTCAGCCTGCAATCATTCTCATGATTGGTGCTCCAATTTATGGTGTCAATACCTAAGTAAATCCACCTCTAAACAATATCAGCTTTGCAGGGACTGTGTTTGTCAGAAGGAGCCTAAGCATTATTCATTATTACTGTTTCCATATAGGCTGTGTGAAGAGTTTGCATTGACACAGTCATATCCTTGATCTGCATGTGATGCAGCATGTTGCAGGTTTTGGAAATGTATTAGGATCCTTTCTAAACTCAGGAATTGTAGGAATTGTGCTGTGGGAGGAATATGGGGCTTGATTCTACCAGAGCCTTGTAATTATTTCTGTTGATACTGGGGAACCATGGACAGAATCTAATACCATGTTGTGAGAGCTTTGTCAAAGTTGTCTAGAATTTGGAGCCTAAAACTCAAGTTTGGAGCCTAAATCTTGCCCAAGTTGAATTTTCAGAGTTTGTCTGAGAGTTGGTGACTGATTCATATAGTCAACCTCACTCCTGTAGCAACACACACTGAACATCTCACTCAAGTGCTCTTCTTAACCATTACTATGTCCAGAAGGATGACTGTTGGTGTTTAGCATACCTGGATATGCAAAGACTAATGCTCTGTAGGCCCATTCTAGTTTAGGTCTGGCTAAGCAGGCACAAGCCAGGGGTGTTCCTTGCTGATGCTTTTTCTCCTTTATGAGAGTGCATCCCAACTCTGACCTGGGTCATGGCAGTGTGCATTTTAAAAATTGCAAAAAAGGAGGAGCTTCCAAGCCATGTTGTGGGGAGGAGTGATTTATGTGGCTTAGAGTGAATATAGGTAATAATAATGAATGACAGGTAAGAAAAAGTCCTGCTGGCAGCTGAAAATTCCTCACAAGCCATCAGAGCTTGACCTCCCTCTGTCTCCTACCAGTAGATCAAAGCTGAGTAGATTTAGCATAAAGCAAATGGTGTCAGCAAAGCTTGGTTTAATTTTGATTATTATGCTATTAGTAGATCTTGTCTGATTTTCCTTCTCCTTTCCTCTCCCCGATTCTCCTATCCCTGCTGTTTTTTCATTGTGTATAGCCCTTATAACACCTTCTCCCTCATTGCTGCATTACATTATAAATTCTGCCTGATACTCCCCAAGAATTATAGAGGTTCATTAACACTAAGCTATTTTTACAAGCCTCTTTTATTACAGTGAAACAAACTGCATTCCGGATTTGTCAGCATGTTGCCAAGTGTGAATGAAAGATGCTTTAAGGCAAAACAGTGTTCAGAGTAGTTTCAGTCCAGGCAATTCTGGTTTAAATGAATGCATGAACACTGATAAAGGCGTTAATAATTAGAGGTTGTGTGTTACACTTTGTTTCCCAAATTTGTATGTTGAAAGAAATGTGATGTTCCAGAATCTCCAGAAATGGTGCCTCAGCTCCTCATCAGTGGGGATTTCAGCAGCGTTTCCAAGTTAGAGTTTAGGAAAAGGAGCCAAGATGAGACAGGAACAACACCAAGAATGTTGTTGCTGCTCTCACTTCTCAGTGCTGTTGTTGTATGTTTGTTGCAGCAATCAACCATTTTACAAGAAAAAAGCCTGGCTTCCTTCAAAATCAAGATTTTCTCATTTTTGCAAATAATTTGATGAGATTCCAGCAGCTTCTGGATACTTGCTGCCTTCAGCCACGAGTCCTGCTTTCAGACACCTGTAATTCTGTGTTTAAAGATACTATGCCCATTTCAGCCATTTTTTCCAGGCTGAAGAGTCCTGGTTCACATCACCTTTTCTTGCATGTCCTTCAGCTCTTTCCAGGTCTGATTCATGACCCTGTACTGGAGATTAACAGTCAAACACAAGTCTCATTTTTGACCTTTTGTATGACCTCTCCTAGTTTGCCGGGCGGGAGTTTTTCCAGGTGGGTCGAACGATAAATGTTGGTGTTCTCCTCTGGGAGAGCCTGGTGCTTGTTGCTGTGAAGAACTTGGCATTCAGAGCGCTGTGACAGAGGCATGTTCCTGCCATGCCACCACTCTGCACGTGGCTTGTTGCTCAATTATTAGCAGCTTTGTCCTCCTGCTGATGAAAAATGTGACCTGACTGTGGCTGATCAGTTCAAAAGGCCAGTTTCAGTTGACTTGTCCACCCTGTCTGCACTCCCTGTGATTTTTGCCAAGGTTCATATCTCAGACACTTCACATTTGGTGTGCTCATGTTGAGAAGAAAACCACGGTCTGTACAAATTGTTAACAGACTGGAGTAAGGGGAAATAAGGAGTTGTGTCTGTTTTCCAAGATGAACCAATTTGATCCAAAATTTGAGATGCTTCATGAGAACTATGAGACCAAAGTGTTTTCAGAGTGTAGAGTATGATTAGGAATCTCAAAAAAGGTTGGTTGTTTTGCTCTTGCCCAGAAATCGAGTTTGTTAAAAATTAAAAATATCAGCAAGATAGTGGAAATCGATTTATTTGCCCATAAAAAAAGCCAAAACCCCAACACAACAACCAAACTGTGCTCACTTAAATCAAACTGGGTTTAGTCTAAATTTCTGAAATAATTCCCATTCATGATTTCTCTTTCTTTCCTCTCCTGTTCACTTGCAGGAAGCCTTTCTTTCCCTGCCTCAGTGCCAAAAGCCATTATACTGCTTTTCTCTGCTGTAAGCACCAAAGCCCTGCCTCAACAATGACTGTCACGGTCAGAGCAGATTAAGGGGGATAAACAGTTCAAGAGTGCTGGGGGCTTATCTGCCAGGGCAAGTCAGCACTCTTGTTCACACATCTCGAGCCAGGGAGATTGATTAAAAGCCCCACGTGGCCACAAGGCTAGAATGTGAAGTAAATGACTTCCAGGGTTCCCATGTAACCAGAGTCTTGGGAGAATAGAAGACTTGGGAAGAAAAGAAATCCAAGAAGAAACAAACCCAAAGAAAGGTCCCTTTGATCTGGTGTCTGTCTGACATCTGTAACACTTCAGTTTCTAGAAAAGACGTATGATACTTCATAACTTCTGGTTTTCACTGCTGTTCAAGTCTATTTTGTATATATATATTAAAAATATATTTTGTGGACAGAAAGAAAATGACTTTCCTTTAATGGTGTCTCCCCTCCTGAGCTGCAAAGGTTCCCCAGAATAGCTGCCTTCACACACTGCTCTGAACTGGAAGAAATCCTTTTGGCCCACTTCCTCTTCAGGCTGCAGTGCTGGAAATGAAGGTGTTGGGCTGCACAGGTGGACAGGAAATGCAAATGAGCCTCTTGCTGGCAGATAAAATTCCAGGACTCACTCTCTTAAATGGTGGGACCCAAACGTGGTGTTATTAATTTTTTGACTCTTCACCTGTGATTTGGAGCTGAGTGTCTCTGCTGAGTCCACTGTGGTGCTGTGGGTGTGCAGGGCAGCGCAGCTGTCTGAGGTGCCGATACAGGGGTGACATGGCCCAGAACAGAGGGCCTTCAGTGCGAGGGGATCCCTGTGCAAGAGAGCAGGCCTGAGACATACCTGGGTGGTGCTGTCAGCAATGGGGAATGCTTTGGTAATGTACAGGGAAAGGTGGGCTTTTAGTCTGACGACAAACTGGGGGCCACGACTTTGTAATTAACTGTATTGGTAATCTACACTTGGTATATTAAAAATTTGCATTTGGTAAATCTGCTGGCCAGAGAAGACAAAATCATCTGTGTACCATAATAAGAATGTTTTCCAGCATTTGTCATCTTTTCCAGAGATCTTTCAGTAATATTCTGATGTTCCTTATGCTTTTTCTGTTTCCATTTTTATTTCTTAAGTAGCAAATGAAGCAGAACCACAGGAGGACTTTTAAATGGATACAAAATGTTTAATGATCTTTGCCATACCGAGTTCAAACTTTCTTCTGTCCTTACTCAAATCCACAATAGGGATTTCCTGCTGTTACGTATCTCAAGCCCTTCTGGGACATGGTTACAAATTTTAGGAGTACACATCTTTGATTCTCTGAATTTCCATTTGAGAGGAGAGTCCAGGGGATTAAAAGAACATCAGCCCCCTCACTCTAAACTGTTCATACCACACCTTACCCTTTGCCTTTGTACGCTGATGCCAAGTGCCTTCCCAGGTGACTCTTGGCCAAGAGGACCCAGGATTTGGTTCAGCCAATAGATTTCTTTAGAGGGTCCCAATGCATCAAGCAAGATTACATCTTTAATGTGTTTTCTGTAGAATAGGTTGAAATTTCTGGTAACCTGCTGCTTTGCAGTGAACAACCCTGACAAATACCAGGTCATAATGTCAATATTATCAATGAATGTGTAACTGCTCCTTCACTTATGGACTCAGTAACTTTCTCTCTCTCTGTTTTCAGAAGCAGAAACAGAAATCCTATTGGTCCGGGAAAGTATGGATATGGAAAAGTGCCATACATTTTACCTTTACAAACTGATACTGGTCAGCAGCCTCAGAAGCTCCGGAGGCAGCGACAGTCGTCGAGGAACCAGGTGTTCCACCAGAGCCCGAGTCTCCTGAGCTCCTACAGCCAGCCAGCCAGCCCTTCGCTCCAACACGGCAACCTCTACCAGGAAGCAAGTGGGCCCCAGGTGGGACATCAAGTCCTGGGACCCTCAGTTTATCAGTCCCCCTCCTTCCCTTCATCTCCAGGCCTGTTTCAGGGCGCTGACTCGAGCCATCACGGCCCCGCAGCGCTGCAGGGGCAGCCCCAGCCACAGAGAGCCGCAGCCATCGTCTGCATCGGCGCCTACAAGCAATACAAGCTCTGCAACACCAATGTAAGTCTGGCTGGCCTGGGCTCGAGGGCGCTGGGCTTTCTCTAGCGTGTGGAACATCAAGTTGACCATTGTTTTTTATTAATTCAAGGAAATTTTTTGTGAGCTTGTTTTAAAGTGTCTTGGGGAATGCTGAAAGTAGATCCATAATGCTGTAGTTGATTAATATCGTACCTTCAAGGATTTTAAGCAGTCAGTTAATGTACCAATATGTACAATTCTAATTGGATGGAAGGAGAAGGTGGTCTTTCTGGTGCCAAAACATGGGAACATGAGGAATTTGAGATAAGGATAGTAACTGAGAGAGGTAGTGAGCAAAATATGGACTGAACAATGTTAGAGAGTGGAATGAAGGTGGAGAATTTTTATTATAATTATGATGGAGTGACAAGGGATGGATTTTGTGTAAATTGTCCACTGTTTTTCAGTGTTGTGATGATGTTATTTTGATTTTTTTGCATGGGGATTTTTTTTTGGTTGGTTGGTTGGTTTTGTTGAAGGTTGTGTGATGAATGTGGATTTTAATGGTAATTCTTAAATATGTGATTCACAGAGGGAGGGAGTAGAGTGTGTTGGGTTTGCATGGCCAGGCTTTGGTAGTGGGGGTGGCTACAGGGGTGGCTTCTATCAGAAGTTGCTGGAAGCTTCCCCCGTGTCCAACAGAGCCAATGCCAGCCGGCTCCAGGATGGACTGACCCACCACTGGCCAAGGCTCAGCCCAAAAGCCACGGTGGTAACACCCCTGTGGTGACAGATGTAAGAAGGAAAAAAAAGTTATTGCACAGATGGAATTGCACTGGGAGAAGAGAGGAGTGAGGCTGTGTGAAGAACAGCTCTGCAGACACGAAGGTCAGTGCAGAAGGAGGGTCAGGAGGTGCTCCAGGTGCCAGAGCTGAGGTTCCCTCATGGTGAGGCAGCTGTGCCCCTGCAGCCCGTGGAGGTCCGTGGGGAGCAGGGATCCACCTGCAGCCCATGGAGGAGCCCATGCCACAGCAGGTGGGAGCCCAAAAGAGGGCTGTCACCCCGTGGGAAGCCCACACTGCAGCAGGGTTCTGGCAGAGACCTGTGGACCTGGGCAGAGGAGCTCACACTAGAGCAGGTCTGCTAGGAGGACCCACCCTGGAGCAGCCTGTGCTTGAAGGGCTGCCCCCCATGGAAAGGGACCCACTTTGGAGCAGTTCATGAAGAACTGTCTGAAGCAGGTGAAAGACTCCACTCCCTGAGCAGTGGCAGAAACAGCCTGTGAGGAGCTGACCAAAACCCCCATTCCCATCTCCCTGCACTGCTGGGGGGAGGAGGTAGAGCCTGGGAAGGAGAGAGGGATGGGGAGAAGGTGACTTTGAGATTTATTTTACTTCTTATTGTCCTGCTCTCATTTTGACTGGTAATAAATTCAATTAATTTCCACAAGTCCAGCCTGGTTTGCCTGTGATGGTAATGGGGGAGTGACCTCTCCCTGTCCTTATCTCACAAACCTTTTGTTATGTTTTCTCTCCCCTATCCAGTTGTGAAGGGCAGGGATAGAGTGGCTTTAGTGGGTTCCTGCCATCCAGCCAGGGTCAAGCCATCACAGTCACAGACAGGTTTAATGTTTTGCCATGGAAGAAATGGGAAAATGGAGTTGGGGTAGACCACGTTATGAAGGCTCAATCCCCTAAAATAGGGTTATCCTTTTGGGAGTGCTCATCATGTTCAAACTGGCATTTAGTGCCAGCAGCCGGTAGCCCAGATCACTCCAGGATCTTTCCATGGTGCTGGGTGAATTCCCTGACAGATGCTACTTTTTCCAGCACTTAAGCTCTACGTGCTTTGATTTTGGCTTCCTAATTTATTGGAGTGCAAATCTGTTCTGTGTTAATTTTTAAATAAAACTTACTCTGTCACTACTGGACTCAAAAATGTTTGGCTGGGTGCAGCTCCAGGGCAGTCTCCCATTGTATGTGGGAGGTGAGGGAGGTTTTGTGTTTTGTCCCCACCAGCAGTTTTCATCCTGCTAAAATTTCCAGTTGCTGCCTGTGCCATTGTGGTATTTCCCAAAGTATCTCTTCCTCATATTTTTGTCTTATTTGGGCCACTAATCTAAATTAATGTTACAAACGTGAAGAAGCCTGGGTTTGGATATTGGGAGCAGGATGTTCAGGATGCTCAGCATGTTGACAAGGCAGCCCATATTTTTTGGGTGGGTGCACATCAGATTCTTCTGTCTCTTAGAAATCCTGTTTTGTTCAGTGGAAAACTGCATAGTAGAGATGGAGCAAGAGAACGCAGGGTAACAAAAGCATGACCCAAACAAATCAGTTGAGTGCCTTTTTGCCTCTTAGTTTAGTAGTTACTGCATCTGCTTTATTTATGAATAAAGTCCATTGATAGAGACTAGAGCAGTTGATTGAAGAGACCTAATGTCAAGAAAGCTTTTAGTGTATTTGTCTGGAGTGGAAAACATGAAAGAGCTAATTTGAGCCTCTGAGAATATCTCTGGTACAAATTGCTCTCTTGAAAAACACTTTCTGTTTTTTGAAGGAAATGGGAAATGACCTTAGTGCATGGGCATTAATTTGGAAAGTTCTCTGTGCTGAATTTGCTCACTGGTGTCCAAGCGGTCCACAAATGCCCCAGTCTTTATTTCCCCCTCACTCCTCAGGGCACAGAGTTGGGCACTGTTCTGCCTGACTGAATGTAGGAAAGTTATTCCCAGGAAAGGTCTTTTCAGAGAGCAAGGGGTGAGAGGTGAGGAAGTTGGAAATGAGGGGGAAGAAAGGAGCAATCTCAGACAAGGTGTGGTGAGGGAAGGCTGGTAGGGGGCATTTGCTGAGGATGACATGTGAGCTGGAGGGTAAAGGACAGTGAGCTGTGGCTTGGACAGTGGCAAGACATGCAAGTCAGTATGATGAGTGGTTTGGTCACCCACAAGTGTCTTTTGGTAGAAGGGGAACAGGAATGAAAATATTTTCATGTTAGCTTTAGAATCTGTTGTTTAAACAGAAGAATTCAACAGATGAAAACATAAGTTGCTGGATCTTTGCTGATATTGAGTGTATAAATGCAGTTATAAAGAAATCTTTGGTTGTATTACAGGAGACTTAATAGCAAAGAGAAATTGTAGGTGATGCGGGTTCTCCAAGGCATGGAACTCTTCATAGTGATATTCTTTATTTAGTAACATTTCTGTTACCCTTGAAGAAGCTGTAATTGCTATTCAGGGTTATTTTTCTCCCTAGGATGTGGTAATTAATGGCATTATAAAAGAGAAGTTGCTAAGAACAGTTAAAGTATGAAGGCCAGGTCGAGAGCAAAACAAGGCAGATAGTGTTTCACTTTGTTTGCTTGTTCTTCCTGATTAAATGCTTCTGCACGCGGGCTTTAATTTAATTTATCAGCAGTGACATGTACCAGTGGTCGTGCCAGCAAGCAGAGAATAGTATCTTTTAATTTTTTTTTTAAATCATTCTTCCTGGAACATACCAAAAATGAAAATCTCATTTACTGAAGGTATTCTGTGAACTGTTACCCTGGTGCTTGGCCACTCCCTCTGCAGTTTCTCCTAAGGGCAGTTAATTAATAACAAATTAAGTCAATCTGCCTCAGTCCATTAGGTCATTTCCTCATTATTGTACATTTATTGTTTTTTCATTAATAGCCAAACTCATTTTCCATGACTGACAGCTTGATCCATAAAAGTTAAACCTGTGGGGTTTGGTTAAGGGAGAACCTCGGAAGTGCTTGTATTTGTTCAAGTGTTCCTGCAGGTCATTAAAGCTATTTTCTTGTTCCACAAGTGGCTTCCCCTCTTCAGCACCTTGCCTGCGTGTTCTGCTCAGAGCACACAGCTGCCTGCCCCCTCCTTTGGCAGGAAACAGGCACTAAACCTGCCTCCTCCTCACACAGACAGCACTGACAGGCCCAGTTGAAACCAGAGCTACCTGCAATGCAAGGAGATTCTTCCAGTGCCCTCTGTGTTCCCCCAGAATAGGGAACTGGAGAGGAAACCTTCCTCACTTCCCCCTGCATTAAAGGAAGGAGAATCTGTGTGTGTGTGGTTGGAATAGAACTTGAGTGCAACCTTCTTTGCGTGGTTTGTCACCAGAACAAAGGAAGCAACTCAGATGGAACATTTATTTACTGAGCACTTTCTGTAATTAATTGTCTCCAGCGTTGCCAAGTCACCAGCTCTTCGTGAGTGCCTAAATGTGTGAGAGTGTGTTTGTGAATTAACTCCAGGCTGCAGGTCCTTGGGCAGTGCACACAGGGAAGCTCCCAGGCTTCTGGACCTTCAACACTATTTGTTTTGCAGTGTAAATTTGGTGATACAGAGTCCCCCTTTTAAAAGACATTTTTACCTGATTTATTTTAATTTTTGTAAGGCGTGCAGTGAATTGTGGCTTATTGGTAAATACATTAATTCATCCTTAATATGTGGAGATCTTTTTGCAGCTTTCCAGTACTTTATAAGAAGGCTGGAGGGACTTCTTCCTGAGACCTGTAGTGTCAGGACAAGGGACAACCCTTTCAGAGTAAAGGAAGGTTGTTTAGAGTGGACATAAGGAAGAATTTTGTCACGATGAAGGTGGGAGGCCCTGGCATGGGTTGCCCAGAGAAGTTCTGGCTGCTCCATCCCTGGGAATACTCAAGGCTGGGTTGGACAGGGCTTTAATCAGCCTGGTCTAGTGGAAGGTGTCTCTGCCCATGGCAGGGGGTGAAATCAGATGATCTTTAAAGGCCCCTTCCAACCCAACCCATGCCAGGATTCTGTGTTGTCCTCAGTGTCTGAAGGTCCTGTTTATACTGACAGCTTGTTACCTCTGTTACCATGACCACTTAACTGCTCTGGTCAGAAAACCTGTTAAATAAAACAGGGTCCGTTTTGGTGGTTCAGTTACAGCACAGCAAGGAGTATGAAAAACGGGCAGAGAAATCCATACATGAGTTTCAGCATAAAGAGCAATGCAACATGGATGTGAAATCTGAATTGTCTTTAGCTATGGATTTAGGTATGTTTTGGACCAAATTTATATCTCTGTTTGTATAGTAATTTGCAAAAAATAAGGAAAAATGTATGAAAGAGTAATTGTTAAAGGCCCAGTGAGATATCTGTGGATGAAGTTGCTCTGAGCTTGCCCACTGGTTCATATGGATTGCTGTCATGTCTCAGTTACACTGTGTTGTCTTGCCCTGTATTTCCTGTGACTGGTACTTAGCAAGAAGTAATCGTGTCTTGGAGAAGTACCTAGAGAGGATCAGAAAACAAGGATTACTTTTACTTTCTTGCCCTGACCCCTCAGCTGTGCATACTCTTATTCTGGTAAGAGAGTCCTCAGCTTGGATCTGTGCTCCTTGAGCACGTGAGAACAGCACCTGAGCAGGGAATGCAAAGTATCTGAAAAGACAACTTTGGAAATGGAAAGAGGTTTTACAGTTGAAGAGATGAGGTGAGGTAAAAGGCTCAGGACCAATCCCAGCTCTGTCGTGATGGGATAAATGAATATATTTAATTTCCCAAAGAGTCTTAATGGCGATGATGATGATGATGCTAATTTTGACTGGTGCGAGTTAAAGCTTTGCCATTGAAAGGCTTTTTTTGGATGCAGACCCCCAATTAAATAGAATTGAAATGTCCTGCAGGAACGTGTTGAGTTCATTAAAAAGTGATGTGATTTCTGCCCCCTCAGCACACAGGTAGGCATTGGCAGGCTCCCTTGGCACCTGGGACCTCGGGCCATTCACCAGCTGGGGTTTCCAGTTTTTGAAAGTTTCCCACTCCATAGAAACCATAATGTTTCCAACATTTCAAGTTTTAACATAGGTAGAAATGGAAATGTTTAATTTTGTATGGAACAGAAAATGGAACTCACAGGCAAGTCTTTTCAGAAGTGATACAGGGTGTTGCAAGAGTGCACTCTGCTGAAGTTGGGACGCTCAGATAGTGAGGTAAAGACTAGCAAAAGACTATGTATTTTTAAATGAAAAGGCCCTTCTTATTCCCAAAGAGCTACTGTGTGGTTTATTTATGCCCATTTTGAGATTTGTATAGAGTAGGTGTTTGACATAAGTGGCAAAGTGGGGTTATGATGACATATCTTTTCCTGAGGAAATTTAACCTTGACTTTATATGAGGAATTTTCCATGTGAACACTGTGGGATTGTGTGTAGGTTTGGTAGTCTGACATTCCATGGGTATATAGGAAACTTATTAAAAGCCTGCATTACTTTGGGGTTTACTCTCCGTTCCTTGACTGTTTTGACATTTGCAGCAGAATTTTGTGACTGTTAATTCAGAATGCATTTAATTAGTACAGGCTTAACACACCAGGCAGTGGCACAGAGATACCTCTCTTCAGATGGCTCGTGTGGTGTGGTCAGTTGTCATTTGTGCACAAAAGGTTCACACTGAGACATCTTTGATAAAGCTCCTGCACCGTGTGTGTCTGTCCTTGTGGCTTTGTGGCACCCCCTGCAACAGCTGAGAACACTGTGTTGGAAAGTATTTTCCTTGATGCTGTTCTTATTAGAACTTAAATAATTATCTCTCTGCCTTAAATCATTAGGAAAAGTATGTTGGGGTAACTTTAGGGTTTTATTCCACAAGTGTGCTCTATACTTGTGCCAGTAGCAGAGTTAGCTGTTTACATAAAGGAATTATTACAAGGTTAATTACTTACTAATCTAGTAAAATGTTCATAAGAAGTCCAAAGCCATGCAATTCAGAAAACCTTGATGTTTGCAGGCTTGCGGTTTTTAATTGAAAATTGAGTTACTTTGATCGATAAATCTGAGTTATTTTGAACTAATTTAGCATGTAGGAGTCCAAGAGTCATATTCTATTGTGCCAAGAACTATAAAAACAGACCAAAAGGAAAGGTGCAGGTAAAAATATGGTAACTGTTGTATCCTACATTCTCCAGGTCTGGGAGAAGTGACCCGTGGGATCTGTAATGTTCTTATGATGACTCTGAAAACTGTACAGGAAC
>JAWWMP010000018.1:14971133-15095098 GCA_035047865.1 Dendrocincla tyrannina | reverse complement strand
GAACAAGGAGATCTCTGACTTTCTTCAAAGACAATTTAATAAGATATAAATAAAGTATAATGGAGCTTAGGGTAGAATAGACACCTTAAGGCAGTAAAATAGAAATATTCCAGTGGAGAACAAAGGTTCACAGTATGTATCAGTGATAAAAATCTGCTGAATATGTGAGGGAATTATCAAACACACGAAGGAACTTAAATGTTCACTTCACCCCTAGGGTAATTATAGGGAAAGAAATGTCAGCATTGCCATAATTAGTCAATGAAACCATCTTAACTCTCTGCTTTGTGTCGTGCAGAACCAGCTTTTCTCTGACTGGCACATTTTGGGACTTGCTTCCAGTTTGCGTTATGGTCTTTAATGAGTGGCGTCAAGTCCTTTCACCCATGTTTTCCATTCAAATGTTATGAAACCAGAGCTGGGATTCACACCATCAATCTGCAAACTCTGCAGTGAGTCCCTCTGCTGACTGACAGGATGTCACTCTGTAGGCAGCAGCACTGCTTTGGAAGCAGTGGCCATACATTGAATATGGCATATCTCACACCATTATGATTACAGCTCGGGACAATAGAAGTGTTAAAGTTTTCTCTGTGTAAAAATCCCTCCTCTTGTAAAAATGTCTTAATAGTCCTTGATATCTTCAGCCTTTCCACTTCTTCCTCCCATCTCATGCTCTTGCTTCTAAATATCTTAGGGCACCCCTTGGTGTTTGTACATGGTAGACCATTTCCATAATTTAGGGTTGGAGTTACCCAGTTTAGCACCATTGGTGTGTTTGGGGTTAGCATGAGCACTCAGAGCTGAGTTTTCCAGAGACTCTGTCAATTCCCAATTATATTTCCTTGATTTTTAATGTCCAGGAGTACTTCAGGGGTGGCTAACAGTAGCATTTCTGTATTTTATGATGTTGCAGGGAGCACTGAGGTGCCTTTTTTTCTGGGAGGTTTATTTGGAGGTTGTGAGCCTGTTAAATGGGTCGCATGGGGAAGCTGGAGGAGTCTGTGTGCTGTCTAATGCTGAAGGTTCAGACCCTCATTTATGTGTAGTAATAACATGACATAAAAATGTTAATAATTCATTGAAGTGCCTCAAAATCAAAATGCTCATCAGCATTCATTTCCTAACTATGAATGGGAGGTTTCATGTAAAAATTACAATTGTCTGAGAAGTTCCTTTGCTCATCATAGGGGTAAATGAAATGCTTGTGTCGTGAGGAGAGGAAAGAGATGCAGTTATGCAATCACTCCCTCAGTTATGAATAGCAGCATCAGCATTCAAATACTGTGGAATGATTTGGAAGCTTCATTGGGATCCTTGTCAAGATGAAGTGCTTTGTGTTGTTGTGCAATAAAACAGGACTGGGGGGGTTTAGGGGATCGCCTGGTTATTGTTCAGTCATGACTGTGGTGCCAAGTTTTGGAGAGGAGACTGATCAATGAAAATTGGGACTTCAGAGCTGCAACCACGTGGTTGCATTCCTGGTATAGTTGTAGTTTTGCTTAATAGGGAATTGCAAATTTGAGTAGAAGTTTTTTATCAACATAGTCAAGTGCTGTGGGAGAGGTTTTAAGGCATTGCAGCTTGTCCTTGTTTCTTTTCGTCAAGTCTTTGAAATTCTGGTGTGTGATTTCTCAACGCTCCTATAATATGAACAAGAAATGTGGTTTTTATTCCTATGTCAGTTTAATTGCATCCAGGTTTTTGAAGCAGAGGAAGATGCAGATGTCTAGAAACTTTGATCAGGGAAAATCCCTTGATTAATTTACAAATACTTTTTTTAATGTTGTTTTTATGAACATTTGTTACTTATTCCCAGGAATTACAGGTGTAGAAAACACCATCTGCCAGATGTCAGCATCTGCTTTGGCACATGAAAAAAGTAATTTTTCCCAGGTATTTTTGGAACTTCAGTTCAGGTATTGCTGATAACAATGAACAAGTTTAAGGCACGTTTTCAAGCCAGATAGCAGAAAAAAAGCATAGATCGCATGAATACAGAAATTTGCAGTGAAAGTACCACCAGTACAATCTCAATCCTCTCTTGTTGTGACCGAGGTGAGCAGAGGAAGAAGGATGGGCAGAGAAGCTGCCAACATTAAACTGAGGGTACTGAAGAGGAAGTGGTCTGTTAGCAGTGCTGTTAGTAGAGTTTTGAGTTCTGTGGTTTGAGGTTTTTCTTTTTAGAATTTTTAAGCAGGGCCTGTAAACAGCAAATGGCCAAGACTCATGTAGAAAGTTAGGAAACATCAATGTAAGATTACATCTTGCAAGGACGTGTTCCTTTGTCTTACCACAGCTGAGGAACAGCAGCCCAAACCCTCTCCCCCAGAAGTGGTGACAAAAGAAGCTGCCACTACACACCTTGTGGTGCCCCCAGCAGTTAAATAAGACTTTTGCATATGATACATTAAGATCTGCCTGCCTACAGAGCACTGCAAAACCCAGAAATAATTAAAACTGTGGTGAGATAAAAAATAAAAATCGGTCTGTGGTGCTCTGCCTCATCTTTGCTTGTCCTTCATCGAGTGTGTGCTGTGTGTTTGCCCAGAAATAACACCTTGGTGGGCAGCATATTGCACACGGAGAGCCATGCAAGTGTAATTAATAAAACAGAGAAGACGGAGTTTCTATCTAGTGATAGGTTGGTAAGGCTGTATTTCTTCAAACTCTTGACTTATATTTTGGAAAAGCCCATCCTGCAGTTTTTATGTGTGTCACAGCAGTGCCAGAGAGGCAACACGGGGGAACAAGCCAGGGGAGCATCCCCTGCCTCCTTCTGCAAACTGGCTTTGGGCTTTGGCTTCAGCATTCAGTAATTGCCAGTCAGCAATGAACTGCTGAATTCTGTTTGCAGCTTCATTTGTTAAAGATAGCAAGGAAAATTGTCTTGGTGGCTGTTAGGAGACCTCAGTTTGGGTCACCTCCTGATGTCAGTCTCTTTGATGATGTGAGGTTTCAGTTGAAGCAGCAAAGTGCCATTAAAAGGACAAAGTCAAACCTGCAGAGGTTTAGAGCTTTCAGGACTGGAGTTTTGTCAATAATCCTATGTTAACTTTTGTGTTAAGAAAACTATTTAATTGTCTGATAATATATTATTTTATCCCAGGGTCCCTGCATAGATCAACAGCTTAGTTATGAGTGATACACTCCTCAGTGTTATTCTCTTTTTATTCAGCCTTTGGCTCCCTGCCTTACAAATGCTCCTTCCAGAAGATGAGAAAAAAAGGCTTCTCTAAGGACTAGTTGTTGATACTATTACTGCAGTGTTTGGTTTAAAATTCACCAAGCTGCTGTGTGAGAGCAAGATCTAACCTCCTGGAAGAAATGGAGCTGGGATATGGAAGAATGAGGCTTAAAAGAAGAGTTCCATAATTTAGTGACACTTATAGTTTGGATTGGATTTTTCCCCCCATATTTATTACTTGACAGTAATCAAAGCAGAATTTGCATTGGTCAAACCTGTAATGATGATTTGGCAGCTTATCTGCAAACCAGATCCAGAGATTTTCAGTCAGACCCCCAGAACAGAAAGCACACAATTCACAGACTGGGAAAGGATTGGATTAAGTAAATTGCACCATAGGTGACATATTTTCCCTCCAAACTGGTAGAGCAGCTGGTTCCAGCAACTGCAGACTCTTTCATGTTCCTTATTCTGTATGTCCATTGTATACCTAGTGGGTTTTATAGTGAATGAGACAGAGATTAGGTAAATAACTCTTCTAATTAAAGATTCTTGATTCATCCCCAAAGTCCACTCTGCACACTGAATGAGTCATAAATCATATGGAAAAAATAGTATGTAATCATGTAAGTGAGAATGGACCTCCCAGGCCAAAAGAGCCAAATTATATAGTAATTACATGGACAATCTCTTCTAAATTGAGATTAAACACTATTTAAGGTCCTGTGACTTCATACTGTTAAAACAAACCAAAAAAGCTTTCTCTTGCCTCCCAGTCCCAAGATTTGCCTAAGTTTTTCCAAAGTATTCCATTCCTTTTAGGTACAGACATTTGCTGCCTGAAACTGGCTCAAGTGGTTCTGAAGAGCAGTGCCTGCCCTAACACAGGGCCCAGGAGCACCTCCCAGGAGCTGCTGGGAAGCTCCTCAGCCCCTCGGAGCCTCAGATGTGGAACAGCTTGTAAACAGATTGTTCCACTAGTTTAGCTGCAAAACCAAGCAAGTTTTGACCAAAAGTGTACAAAGCATGTTATCAGCACTTTTTTCAAAACCTCGTGGCCTGACTGTACTTGGGTACATTTCCATAAAAAAGGCAGAGGATGCATTCTGGGCAAAAAAACCCCTACCTTCCTGGCTGACCTCATTTCACTCATTAAAATAAAACAGGCTCTTATATGTTGAAAAAAAAAATAAAAAATTATCAGAATATTGGAAGTATGGGAAAAATTAAAACACTTCTCTGCCTTGTTTTCCTTCAGACTCATTCTTGGATGAAATGCTTCAGTTTAAAAAAATAAAAATGAGACTTAAGACAGATACCAGGAGTGGAAAGTTTTAGTCTGAGCAGTTAAAGTTGGACAAACTCCTCAATAAATGGACAGTGCTACCAGCTGCAGCTACACCAAAGCTTTATAAAATAAGAGAAATGGATCTGCTAGTTAGTGTAGGGTGCCCTTCTTTTTTTCTTTTAAGCATATGAACCGGGGAGCCAGAATATACTGCAGAAACAGTGTAGGAAAGTGGTGTATCAGAAATGCATTTGTGATGGAAACAAGAACTCTGAAATGTGAATAATGCAGCAATTTCTGTTACACCGGGTTCCTGCAAACTCACAGTCATTTTTAAGCTACATTTAGTGCTCTAAAGATGTTCACTTCTTGCGGAAAACAAATTGTTCCACATTTTAGGTGTTTTGGTTTTTTTAACAAAAAAGAACAAAGTAAATCCTCTCAACAGATTACTTATATCTACCTGTACGTTTTGGTCTCATATAACACTGCATTGACGTTTCTGTTGCCTGGTTATTAGTTAGGCTAGAGATCATTCTCTAAAAATACTGTGATCACTGCTGTAGTAAGAATTTTTAATTAAAAAGTGGCATATCATGGTAATACAAATCAGAAACGTCCCTAAACTTTCAGTCCTTCTGCTGGAAGCATTCAGGTAGTCCCTCCTCCCACACAAAGTCCAGTCATTTAAATGGAATGCATGCAATTGAGTTTCCATTGACATTGATTAAGCTTTCCTATAGCAGACTGTTGGAGGATGATTCCTGCGTGCTGCTGGAGCTGTGCAATAACAGAGCGAAGCAGCGAAGCCTACGTGGCGTGGAGCCTGCACCCCAGAAAGAACAGGCAGCTCCAAGAACAATGTTTCTTCAAAATGGAATGAAATACTGCTCAAAACCCTGGAGCAGATGTTTTATCACACTGCCATAATTCTGTACAAACTATGAGGACTAGATACATCAACTTTGCTTGAAGTCTGTCGATTTTACTAAAGATGCATCAAGCAGGAGTTTGGGTCTTTCAAAGCTGATATTGGTGGAGAGGGTTTCAGAGTGGCTGATTTTTCTCCTATAAAGAAGACTATTATTGTTTTAATATAAACAACTCTCCTTAGTACATAAACCTCCCATTTTCTGAAGAGTGCTATTAAAACATGTTCTGTTTTGCAGATGTATTTGAGCACTGTAGGCAGATGAGAGGCTGAACCTTCCATGTTAAGGCATTCCTCAGTCTTCAAGCCAGGCTGTATCAAATGGAAATGGCCTTCCATTGATTTCCCATTAAATAGGCAATAGTGAGCACTTTAAGCACCTTGAGCATTATGTAGTGTTTCTATAAATAGAGATTGGAACGGAGGGAGTCTCGTCTTTGCTGGATTTTTTTATGCAGCATATTTATATAGAAAAGTGAGACCACTGCTGAGACTGAGAGCAGCCATTGCACAAAGCAGTTATGATTTCTGCTGCAAATGCCAAGCTTTTGATGCTTGATTTGGGTCACGTAAGGAATATTCTCTGTAAACCCCAGTCTTGATACTGAAATAGTTCTTCACTCAGGCAACTGGGCACTAAAAGTTATTTGGGACAGTAAAAGAGTAACTACATTTTTTAAAAACCCCAGCTTTGAAATGAGTTGATATACTTGTCTTCCATTTTCTAATTGCTAAACTTCAGTGTTGTAGAAACCAATTATTGTTCCTCAGACTTTTTTTTTTTTTGGTTGGTTGGTTGACTGGGGGTTTTTTGAATAGTATTTGTTAAATTTTAGCAATAAACACAAGTGAGTTATTTCCTTGTCCCATTTTTCATAGTACTGAGGAAATGGACTGTTAATTTTCCTATTAGAGCTCCTTGATGAGCCCCTCCTAAGCTAGTAGTTCCAAATGTTTCCAGTCATGGACATTAGATCAGTGTAGATTCATTGTGTGGGATGGATGAATGACTAACATTTTATTTAAAGCCAAAGCTGGACTTGAATCTTTTACAAGTTGTTGGAAATCTGATATAAGTTATTTCAGTCTAATCAGACGGATCTGTCAGTGAGAATTTAAAAAGAAAAAAGCCACTGTAAAGTTAAGAAGAAATACTTCTTTTTCCATCTGTTTGGTTGAGCTTTCTTCCCCATTGTTAGACATCCTGTGTTTTCAGATGCAAAGTGCTATGGAATGGAAAAGAGGTGAAGCAGTAATAGATGCACTTGCCACATTATGCATTAATGCCATATTTGTCTGGTAAATTGTATTTAACAAAGGTCAGGTTTGGGTAACACTTCAAAGACCTTCCTAGTTAAATTCAGAGGACCTTCTTGGTGCAAAGCTGGAGTCATTAATGGAAAAGAGGGCTCTGAAGTTCCAGACTGGGACGGCAGCAGTTCCCTTACTGTGACAGTGGAGCCAGCAGAACCTCGGGGAAGGGAGGAGCCCAGTGGGAAGCCCTGCCATGGACCATCTTCCTTCTTCCAAGCACAAGCTCATTGCTGGCTGAGCAGGATTTGGGTAGAAATACAAGGATTTTGTCTCCTTGTGTTCTTGATCTCCATCGCAGCAGACACGGAGGTGTGAATTCATGGCTCAGGGCAGTGCAGCAATACAGGTGCTCCTTCCTCGTAAACTCCTGCAGATCCCACTGCAGTCACAGATGGGAATTCTCGTTCCATGCCAAGCCAGGCATTTATGGTGCACTGTCTGTGGCTGTGCACTGTAACTAGAGCTGGCTAGCACTGTTTTTACTGCAGAGCTGTTCTTCACATGCATTGTAAAAGTTTCTTGCATATTTTTGTTTCTCAGGAGCATCAATTCCACTTGAGTAAAAATCTGCCTGTGTCTGATATGTTGTGGCACCAATATCTATCCTTAATTAGTATGCCTTATTTAATTTTATTTTGTTTTAGTTGGCAGAAAATTGTCTTCGTGTTCTGTTGCCGTTTAAAAAAATTAGAACTCTTGGGGGAACAAGAGTCTCCAGTAGTTTAAATTAATCAGTTGCTGTCTTTCAATATGTGTCCAAGCAGACAAAACTAGGTTGCCTTGATTTGAGATAGCCCATGGTTCCCACGGGCCTTGGAAAAACAACTTAGCAGAAGAATTAATATTTGAAGGACCCCACATTCCACTTTCACACATGGATGTGGAACTTCTGTAGGTGTCAGGAGGAACAAAACACCAGCAGCTCAGAGCAGGTCACAGCAGACATGGTGGACTGTTGTGCAAGGACCTGGAATTTACAGAACGTGCACATTGCAAGGACCTGCTTCTTCTAAGAGTCAGCTCTGGAAATGAAAGAGGAATCTTCAGATTACTGTTTCAGAAACAAGTATTGTAATTATTTCTCTTTGGAGGTGTGTTTGTCCTTTGGGATGTCAAAGGATTAATGTGACTGTGTAGAAGCCCTATAGAAATGAAAACTAGAGAACAACTAGATTACTTGGACTCAATTTAACACGTAATATTGCACACATAGAAAATATTAACTATGAATTATGCCTGAGCCTGGAGAATCAAGAAGGAATATGGGGCCTTGGAAAAAGAGTTTGCCAGTTACTGTAGGTCATAAGAATGAAATGCTGCCAGAAATCTTAGTCAATGTTTTAATTGCCTTAGAGGTGGTTTCAGCACCAGAAAGGGCCGTTTATGGCATTGCAGCCATGCATTATCTCAGCACTGACACGGCAGAGCTGGGGGCAGAGCTGAGCCCACCACTGCTGGCAGAGTGACCATTCTCTGGGGTCCTGCCAACACTTGTTTGATTAACCAGTGTCAAAGGGTTGTTAAAAACCTCTGCTTTTCGACTGTTTCCCAAAAGCTAAAAGGTTTCATTCGGTTCCAGTCTTAGCTGTACAAGCAGCTCCTCTTCAGAAAGCTCTGCTGGTCCATGGCAAAGAGGAGTACTGTGTGGTGCTGTCCCTCACGACACTCTCATCCCTGCATATCTCACAAGAAATTGAGGCATAAATAAAGCTACTGTTCCAGAAGCCCAAAGTTGCTATCAACATCAGGCATTTCAAGAAATTTCAAGAACAATAATTAAAAACCCTTCTCCCAGCACAGAGTATATATTTCTAGATAATCTGCCTCTACACAGAGGAATCTGAGATTTATCTTAGTAGATGCAAAATATATTTTTTGCTGCATTGGCCTCCACAGACCTGGTTTAAAAAGGAGATTTTATTTCTTTTTTTACAAACATCCAATGAGGTCATCCTCTTTTCTGTGTCAAAACCTCTATGAAAAGCTTCGGATAACACCCTCAGTAATCACAAGACAAGGTTTTTGAAGGAAAAAAAATGAAATTCCAGATCTGACATTAACAAAACACTGAAGTAATTTGATTTTGTTTACCAAAAAAATTGTTTTCAAGTCCCTACCAGGCAGCACAACCCTAATGCCCTCATGTCCTGAACAGAGGGGGAGTCACATAATAACTTAAATATTTTAGCCAAGTTAATTCCAAAAGTCTCTGGGAAATTTTGGAGAGGGATCTGGGTTGTTTAAATCGCAGTCCTCTGGCTTAGCCACAGGAACGTTCTCCATGTGCAAACGTGCCAAGGTGCCTGCTTGTCCCAGCGCAGTGCCCTGTGCCCGGCAGGGGCTGGGCAGGGGCTCGGGGTGGGCAGAGCCCAGTCCAGCCCCGGTGTGATGGGTCACTGGGGCTGGGGACAGCCTGGCTCTGTCCTCTGTCCTCTGCCACCTCTGCCAGCCCCCTGTGTGAGCTCCGTGAGGGACAACTGCTAGGCATGGGGAACATGAGCCCTCCTTGGGGTTCTCATCTTTGCCCCACAGATGCTCACTGCTGCCTTTTGGGAGTTTTATAGTCAAGCTGCATGTGACAGAAATGCTAATTAAATACAAGTGTAAAGAGAGGCTCTCAGGGAATATATAAAAAATGGGGGTTTGTGGAGACACCCCAGAGTGAAGCTCCACTTTTATTGTAAATGTTCATGCTTCCTCCTTTTAGTGATTTTCTGCCCTAAAAACGTGTTAAAAAAACAGAGAGGCCAAGAGAAAGTGCCTGGCACTCCAAGCTCTTCTGAGAAAGGCTCAAGGGTTTGGTTTTCGGGGGGGCTGAGCAGCAGGCAGCATAAAAGTGTCAGTCCATTCAGCTGTGCATTAACACGTTGACTGGGGTTAGTAATGGGGCAGAGATGGGAACTACAGAGTGTAAGATGACACTTCACCTTGGTGATTCACAAGCTGCAGTCATTTGGACTACTTGCACTTTGTAGTTAACTTTCATAAAATACTTTAGAAGACATCTAAAAATAAAAATGAGTATAATCTATATAAAGGATAAAACAAAGTGTTTTTGCAGACCAGGTCACTCTCTCAAATCTTGACTCAAGATTTTCTATTGTAATTAAACCTTGATGAATGAAATAGAGGAGGGGCAACTGAGCTGGGACTCCTAAAGTAGCAGGGATGTTACTGAGTTTGCCTTTTCTTCAGATTTTGGCTTGACCCACACAGTGTTTAGTGGATTTGTCAGTCCTTTGTCCTGCTTCAAAGCAACGGGGCCTCTGTCCTTTGGGCAACTGTACGTAAGTTTAAAAACAGAAATTGTAGCTATATGAAAATGATCTTAGAAGGGACGGGTGTCACTATTTATTGGCAGCAGCCATGAATATTTTGATATTTTTATTCATACATTGCCTGCAGTTGGTATGAGCAGGGTGTGCAGGAAGTGGTTTATGAGCCAGCAATACTGGTACACAAGAGCATGAGCTCAAGGGTCAGAAAAGGAAAAACAAGAAACAACTGAACTTCACAATAGGCTGGTAGAAAATGCGTGCCAGAAAAAAGGGAAAAGCGTTCCAAAGAGAAACCCTTCAGGCTGAGTTCTCTGCTGGTGCAAACTGATGTTTGTTCTGCTGGGATTTAGGGCAGCGACCTGAGTTTATGGCAGCTCAGGTTCTGTCCCTTCACCTTTGGGGTACGTGCAGCAGTTGGTGTCCATGAGAAGTGCGAGTGTCCCCGCCTTGGCTGGTGGTTGTGGCTGAAGGACTCTGCTGCACTGCCGGGCCACACTGGGAAGGGTCTGTGTTTCAGCTGGGGGAATAAAGCTTTGCTTTCTGCATTTGGCACTAGACAGGCTTTTGGTCCCACCCTTCCAATGTGGCGGCTCAAGGAAGGCTTTTTGTTTGGTTTTATTTATTTTTTTTCTTTATTAGAGGGTTTGTTGAGGAAAACAGTATTTGCATGTACTTGGAGATCTCAGAAGGGTGGGCAAACAAAGCACAGATGGCTGCTTGGCCAGAAACACTGTTTATTGTAGAAGATTTGTTACCATGATTCTAATAGAAGATAAAGCAGTGCATGAACCTTCCCCCAGGCATGTCTTTGGTACAGTTTACAGCCCACTTGAAACCCCTCGACTCTGACGTCTCTTTGATCCACTTAAAGCATCTCCTTACAGAGATGGTGGTCACAAAGCAGGAACTCCTTGGGGACCTCTGGTGTGCTGGCTTGCCCTGCAAAGACAACCAGTCCTTCCCACTGTACAAATATAAGAGAACTGACTTGCAGTTGCAACAAGAGCTCTTCTTACAGGTTCTCTTGCTGTGCCCTTCAAAACCACAGTTATTTAGCCATGCTGCTTTCATGTAATATCTGCTCCAGCTTTCCCTTGAAATCTCTGTCATATAGAAAAAATATTCTGCTGTTCTAGCCCAGTTCTTCATGTGATTTCTACTGTTCTTGAATAGTAGCTTTTTGGTTTTAGTAGTCATTTTGATTGTCTAAAGGCTACCCAAGAAAGGCATCTGTGCCCAAAGCTTGCCCGTTTCCCCACGCATAGAAATTGTTCTAATTAACCCCCTGCCTTTTCTAGAAGTCCTTCCCCCCTTTGTGTGTGCCCACACACAGAGAAGTCTTCTGCTGTAACTGCAGTAATGTGAGGATACAGGCAGAACAAAGTAATTAAGGATTTAACTATTTAACTGGAATTTACTTTTGGAATCTACTTCAAGTGTAAACAAGGCTGCTCTGCCAAAGGCTCGCATTGCAGGTGACCTCATAAAGGATGTTCCTTCCATCTGTAAACCTTGCCCTGCCTCAATACCTGTGTGTATTTCAGAAGCTCCTCCTGCTCTTAAGGAGCAAGGACTCTGAAGTTAGGACTGGAAGGCAGGAGCTAAAATGCAAGGTCATGCAAGCAGCACGTGGAAATACAAAAGGAAAAGTGGTAATGTGGTATTGAAGCATAGGAGGAGAATAAGAAGCTGGCGTGGCCAGCTTTTGGGAAGTTATGGAAGCATGTATGTTAAGTGTTTCAGCTGTGTTGAATCTGAGCCCAAAAAATTAATGATGAAAAATGGGAAGCTATTGTGGAAAGGAAATAATTCTGATCTAATTTATTGACTTTATCTTGAAGGGTTGTCTTGTTGCTGAGGAAAATGAGAGCTCAATAAAAACTTTACTGTTGTTTTTTTAATAGAACTGTTGCTCCATTATCTCCACAAATTCATTTTCTTCTACAGGCACCTTTGATACTGTCACTTAAAAGCACAGTTACCTGTTTTAAAGAAAAAGAGTCTCCTGATGTTTATGTCATTCATCTGGATTAGATTTTGCAATGCCTTCACTAACCCAAAGTTAATTAATAGGAAAGCAATAATAACTTTGCTGTTGATTATAATGTGCCTGTTTTTTTTGTCTAAACAGATGTGTCCCGAAAGCAGCAGAAATATTAGAGAGGTGCAATGTGCATCATACAATAACAAGCCATTTATGGGTCGATTTTATGAATGGGAACCTTTTGCAGAAGGTAAGGGAAGACAACTTGGGTTTGCATTATTGTACAGATTGTGTTTTGGAAAGGCAAATGTGATGTTTTTTCAGTGGAAGCCTTCGGGATTTGACTTTTTTGTCTCGCTCATTTTCCTCTGTTTGTGTGCTGCATTTATTCATGGGCAGACAACCGATCACATCGATATTTCTTACATTTTACAGGAATCAAAGCATGTAAGTCCTACTGTGACTGGTACCCCCTTGGCTCTGGGTAGTGGTGCAGCAGCATTTCAGCTACTGTGCTGTTAACTGTCTTCCTTTTTTCTGTATTTACTTGTGATGACAAAGGCTCATATGGCTCCATTTCAGTAAATGGAGGGGTTTTTAATGCCAGTTTGGCATGTGACTCGTGCCCTTATGTGTCCATGTCAGGAGCTCTGGCTGTGTAATCTGTTTTCTGTCAGGCTGGTTGCCACTGGGACGGTGACTGTGTGAAGGAAACCTGTGCCCTGCACTTGCCCAGCTGCATGTTGGACAGAGTGTCTTGGAACACAAAGCAGCAGCAGCAGCAACTCTAGGAGTGCTCTGCCACCCCTCTAGGGTCCTAATCCTTGGATGATAAAGTCTCAGTCAGAGAACATGGTTTGGGAAATACTTATTTTGTTTGTCTTTTTGTATACAAGAGCTTGGCCCACCACCTCAGATGCAGTAAATAATTAATTATTCAAATATGCTTCTGGATTCCGAGGAATTTCTTTTTGTTGGAAATTACATTTTAAAAAGTTGTTTTCCCACAAAACTTCAAAGACTAGAAGGGATTTATGCCTAGAGAAACACATCCACATGCTGTGGCTGAGCTGTGTTCACTCTTCTGAGGCTGTTCTGTGGCTGGGTGTGAGTCCCTGGCAGGGGAGGATGGTTGGTGGTGGGTTCCTTACCCACCCCTGTGTGCTCTGTGCCCTCCAAACGGAGCCACAATCTCACCTGAAGATTTGAAAATGCAGCATCTGGGCCCTTCTGCTTATCCTTGCTACATTTCAGAAGGCAAACTGAAAGCAAAGTAATGACCTCTCTGTTGAATACAGCTTTTCCTGCCTTCTGTGTAAGCAGCTCCCTATAATCCAACACATACAGTTAAGCAGGAGGAGTGCCATGGCTTGTGATGTCCTACAGTCAGTTTGCAGGGGTTGCTCTTTGCTGCCAGATATCAGTACTGCTCTGGGGCACTCAGTGCTCTGTGTGTTACCTTCCTTCAGTCACTAACTCATCATCCTGAATCCCCTTCCCAGCTCCAAAAGGGATGCAAAGTAAGAGACTTGGAAAAGGAATGGGGAAGTTTCTTGCTGGACTCCATTCTGTGGCTTCTGTGCTTTGCCTCATTATACAAAGTCAAAAGGCCCATTTTGCAGCAATAAAGACCCTTCCAAAGATGTGCTGAGGGAAGTATTGGAAGTCATTGTTCATTTATTTTTCAGGGCACTCAAGGAATGTTGCAAATGTGTGAGGTTCCTTTTTCCTCTCCTGAGAAATGGACATTTCTGTGGCCACTCAGCATGCTGAAGTGCTCCCTGTAGTTCCTTTAGATGAGCAGCTTTGATCCACACATGATGTTACCTGTTTTGACAGCTGAACATGAGTCAGTGCAGATTAAGGTAGATTCGTGTCTAACTCCCAGTTGATCTCATAATGTTTGTTTCTAATGTAGCTGTGCCTCAGTCCTCATTTTATCTGTTGCTGGTATAGTGAAGACTTGCAGACCCCTTTATCTCAGATTATGAATATTCAGTATATACTGTGTTTTTAAAGTCGTGTTTGGCTTTGTGAAGTTGCCCAAAAGGAAGTTTCAGAGCTGTCCAACTCTGGCACTTTGTATGGTGCATTTAGGCCCAAAAAAGAGCTCGGTACCCCAGCAAGCACGTGGCTGAAGGCATGTCCTGCAGACACAGGGTGGCCCTGAAGGCTTGTGGGGTATCAGCTTTGGTGCATCCCTTTTCAAACTGCTGCTGACAAGACCCAGCCCATGCTGAGCCAGCCCAGCCCACCTCCACCTCCTTGCTTCCTACGCAGCAGCTTGGACTCACTCTGTCTTGTGCCAGGAAAGATGAATCAGGGGATCTAAAACATGCCACGATCATTTCTTTTTCCCTCCCCTGCATAGCACAGCTTGCCCTTAATGTTTATATTGGATCAATAAGGGCAGCTAAGCTGTAATTTACAACTCTGTCCTGATGGTGAGTTAAGTGTAATTATGGCTGTTTTTTAAAAATGCACCTATTTTTATTTCTCCCTTGTTCAGACTGGTGCAGCTGCATTTCCAACCCATTTTATCTGCTGGTGCTCCAACACAAACTTTGTCTTTATTAAAAAAGTCATACTAAAGGGACTATAAACCCTATGAACTTAGAGTATTTAATAAAAAACCCCTAGTTTGTGCTGGAGAACCAATAGCATATGACCACTCTAAGGGCAGCATTTGAGAGGAAGGATACAGTTGTGACAGAGGGAAAACATCACAGTGACATGACCATAAAACCTGTAAGGAAGTTTAAACCTACAGAAACAATAAATGTTTTAATCAGTCTGATAATTGAACTGTTTAATTTGAACTCTTAAGTTCATCCTACTTTCATTTTTTAATTGTGCTGAAAAATCCACAACCTTTTGATGGCTGGATGAAAAGAACCTATTGAAAAGAGAAAACCTATTGGTTCACTGGAGAGGGTAACTGGGTGGGGATCCAAGCACAGGAGTCTTTCGTGATGAAGAGTGACTGCATCTGTTGAGAGGAGAGAGACAACTGCAGGGTTTTTTTGGTCAGAAATGCTATATAAGGCTAAAGATGAAATAAAGTCCTTTCCAGGAGAATCTCAGTCTCATACTTCATCAGGAGGATAACTGGTTAGTCTTAAGCATCCAAAACACGTGGTCAAATACAGTATTTTCCAATCAACAGTCACAAAAAGTCCTGGTTGACTGCAGCCCCTCCTGCTCTGAGTTCAGTTTGCAGGTGTCAGCCAGAGGCATGTGGCAGGCAGTGTTTCATGCAGCAGCCCCAGCCCTGGGTTTGTGTTCCAGCAGGTGAGTGTCACCTGTGCAGGCCCAGGGACCTGTGCAGGGAGGGCACATGGCTCTGCCCTCGGCAGCTGCAGCTCCTGCAGGGCCTTGGGGCTTGCCCAGCCCCAGCTGCTCTGGGGAGTGGGGACCAGCCAGGGCAGCAGCTTTCCCTGCTTCCCTCAGAGCAAAAGAAATGCAAACCCTTTATGGAAATGATTCTATTTGGCTTTGTTTTATTTTTTTTTCCGTTTTATTATTTTAGAGCAAAATTTTCATGGTGAGTTTTCTCAAATGCAGACTTGACCAACCGTTTCCTCCAAATTCCATTTTTGTGTGCTTTTTGTGGTGAATCAGCTCTGGTTTCAGTGCTCCCCTCTCAGGTGAATGCACTTGTTTGCAGGGCAGGACTCTGGGAATTCCAGCTGTTTCCAGTGCGTGTGTGATTTCAGATGTGCAGCTGTGACTTGTCTCAGAGCTCACTGGACATTTGCTGTGAAGGCAGGAATGGGAGTGGGGACGTGGCTCAAGCATCGTCATAGCGGTGTCTGTACAGATGATTTAGTTCCACTTGGTAGAGTCAAGATGTCTTTGGCTTGAAATACTGCCTGAAGCCAGACGAGTTTCTAGGAACAGAGCCACGCTCAGATCTTGAGAGCTGTTTAAAGAG
The DNA here is from genome assembly GCA_035047865.1 of Dendrocincla tyrannina. Classification (NCBI taxonomy): domain Eukaryota; kingdom Metazoa; phylum Chordata; class Aves; order Passeriformes; family Dendrocolaptidae; genus Dendrocincla; species Dendrocincla tyrannina. The sequence goes on along the minus strand of JAWWMP010000018.1, from coordinate 15,079,182 downwards.
CTTGCTGCTGGCAGATGGCTGCTGGAAGGGAGTGAGGAGAGGCCCCAATTCCCCGCCGTGGGGCAGCTCCCACGTGCGCCACGGCTCGGGCTCAGCCAGCACAGGTGAGCTCTGGCACTGAGGAGCAGCCCTGCAAGGCCTGGCAGGGTTTGTTTGGTTCCTTCGGCTTGCCAGGTCTGGCTTCCTCTTAAACTTCTCTTTGTTTTTCTGGGTGATTGCTGAGAGACAGAAGTTGTACCGAGCCCATCCACCACACTGCTCCTTCAAGTCAGGCTGAGTTTCAACTGGGATAAAGATTCCTGTAGCTGGGAGCAGCAGTTGCCTTTATAGAATGGCACTAATGTCACTGCTGTATTTTCTGTGGGGGGGAAATGTGTCCCCAGTGTCCCCCCAGTGTCACTGTTGCCAAGCCTACTGCCTGAAGGGCACCAGAATGGGTGATTCAAAATCAGCTGGGGGGAAAGATGCTGACAGGTACCAGGTATCATGGGCAATTTCAGCTGGCTTCTCTCCACATTTATCACAATCCAAAATTGGAATGACTGGGAGGATATTTGATCTGCATGGTTTTCATGCTGGACTTGATGAAACTCCTTCTCTAAAATGACTTTCATGTCAGCTCTTCATCCTGAAGCCTGTGTTGTGTTCAGAGACGAACTCACTGTACAGGTAGATCCATGCCTGCTGTAAAATCATTTAACACATTATTTTGTTTTAAAATACCTTCTAGTAACTTGGCTTCTAGCTACAGATGTCTGCCAGCTACAGCTGTGATAAATATAAGCGCAGAAGAAAATGAAATTTATAACTTCCACAGGTGTCTAGCAAATAATGCTACTTCAATACTTTGTGTCAGGGAAGAGGCATTTAGGATTTAGACTGAATTGGTCTGGTGTTAGGACAGAGAGTGAAGACTAATGCAAAGCTGCTACATTTATTGATTTGTGGTTTTTTTCTGCTGGATTTGTAATAAAACATTTCACTCATTTTGAATGACAAAATGTAGTGGCCCAACTGGAGATGGTGAGTTGCTGAGGAACTTCTCCAGTCTGCTGGCACTTAATGAGCTCAGGTGAATATGGTTGAAGTGATTACAAAATGGAAGAAAACCTTAATTGGTCAGGTGCTGAGAGGGTGGAGTAGCTTGAAGTACCCAGGAGTCAGGGAGGGCTGGCCTGAGAGGAGTTACAGGCAGTGCAGTTCCCAGGGAGATCCATTCAGCTGCGGGTCAGCAGAAATCACCCACCACAGGCAGCAAACCTCTGGACATCCCTGCTGGGAGTGTTTGTAAGTCTGCTAAATGAGTCTGAAAATCCTGCCAAATAACACTTGTCAGATTTCTACATGTTGCTTCTAAGTTTTCTGTTACACACGTGACTGTAAATAGCTACCAAATATGCACAGATAATTTTACAGTCAGTTTTGGGGCCACATGTGAATGTGGCCTGTTGGCTGTCGTGTTATGTTGCAAGTAAAGGAATATTGTGGGCCAAGCCTGAATATGTTATGCTTGTTTTCAGTGGTTTAGTGTGTTTTTATTTCTTCTGTTAGAGTTGTGAGGTGTGTGTGTAAACAAATTATAGGTATATATTGTTTCTATGGGTGTTATTAGTGCAAGCATTCATTCAGTGTCCATTGTTGGATTTCATTACATTTAAATGTAAAACCATTCTAGAAACATCGTGAAGTTTGATATAGACAGGGAAACATAATATTGATATCATCTTTTTAGGTTAATTGGAGTGGAACCTCAGTTTAGAGTGATTAGGGAATTCATTCTTGCCTGGGATTGGTCAGGTGTGTCCTGCATGGCTGTGGTTTCCGGGAGGGAGGAGAGCAGCCCTTGGGAACCAAACGTGGTCCCAGTTTGTCAATGCCTGGCGTGTCCTGGGCTGCCCCTGCCATTCCTTGTGGCTCAGGATGTGCCGTGCTGGCCTGGACTCTCCTAGCTTTGTGTGCAATACTTTGACAAACTGGTGTTTTCACCCAAAGGACAAGAAGTCATCTTACTGTTTTATTTATGCTTTCTCGAGTAACTTACTTCTAGAAGCATACAGATATACATGTGTACCATGACTGTATATGTACGTATATACTGTGAATATATACACAGAACGTCTAGAAATACTCCAGCTGTGGTGCAGTTCACCCAGCTGCAAGGTATTACCTTCAATGAGGCAGCTGCTTGAAGTCTTCATTTCTCATTGCAATAGATCATCCTTCTGTGCTTCTCTTTTGCCTCCACCTGTTAGGAATCTTCTGGATTGCTTTGATTCCATTGGGGGCTGGTTGTTCTTGAAGCATGTCCTTTAACTGCGTGCACCCTCTTTTCTGTGACCACTTTTTCATTTTATTTTCCTGTTTTCTGTGAAATGCTGTAGGCAGATCCAGCAGAGAGGCAACAGACAGTCTTGGGAGGTTTGAAATGTAATGAGCAGATGGTGTTTGTTGATTAGCTACAGCTCAAATAGTGCACACTTGGCTTATCATAGATATAAGACATGCTGAAGCATGGACCTAAAATTACTGACAAAAACTTGGGAACTGTAGGCATGCAATTCCTCTTGGATTCTGATGGAATATGAGCTCTGATTTCCTTTAGACTCACTGAAAAGCCTATCCAAGGCAGTGAAGTTTTTCATACATTACCGAAAATTCTGTTTGATTTTTAACTGAAATATTTTTGAAATGTTGCTCACTTGTGACACTAGAATTTATTCAAATGCAGTAGAACAAGAAGTTCACTTGTAGTTTGTCCCTTTCTTCCCCCTTTATTTATTCCTGCTTTATGAATGGATCTCAAGAGAAAGCAGATGGAAGTTTGCAAAGCTTTAAAACTATGGCTGTGCTGAAGTATCTGAGGCATTTCTTTGACTTCATCTATAAATCTGCTTCCTGAACATCTGTTGTGTTGAGCTTGACCTGGAAATTGTAAATATCCTGTGTATTACTGAAATATGTAGCTACTTCTATAGAAAGCTTTAATAAAAAATATGCTTAGATATTTATATGTACAGGAACCTGCTGCTTCCACATGGCAACTTACCTTTTGCAGTTACTCTTTCTGTAGAATTTTATTAATATACATATTTTGATTTGTATTTGTAAGAAGTTTAGTAATATTAGAGCCTGGTTTTGACCTGAGGTTCTGGGGTTGGTTACAATTCAAATAATAATGTATACATATTTTTAAGTGTCCTGTTTTAAACAGGGACCATACTCTGGTGGCTGAAATCAGCCATTTCCCTGTGTTACTCACATGCACCACATGTAACGTTTCTGATTCATTGTGCATACCTTAATTTCCTCACTTTTCTCCTTGCTGTCTGGAGGGGAAAATGGGCTCAGAGTGGTGAGAGCAAGAAGTTGTGGGTGTGTATGGATGGACGCCTGGATGAACCTCAAGAACTGGAAATAGTTGTTAGTGCCTTTAGGAAAATGGGAAGTTGCATCCAACAAATGTTATCATTCAGCAGGAAATTCAGGACACTCTCAAGTGCAATGGAAGGTAAACCAGCTAAACAGAATGTGTTTGTAAGGCAGGAAAGTGAGAGAAGGGAGGAGTTGACAAGCCGTATCTGTCCTAATCTTACAGGGCTTAGATAAGCTTAGCCTAGCTGTGCTGTAGGACAGACTCTCTCCTGTGTCCAGGTGACCACTGTTTACTGCTGTGTTTTTGAGTCTCTGGCCTGTCTGATTACATTCATTATGGGCTGGGGAAACAGCTCAGGGAGAATTATGCCCTCCTTTCAAACCACACTTACTTGTTCTTTTGGTGGGAGCTGAAAGTGAAGAACGGATGTTGTGGCTTTCAGGCTCAGATGTGGAAATGAAATTGTATCCAGATTGTGTGGTAATGAAGCTTCTTAGGCTAGAACAGACTGCAGAAGGAAGATTGGATATTTGCAAAGTATGTGTAGAAGTGAGTGCTACAGATCTTTTCAAGGCTGCTTTGATAGGATTTGTCTGTTTTACCTGCTGGTGTCCCTTGATGCAGGAGGCAGACACCTGATGTTCAGAAATGAGTTTGAAAACCCCCACCACCCTATAAAATCAAACACTTTGATTCAGAACCCCCCAACCTACAGGTACTAAGTACTTGGGAGCTTTATCACAACTCTCTCAATGTCTGACTTAGCTGTCAAGCAGAGTCTGTAATAAGCAGGGCTACATGAGCCAACAGTATCTGACCTCCTGTAATTGGTACCAGTCCTTATCTGTATGTATTCCTTACACACCTCCATTGTGTCCAGTGGCTGTGCAGAGCAGTCTGAAACTTGATGCAAATGGACAACTGAGGGCTGGGATCCCTTTGATCTGGGAGCAGTCTGGGTTGTGTAAAGGTGGGCATGGGAATATGTTAGCAACAGAGCCCTACCAGGGATCAGAGCTGTGGATATGGATGTGATTATCCAGGAGTGAAACTCAGCAGGGCAAAGTTGCCTTGAACGAACATACCCAGGAATTTAACCAGCCCAGGCAATCCCAGGGGTTGGGCTCCATCTTTTCTGTGTCCTCTGTTTTGGATCCTGTGCCAAGCAGAACTTTCTCAGAGGCAGAACCTCTGCCATGTATGAATAAGAAACAGAGATAACACTGTTTCCTCCTTTCCATCAGTTCTAGCAAGGGATGTGTGGTAACCTATAGTCTTGTAGTCTTTTGGAATCTCCATTGCAGTTTGTAGCATCCAATCATTTTGTATGTTGGGTTTGTCAAGATAAGGGAGAGAACAGGGGGACAAATGAAGTATCTTGCTTGTCTTATCAAAAGGGAGCTTTTCTCTCACTTTTCAGTGCTGTGGCTTTGGCATGGTTACTGGGGACAGGTACATGTGTAGAATTAGTGCTTTGGGGTGCTTTAGCTTTTTTCACCTGGTACTGTCTAGTGACTCCTGTTGTGCATGGGAAAACCCCCCATTAAGCTTCAGAGACAAAACTGCACTCCGAAAATTTACCTTTGCTATTAGATCAGAATTTTTACTTCTTTATAGCAAAACACCAATGTAAAGGGGGCACCCTGTCATTATCCCTACACCTCATGGGGTTACAAGAACAGAGCCTGAATTCTCCGGAGTCTGTTGTGTTTGGTGGCAGAGCCCCGCAGGGTCAGATGCTCTGAGCAGATGTATTTTACAGCTTCACAAGGAAACTATTCTGTGCAAGTGTCCCAGTTGCAGGGCTGGGAGTCCTTGTCACGCAGAGCTGCACAGCCATTTCGTGCAGTACAAGGACTGGAGTGGGGGACGCTTTGGGTTCACAGTGTTTTGCAGGTGTGCACTTCTTGCACGAGCCCCAGAGATCCTGCCATATCTCCCAGATCCGGGAAATAGCCTGGAGAATAAGTGGATCTGCAAGGTCAAGACTCTGCAATCACTTTAACATGTCATGCATTAACTTTGGGGAGTATCGAATAAACAGGGCAGCAATTAAGCAAAGGATTATAACACGTGTGCCATTTTTCTTGTTAAATGCTTGAAATATTTATTCAACACGTTCCTTGTACAATTTGTAATTTTAAAAATCAAGCCTACGTTCTTGATTTTAAACACTTTCTTCTGTTGGTTGGTTAACCTAGAAGGTGAAATGGAAAAATGCCAGTTGAATATTCTTCTCCTGTTTAAAAAGAAGTGAACATCTGAAATGTGGGGAGGAAATACACACTGCGAGTTTGGGAAGGAGAGTAGAAAAGGGGCTCCCCACTGAAAAATACTTACCAAGCTACCTTAGATTTTCAGAATCACTGTCTTTGCTTCATTTTGTGTGGAAATAGTTTTTGTTGGTTCAATTAGGCATTTCAAAAGGGTTTAAATGGTTTCCCAGTATTTTCCATGTGTTTGATTTCAGAAGAGCTTTCCCATTTACCTCTCCCAGCCAAGGGCAGTTGTCCCAATGTGGTGCTGCATGTGCAGAGCTCCCAGTCAGGTTGCTGCTGAAGTTAAAGGCAATATAAATATAACTTTATAGGTCCTAATGGTATAAGAATTGTTCAGGTTAGCATGAGTTTTTCCCATTCACTTCAGTGGCTTTTGGATGAGGTAATTTAGAAGAAAATTCCACATGTAACTAAAAAAAATGAACAGAACTGATGTCTGATCCTGCAAACCTTTGTTGCAGGCTGATAATATCCAGATTTCTCTGTTTTCAGAGGATTGGTAAGTACGTAATTTCATGGAGGTTCAGGAACTCAGCAGAAATTTTCAGTTTCTTTGAAGAAATGATGACTAGTTCAGTGTCCACCTGCAGCCTCTACTGTGCCCAAAGGTTCAAGGAGCTGTAGCCAAGTCTGGGCATGGCTCTGTTGGGTGAGTGTACAAGCTGGGACACACAAATGTGGGATTCAGACTTCTCCTTCATCCTGGGAAGAATTCCAGGTACACAAAGAGGGGATTTAGGACCATCTCAGACACCAAAGTACTTTCCTTCTTCACCTCTCCCCAAAATGTCTCTGCATTTAGTTTTATGGTATAGGTTCCTGAGCAATTAAAATTGTGACTATAAATGAAACATTTATGCTACTGTTGAACCTTTTAAGTATTTAAGTTGTCCTAAAAAAATAAAGTAGTATGTGCATTCCTTGTTCAAAAAACCCCCCCAAACATGGAAGTAACTAATGGAGAAATGAACTACAAAAGAGGTCCCAGTGAATACAGACTCCTTCCTGTCTGCTTTAAAAAAAATTGTTTCTTCTGACTATTATATTGAAAAAATTACATATTAAGATACTTCTCGTTTATGCTTTGTTCATTTTGAGCCTGTTCCAGTCTCAGCTGATAAAATAGAAAAGATAACAGTGACCTCAGGGAGTCAACTGTGAATCTAAACATTTATGTTCTCAGTTTTCATTTGTATATTCAAAAATTAGTTATGCACACTCTCAGTAGAACAACTTGCACTTACTGGAATATTTAGGTGCAGAATTCTATTTTCTTAAAGTAATTTCTATGGCATTAAGTGTGTTTTGGAAATTAACTCCTACATATAATGAAAAGGTAGATATGTGAGTTCTGGTTCCACTAAAATCTGTGGGTTTTACCTGATAATCTTTCTAAAAGTTTTAGCTTTAACTCTACAAGCTTTGAAACTGAGGGTTGGGCCAGATTTGATTGTGGTTAGCAGCAGCAGCGTGGTGTGAGTTCTCAAGTGAGAAGTTGTGGCTGGTTGGAAAGTTTAGGAAGCCTTCTCAAGTACAGAAGACGTTGGGCTTCAGGTCTGGCAAGGCTGCTGCTGTGTTTTATTATGGGGTGGCTTCTTGGTGTTTGACATTTAAACATGGCATAGGGCACTTAAAGCATGAATAACTTTTGCCCAGACTAGGAGATCCAAGCTGCCCCAGGTAATTGCAGGGTTAGCAGCTGGCAGGGATGCCTGGGTTGCTTCTGGAGGGGCTGTCCCAACATCTTGCTCTGAGCTGCAGCTGGGCAAGTTTCAGAGGGGCTTGTGAGCTCCTGCTGCTTAACACAAATACACCCTGGAAACATCCTGACTGGGAATGTCCATACTTGTGTTTGACACAGGCTAAATCATAAAATCACTTGCTTAAGCCTCTCTTATTCTGATAAAGCCATGGGATATGAGGAAGGAGACTTTATCTGTTGTGGGACACGACCAAATCCTGCAAGGTTCCTCCTGTAGCTCAAGCCCAGTGCTGAGACTCTCCAAGCTCAGCCTTAGTCTGAAGCCACTGTGCAAGACTTTGAGTGGGAGGAGGGATGGGAGGCTGTGGAGATAAACTGCTACAGAGGGTTCATAAGGCTTAAGTGTTATAGCCTGGGTTTTAATGTGGCATTCCTTTAGGAGCCCTCAGATTGACAATTTCCAACCCCATCTCCCAGGATTTCAGAGGAGCACGGAGTTCACAGCCCTCACTGATGTGACTGCTTGCTAGAAAAATGAGGTTACTTATTAATATGAATGTGGTGCCTGTGCTGCACATTATTATTGAAATGTTGGCATTCCTCCGTTTCTAGAGTGTTCTGTCAATGTTTTGAATGGAGGTTTTTGGTAGTGCTGAGTGTTGTGAAGGGAATTAAAAAGATTTTTGCCAATTTATCCAGCATAAGTAGCTGGACTGGCATTTTATATATGCTTGATATTCCTTGTTATGATGAATTACTATTTTCAAAGCAAGGAAACTCTTACCCACTGTGAAGGAAAAGCTTATAATATGGATGAACATCAGAAGAAAGAGATTCCCAGTGGTAGTATATAAAATGAAAAGCAGAACTGGCTTCTATTGTGCTCTGTTTCCATTAGACATCTTGGAAGTTTTATAAGCACGGTGCATAATAAATATCCAAGCCACAGTTTGAGGGCTTTTACAAAGGACAGACAATTCTTGCTAATATTTTTCTGGATCACTCCTGGCTCTTACACCCAGATTGATACAAATCTCTGGCATTTGTCCACAGAGTCAACTTGTGAATTTGTTAATACGCTTTCCATGCTGCACTTGTGTAACTCTGAATTTAAATCCGAACACCACAAATTTAAAATTAACTTTGAAGGAGCCAGAGAAACTGTGTATTAAATTTGCTCATGAGTCTACAAAGAGGGGAGATCTGCTTCTGAATAATTTTGGTCAGAGGCCTAAAAATACTGAGGAGCAGCTCACTGAGGTTGGTTCTGCTGCAGTGGTGCAGTGATCCCTCCGGGGAGAGATCACAAAGAGCCAACTGTTTGGACCCATTTCACCACTGAGGTGGATATCAAGTATAAAACCAGAAACAGACCTTGAAAAGTTCAGCTTGATCTTTTTTCAGATGTAATAATACGAGTCTGGTGACATCATCAGATCTGAAGAGTAATGTGGACTTTTACTATATTTTCTTTTCATTGCTCCAGTATAAATGTAACCCAGTGTATGTAAAATGCATTATAGCAAATCCACAAGCAATTTCCTTCATTGTAACAAATACTGTATCTCATTAGAGCAAAACAAGCCCCCAGTTATGGCACAGAACATCTGCTTAATAATTTCAAGTTCCTCCAGCTATGCTGCCAAACTGCTAAAGAGTCAGCATCTAGTCCATTCCTTTGATCAGCTGAAGTGGCAAAATTGGAAATGGTGCCCTGAGTACAGCTGTGGTGAGAGGCAGAGCTGGGGGCACGAGACACCAGGACTGGGGTGCCGAGGGAGGGCGGGGGAGATGCTCAGCTGCATTTCTGGCTTGCACAGATCTCCTGCCTAACAGTGAACAAGTTCATTGATCTTTCTGTGTGCAGATCCTGGCTGTAAAGTTCACTTTAAAATGCCCTTTTTGTATCTCGTGGGGTTTCTGTGATGCTTTAACATCACTGACAGGAGTAAAACATCCTTAAACAGCCAGTCAATATGTATGTGAGATTTGGCATGAGTTGTAAAGGGACTTCTTATCTGTCTGCTCTGTATGTCTCAGGAAAAGGGTCACCTTGTGTCGTTGCAGTGTTAACATTCTGGTTACCTGTGTTCATCCCAACTGAAAATGGGAACGTTTTCCAGGAATACAGAGCATTTTCAAATACCAAATTATTTGAGGTCAGTATTGTCAAAACTTAAAAGTAGATATATGGTTGTAATATTATTAGCATTTCAGTTTATTTTTTTATTTCAATGAAATAAGATGTTTCAGTATTGAAACGAAACAAGGAGGTGGGAATGACTGTCTTCCCTGTCCATTTTCAGCAAAATCAGCATGCTGAAGGAAGGTTTCAGTTTTCACAAAATGTAGTTTTTTGAAACAATGAGGGAAATGACAGCGAAATTCCTCCACTGTACTTGTAACCAGATTGAGAAATACACTGAAAATATAATACATAAATGACAATATATAAAAGATGTTCTGAAATTATAATTTCCTTGGGGAATTATCCATTTTCCTGTGAAATTATTGTAGTGTAAGAGCCCAGTGAAGTTCCTTCAGCGAGCAGCAGTGTGTTATCCCAGTGTGTGGCAGTGACCAGTGCCTTCTGTTTGGTTTTGTTGGGGTTTGTGGTGGAATTTTGGTTATAAACTTTTAGATGCCCGGTCAGTCACACCTTGAACTCCCTCTCAGATAGTTACCTGCTTATCATCTCTGCCTTGGGTGAGCCCTTACCATGAGTGTGGTTTCTTGCCTTTACACATGCTGCCCCTGCAGAATGGCTTTAGCTGGTCAGAAATGCTGAAACAGTCACAAGGAATTTAGAACACACCTTGAAGGAACTGTTACATTTTCCTGGGTGGTCATTTTCCCCTCTTGCCTCTCAATATCCATCACTGCATTGAAAGAAAGATACACTCTGAAGTGAGTCTGATGCCTTTTGATATTAAGAAGTTGAAGATACACTTTCAGCTGCCTCAGAGTTGTATAAAGGTAATAAAAGGTTTTGAACTTAGGTAATTTTGGAGGCGTGTTAACATCGTGGGCTAGGGTGTTCTGCTTGACTTGCAAAGCACAAGATTGTGTGGAACATATCTGCATTGTTAGCACTGTGAGATAGGAAAATATTGAAATATCTCATCTTAAAGTCTTGATTTTTTTCCCCTTTCATTTCAACTGTGCCAGTAACTCTGAGAAATGTCAAGTCTCCATGATAAAATTTTGTCATGGAAACATTACATTACTTCTGGACGTGAGGCTTTGTGTTCATACATAAAAGTTAAAATTAGATGAAGATGTGCATGGAGACAAAAGAACACAGAACTCTTCAGAGAAATCTCCAAACAGCCCTGCTATTGAAAAGGAATTACTATGGTAATGGAAAGCCCCAAAAGCAGAGCAGAAACAACCCCCCTGTGTTGTCCTGTGGCAGGAACTGTTTACCAGGTGAGATAACCCACTACAGTGGGAGGATCTGAGTAGCACTTGGGTTTTGGGGCTCTGAGTGCACAGACAGGGATGGTTGGCCAAACTCCTGCCCAGAGTGCCCTGCAGGTGGGACCAGGAGGGGTTGGTTCCATCAGATCTGTTGGGATTGGCTTGGTCTGGTTAAACCCAGCTCGGGCTGCAGCAGCTCCTGGCTCTGTGTGTTAAGGGAGGAGGAGGAGGAGGAGGAAAATCCACGTTGCCTCATTGTTCTTCTGCTGCAAGAATTGAATGAGTGGCATTAATTAGGGTGTCCAGAGTCAATTACTTTCATTCTGAAAGGCACAGTTCATCCAGACAAATGCACATCCTGAGGGTTTCAGCTGGACCTTTCAAGGATAGGATAGCCATAAATCTTTGAATCTCATGTTAGGAGGAAATACTGGAATAAACTCTGCTATTTGGAATGTTACCTTTGAATTGCAACTTCTGCTGGTGCCACAGAAAGAGAAAACAACAATAACAAACAAAAGGGTTTGTGGATTTGGGTTTTTTCCTTATGTCATTAGCTGCTGCTGCAGGGCTCTTATTTCTCACCACAGGAGCCGTTGTTGCCATGGGCTCTGAAGAGAACGTGATTTCCAGTGCCCATCCATTAATCACATCTGAATTTTAGCAGCAAACACATAGAATGAACATTAACTTTATCTCAGTGAACATATAGAACGTTAGTAGGGAAAAGAGTCCAAAAAGATACACTGACCAGCCTCATTGATGCATCCTTGGTTTCATTATGTATTTAGAACTTGATTTTCTGAGTTTGATCTTAATTCTCCTTGAGAAAGGTTTCCATTGTTTAACAGTCCTGCTGTCAAGAGTTTGCTTTATTTTTTTTTTAATGACTTAAGTTCTGGGCTTGGTTTTGAGGGTTTGATTTTGATCTTCCTTAATCCAGACCCCATATCAATATTACTGGACATTCTTAATCGTTTTTTACATACTTACAGTATTTTCAGGTGTTTATGTTGCCCGGCTTAGTTATACTGGAAATGTTTAGCTTAAGAATAATTGGAAGGAAAGTCTGGTTATTTCTTTCACCATTTACTAAAGGCATAACTGGGTATAAGATGTCAAAAAATTTGGCTTTATCCAGTGACTGTTTATAAGCTTTCAGTGTTGGTTTCCTAGCACCACGGGTAGAGCTGATTCTGCAGAGCGACATGGATTACTTTTTGCTTGATAGATTAAATTTCTCCCAGAAATTACGGAAGTTCTCAAGGACAACACGTGTTGGTTTCCAAACAAAATAGGAATGGTGGGTTAGCCTTGGAGACCTGCAAAATTCAATTCACGTTACAATGAAAGGCTTAAAAAGATTTTAAAATTCAAGATCAGGCTGTCTGACTTGGGCAGTCCTAGGAATGCTGGCTAACGCGGGCAGACTCTTGCAGACAGAACTGTTTGCACAAATAAGCTTTTGCTTTTATTCTTAGGTGTTGATATTCATTCTGATTAAGTGTATCCCTAATCTGTTTATCTGAGTTTCATTTTCATGGCAGGAGTGTTTGCAAAGAGACAAAAACAAACAGCTATCAATAGTCAGCACTGAACTACGTTCTTTAGTGCACTGAACTGTGCACAAACAGATTTTAAGACCGTGTCTAAGCCCAGCAGCAGTTAGTTTTATCTTGTTTATGCACTGCTAAATCCACCCCCGCCACTTAATTGAGGAATTGTGTGTATGCAGGTTTGTGTGGTGTTTGTATGTGAAGGAAGTGTGTGATGTTTGTATAGCACATATTACAGATTCTAAACAATCATTATTTATGAACTTGCACTGCAACACATATTAAAGCATTTAAATGGCTGAAATATTCAACACATTCTGGCGATTTGCAATGATTTCACTAAATAGCTATTGAATAAATGCTCACTGAAATATTTATTGCATTCCCACGAAAGGGGACACTGTTGACCAAAGCAGTGTTTGGCTTGGATCTTGGTCCCCGTTGCTGCTGGATATTGAATGTGGAAGGCCAGGTGAAGGCAGCACATGTTCCAGCCCTGGGGCAGCCTAATCCACTTAGAGGGGCATCAGCTGCAGGGAAGCACCGTGGCCTGAGGGCTCCTTAGCAACTGGCATATGCACCTACACCATGGACAGCTTAAAATCTGGGTACATTTGTCCTCCCAGCTGCCTCTAATCGTATTAGCAAGCCTGAGAGCCTTGTCCATCCCAGTGGTCCCCCTTAAAGCCTCTGCAGAGCCAGGCAGGGCAGGGGCGTGGGTTACAAACAGGGATTTGAAAGCAGGTGTGGAGTTTTAAAAGAAGAAAAGACACTTGTTAAGAACAAATCCCGGTTTCAAAAGGATTTTTCTACTGCCTAGGATATTGGATCTCTTGAGATAAGGCTCAAGTAGTTGTGAAAACACGGGTATCATAGGCATGCCCTGCTGTTACCAAAGGGCCACTTCATTAATGCTCCTGTTGGCTGATTATCCTTCTGTGGTTCTTTCTCTCGGAGCTGCAGTCAGGCTGTTACCTCTGGTCAGTTTTTTTGAGACAGCCTTGGCAAGAGGATAATTGGTAATACGCTGTGTCCTAACAGACCTTCTTTTCTAGGATTATTCATGGTAATCTTTTTTGTGAGTGTGTCCTGAGAGGGCCTGCATTTGCATCCCACATAGAGAGCCTTCAGCAAAGGCAGTAATTGCATTCCTGTACCTTACTTGCCTTCAGCCAGGGTTCATGTGACACACCCTGTGTGTTTAAGCAGTTTATAACATGGGAACTGTCCTGCAGAGTAGTGAAAGTCTCAAACATTACACAGTGCAAATAAGCAGGCACTCAGGGGGCAGGTCAGCAGGATATTTGGGTGCCTAAGAAGTTGCTAGAAAACAAAAATGTAGATACTCTTTTAACTTCCTAGATTGAGATTTCTGTGGCATAGAAAATATTTATCATTAAGATGCAAAAGTTTGGGGTTTTCAACATTGATCTGAGTGATCTTAAGTTTTGTTTGGAGAGGGATTAATTCTTAATTTTTTAAATTATTAATTCAAACTGTGATGGGAATTTCCTGTTTTCTTATGTCTCTTAAAAAACCAAGAAACATCTTAAAGTCTCATGTAGAGCTGTGTTCCTCACCTTAGCACGGAATAATGTCAGCATAAAGCAGTACTCTAATGACATTGGTTTTGTCTACATGCGCTGTGGAGGAAGCAGGTGATGCTGAGGATCCAATATTTACAGTGTGAGCATTTGGGAATTGTTCTCTAGGCTAACTGTGGTCTGATCCCATGAACTAAATGCAGTTTATCAAAAGGAGGGGGTCCTCCAGATTGCTGCAATCTGAGAGGAGTCCACTTTGCACACTTAGGGGTGGCTTGGCAGCGTGAACCAAAAAGTAACACACACAAAAACGTTTTCAAGTGACAAGCTGGATCCATAAATTGAATACAGTTAGTAAGAATCCCTGGGAATGACCTCAGGGGAGCTGCTGGGCAGGATGTTCTGGGAAGGGAGGGAGCTGTGTGCGAGCTGCTCTGGGCCACGCTGTGTGAAGGGCTGAAGGGACGCACTGAGCATCCCGAGGTGTCCCTGCTCTGCTCCTGCCCCACACTGGGTCAATCAGGGGTGCTGTATCTGGGTGGTGCAGGAGCTCAGGAGCCGCAGAGCTGCCTCTGCTCCAGGGCTGGGGAAGGAATGCCAAGTATTTAGGGTATGTGTCCGTGCATGTTCTGTGCCTTGTGCTCCTCGGCAAGGAAAAGCAGAGAGGTGCCTTGCAGAAAGAAAATATCTTGATTTCCTTTTCCAAGGGTCAATTTTTTTTCTTCAGGCTTCTTTTACTTCACCTTCCATCATGTGGATGGTTGTTTTACAATATACATAGTCAAACTAAAGCCTTGAAAATCATGAATACTGCACTGACATTGCGAAGCCTCAAAGATCTTATTTTGGGGAGGGATTTTTGTTCGTTTACCAAATTTTGTCCTTTAACATAGTTACTTTTAAAAAACATTATCCCTGCACTCATGAAAATCCAGAATCTTTTAAAAAGGGACCTAGAGATTGTCCTGTTTTAATCTGTAGTTTTAAGAAAAATACCAGATATTGTGGCATTAAAAGTCCAAACAGCTGGGAAAGCACTACTGGCTGGTTTTGGTACTGAAAGTCATATTGGTGATCAAATGTGTAGGAGTCAGAACATGAGTGATACCCAGCAGAGATGTTTGACTTGTCTGGAGGAACTGTGAATGCAGCTCCATCAGCCAGCTTTGTGTGCTTTCAGAAGCTTTAGAATTCATTTTATTGCCTAATTTGGGCCACATTAGCTAAAAATGGGAGTTTGACTGTGTAGTTGTTTAGTATTCCGTGGTACATTGCATGGAACAATCACAAATTACTGAGATCCGTGGTATGAAGGTGTAATTAATTGTTATGTGTATTTCTGCAGAAGTGCAATATACATGAGGGGTTTTGGCAAGATCTCAGGGCAAGGTGGTAGTTTTTGGGTACAAAGGCTGAACTTTTCCTCCTCATAAGGGGAAATGTGAAAGAAAACATGAGCTGCAGCTCTGTGTCCCAGAACAGCTGAGGTCAGAAGGGACCTTGGAAGATTGTCTGGTTCAACTCCCCAGGTCAAGTGGGGTGAGCTCCAGCAATCGCCCCCAGGCCATGTCCAGTTGGGTTCTGAAATAACAGATCTGCTGCACATCCTAGAATCAAAACCATAGCTTACTTTGGACAAGATAAGTGGGCAAACTCTTCAGGCTGATACTTTGCCAATAGAGCTGATGTAGCTGAGCTGTGTGCTTGAAAAGTAGCTCCTGCACTCTAACAACAATTGCTTGTTAAAGCCATTTTCAGAAGAGATTTTATTAGTGGGGCATGCCTGAGTAGCAAATATGAATTACCACTAAACACCTTAATAACTCCACTGGGCAAATACATATTTAAAAACCATTACCCAGCCACTTAGAGGTCCAGGGGGGTTCCAAACTGCACAGTTAGAGCCCAACTGTGTTTTAAAGAGAGAACTTACAGATGTCAGCTGATAGAATTGTGCCCTTCCAGAGGCAGTGCTTGTGAAAGCTGGTATTTCCAGTCTCGGGCATCAGGAGATTTGGATTTACTTTGGATCTGTATGGCTTTTTTAGCACCCACAGCATTTTTGGGTGGAATGGACCTGGATGTTCCAAACCAAAAGCCAGGTGTGCTTGGAACATCGATTGTCAGAAGGTTTTAGATGTGGTCCCACGTGCCAGTCTTATTTCATTGGGATGAAATGAGATTCAGACTTCTTCCAAAACCTGAGACTGAGCTGGGTTTGTGCAGCCTTGAATGCAGAAGCAAAGCTTCCATTCATCTTTGCAAAGGGCTGTTCCTGACCTCTTCTTCTCTCAGAAGGGTCAGTGCAGGAGCAGTCAGTTGTCAGACACACATGGGGAAAGGTCTTTCAGTAATGACAAATTAATTGGGTTGGATCCACCCTGCCTGGGGTGAATCTTTACCCAGGGCACGGTTCCATCATGAGCCACCCTGCAGGTCAGCACTGAGGGGGCTCCTTAGCTCAGCACAGGGTTCCTCAGCTTTCCCCTGACCTTTTCCCCAGCCTGCTGGGCTGTGCAAGGCAAAGATCATCCCAAACCAATCACGCAGCTATGAAGACTTTTGATGTTATCTCCCAAACCCCAAAAATTACAGAATTATTTGCTAGGAAACAAAGGAAGCAGAAAAACTTTCAGTAACTTTCTCAGTCAGCTGGAAAGGTGCTAATCTCTCCTCTTAGGCCTCGTAGGCCTTGTACAACTGATAATATTTGCTGGATGTTACACATTTATTTTTTTTTTAAGTCATAAAGAAGTATCTTTTGTTTCCTGTATAAACTCACTCAGGATCCAACTGCTCCCATCAAAGCTGAGTCAAAGTACATTATTAACAAAACCCTTTGCCATTCACGTTGGAGTTGTGCCTATTATCGTGCCGTTGGAATTAAAACTCAAGACAAAGCATCAGAGATGACAAAGCTTAATTCACATAATAAATAATAGCAAGATAACAATTTTTATTGTTCTTTCTCCAGAGACTTTTTAGCTTGTTTGGCACAATGATATTTGGAATCGTGTTTCACGTACTTCTAAAAAGCATTAGCAATTGATCATTGCAAATGCCCTGGAATAAACCCTCATCCCAACCCAGAAAACTATTAAAGCAGCTATTTAATTTGAAATAAGTCATTAATAGCAATGTCTATAAAACAATCTAGTGTGTGACTGTATGCTACCCAGAGTCAGTGTCACCATGTGTTATAAAAGCAAACAGGTGATGTGCACGTTGCAGGCACACACAAATGGTTTGAGCTCCTTTTGCCTCACCAGAACAGGAAAGGTCTGTCTGCTGCTGGAAGCTCTTTGCTCTGAGAGAGTCCTGTTTGTCACACAGAGCACCTTGATTGTTTTGCCTGCACAGGCTCTCCTGAGTTCTGGCCTTGGCACTCCTGGCAGCTGGTACCTTCGTGCCAGGCACACTGGGGGAAGGAGCGTGGCTGGTTCAGATGGTGCTGCCCTTGCTGAGGTGATCATTGTGGTCCAATGTAGTTCTTCTGGCACTAATGTGGCAAGTGACACAGATGTCATTGGCAAGAAAATAAGAGTTCAGAAACAAAGATGACTCCTGAGATTGTTTTTTGCATCTCCAGATTTGGGGCATTAATAGTTTTTTAAAGCGATCAGGGCATTTTATAAGAAATTCCTGCCTCATCCCTGGCTCGCGTTTTTCTTTCCATGTTGAGTTGATTATTTCCTTAGCAGTTTATAGAGTGGAGTTTATAATTTCCTGTTAGTGTTAAGGGTGAAAAATCTGCTGTCCAGCCTGTGCATCTAAAATGTGTTTGATATTAGCTGTCTAATAAAGTCTGTGTATTTGAAGAGTTTTTAATGAAAGCAGTGATGTGCCACAAATTTAAGTATTTACAGATATGTGAAGGTTTATGGAATTTATCCTTAGAAATGATCAGATTAGATAGTTTCTTCTTTTTTTCCCCCTCCCTTTTATTTTATTTCTTTCTTTAGTGAGTTATTTCCAAAGAGCATTGGTAACTGTGCAAAAGCATTTGGAGCAAATTGTGTTGTGTCAGCAAGTAAGACGTGGAGTTTTCCTTTCAAAAGGTTTACATGTTTCATTATTAGTGTTTTTAAATCAAAGTATTTAGCACTTCTGGTTTCAGAGGCCAGTGGAGCCTGTTGGCCCCTCTCCCTAACCCAGGAGGAGTTGACACCACGCCCAGAGTCTGAAGCAACCCCTCTTCTGCAGAGCCTAATTTATTACTTGGCCATGAGACTTGCTCTGTGGTCTACCAGAGGAATCCAGAGGCTCCCTGCAGGTTCACTCCTCCTTAGGTAGGAATAACTTGGCTCCCTGCCCGTCGGGTCCTGATAATTGATCCTTCTGTGCTTTTCCTGGGAAGGGCAGCACGTGCTACTGCCCACAGGTCAGGCTTGTAGAACTCTGCCTTCGTGTATCATACACTGAAATTCATGGGGAGAAAGGAGTTGAATGTGTTCCTGGACCTTGCAGTTGGGTATCGGTAGGTCAGTTTCTGGTAAGGCCTTACAGAAAAAGAGAAGAGCCAAGCATTGGGTGGGCAAGGGAGTGGAGAAAGCTGATCCTTCTTTCCACAAGCACCTTATATGCAGAAAGCTGGGATATCTCAAATGTGCACGTTTATGCTTTGCACAAGGTTGCTCTGCCTTCAGGAGGCTGCCTAGGGAAAGCAGAGGGTACGTAGGTAGGGTCACCCCACCGTGCTGGTGCTGTGCTGCAGTTTAGGCAGGACACCTGGATTGTATCCCTGCCCTGCCCAGACAAACCAGGGAGGCTCATCAGGGGAAGGAGACACTGCCTGCATCCCACCAGGGACCTCGGCAGAAGCACCAAGTGTCTCCAACATGCGTCTAAATATTTCATTTATCTCTGGTGCTCAAGTCTTGTCTGTTCTTCTGAATGTAAGAGAAATATAAGTACCAGTGTCCTGAAGGATGAGGAGAGTGAGATTTTTTTGTTTCCCAGAGTAAAAAAAAACAAAACCCACAACAAAAGCTAATACTGTATGTGTCATGCTGTCCTCTTGGATGTTTTTAACCCTTCACTTCATGCTGGTGTGGTTACAACTATCAGGAATTCTGATGCTGTCGAGATAGTTACACAAATCTAAGTTACTGAGCTTATGGAGTCTCTGCTGCATATGATCTTGTTTTAGATCCAGAGAGTGGAGATTTTCATAGCTTGCCTTTAATATTTCTAATAAATCACAAGTTGAAATGACTAGTTTACCTCATAGAAAGATGTGAATTGCTCCTTGCTGCTTCTTCCAAGAGTTGCTTCACTTGTTCTGAATTTCAAAATGTTTCCAGTGGGCTGGAAGTGTTTTGTGAATTGTTCGATTACCCGTGCTGTGCAGGCCAGCTCAGGGTTCCTTTCCTTATAAAAGGTGTGTATTTATGCTAAGCTGTTGTCTGCCTGTGAGGTTTGCTCTCTGCTACCTGTTGAGCCCCTGTGTTTCCACATGCATCCATGTGTTTTCTTTGAAGGAACCAGGTCAAATCAAGGTGTGGAAACTCCTGTGAAACCAATGACCTTCATCCAAGGGGTGATGGGCTCATGTTCTAATAATGTGAGCTGCAAGCATTTGGTGGAATGTTGGTCTTGTCCCTGAGTGCTTAGGAAGTCCTTTAATACAGGTAACTTCCAAGGGCCATATAAAATAGGTAATTTTTAAGCACAGTTTAGAGCCTCTGTTCTTTTTGGTGTAGAAATTGATTGCTAATCCCAGCTGAGCCTTCTACAATCATAGAATCATTTAGGTTGGAAAAGATCATCAAACTAGTCACAAATATAGAAACAGAATAAATTCAGTGCAGGAAAAAAGCCCTACTTGTGTTTTTTAGAAATGGTAGAGAAAAGCGATTCATTCTCAGACTTTCAAAGGCTGTTGCAAAGGGGCAACTCTTGGAGGAAAAAAAAGAAAAGAAATACTCAAACTGTGGTTTATTTATGCAGTGGTTCTTACTGAGAAACACAATAGAAGAAAAAAGGTCACTGTGTCACGAATTGTGTGCAAGCTCTAGAAGAGCAGTGAAGTGATACAATCCAGAAGAATGGGGGAGAAATTGAGCAAGTTTGCAGGGAGGAAGATTTAACTTCATGTGATTCAGGGTAAAGGGCCTGCAGGAACAGGAGGGACAGAGTTGGAGTCCTCCTTATGAGGCCTTTTGCTTCTGGGTGACCTGGAACAATGAGCTTCATCTCTGGGAGCTGCAGGGAATGGGAATAGCAAACAGCAAGCTGGGCTGTCACTTCTCTGCAATTTCTACAGTAACCTACCAAAAAGAAAAGACCAGAAAGCTGAGCCTTCCAGCCTCCCAGCAACAAAGACAGGATAAAAAGCCAGAACTCCCAAACTGGGACTGACCCATACTGTCAAATGCCTCAAAAACTACCCATGGGCTTGCTGGCTGGCTGGCTGACTGACTGGAAATATTTTTTTGATCTGCAGACTTTCTGAACTTTACTAAACACAATAATAGGAGTCATGGGTTGCATAAAAATGGCACAGGCTGACCCTGCTACTGCCTTCCTGGGGGGCAGTGGGAACGTTGCCACTGTGCCCTTTTCCATGTGTTGGTGGAAGATTATTTCTGATGCTCAGCCTGTACACGTGCTGCAGAGGGCAGCTGTGTCAGGCTGTGGGCCTGGGCAGAGTACAGGCTGGGAGAGCTGGCTGTGCTCCTGTGTGGGTGGGAATGCTTCACTTGGTACACTGTCTGCCAGCCAGCAGTGGAATCTGGCAGATCAGTAGCATAAATCCCAGAAAATAGGATTATGGAAGGATGATACCACTGAAGTGGCAGTAGAATAGATTGTAGCTCAGTTTGAAGAGCATGGTATTAGTGGGCATTACCTGGTTAACTGCAGGTGGGGATTCCTGGTGCATTCATAACCAAGGAACTCCCTGTGCCTTCCCACTTCGGTAGGAAGATGTGGCTTTGCAGAGGCCCATGGCATGAACAGAGTTCTGGGGGGCTGTTTATATACAGCTTGTTCAAATGGTGATCTAGGAAAGCAGTAAATGAAAAGCACCTACAGTTCAGTTTTGCATCCTCATCACTCCCTTCTTATCCTGTGATGTGTATTTAATATATAGGGATGATTATGAACTGTAATCTCATTTATTCACATCTCTTACAATGGAATTGTGGAAACAGCTCCTTTAATCATACACTTCAAATGTCCGGATACTTGCATAACACAACAACAACAACAACAACAAAGATCTGATCTCATTGTGGTTTTCTCCATTTCCTGAAATTTCAAGTGGATTAAAATCCTAGTTATTTCCAGAAGTAGTTTATTTGAGTAACTCAGACCAAATTGTCTGTGTTAATTTAGTTTGTTTTCAAGAATTGTTGTATTGATAATTATGAAAACATACAATTTTGATGTGTAATATATTTAGATTATTAGGAAAATTTGCTGTCCTTTCTGTCCCCAAAAATAAGTGTGAGAAATAAGAGGTCAGCAGCTATAAATAAGCCAGTACCAATTTCCTAATGGAAATAACAGGCAATGTTTACACTTTTCGTTTGTTCCCAGGCAGACCTGACGTTCTGTGTGTGTCCACATCTCATCCTCATTTCCTAGTGCAGCCAGCAGGGCTGTGTGTGACCTGGAGCTGTGCTGGCAATCTCTCCCTGTTCCTCAGGACATCAAATGCTGCTTTCACATTTCCCATTAGAACACAAATATGCTGAACTGGGTCACAACAGTGACAACCCAGCAGCCCAAGGTTGAGCCTTTCTAGTTTTCTTTGCCAGCTGTGAATGTCCAGATGGTTGGCAAGGAGCTCCCCAAGCACTCACAACAGGACTGCTGGTGATCGTGGCTGCAGGGAATAAATCCTCCTGGAAAATCTCACTGTAGGCAGGCTGGTGTACTTCAGTGTTTTCATCCTTGTGGTTTGGATTTTCTGCAGTTCACATGTGAAACCAGACTTCTTCCAGCCTGACAAGGGTCTGCTTTTATGTGCTTCAGAACTGTGATACAGCTTGGTGCCCTTGGTAAGCCCTGGGACCAGGCAAGTTTCAGAAGAGGAGGATGGAGAGGCACTGAGGGACAGTCCAGGATCCCTGCAGATCCTGTGCCAAATCCAGCAATCCTTACGTGGGTCAAATGGTTTCAATCACTTGGAGTTCAGGTTCTCCCCTTTAGTTTTAGTAGGGGTGTTTCCCCCAAACAAGGACCACATGATTGATTTCCCAGATTTGATTTCCTTCAATGCTGATTTCTCAATTTAATCAGTTTGAGAGTCACCTAAAAGTTCTGGAGTGATCTGGGGGAAGGGATGCTCTCATCCTTTCCTTGTTGTTGAATACAGTCACATGAAGAACCTAAATACAAACAGATGTCTGTTTTTTAAAAAGTCAGCATATTGCTGAAATTTAATATTTTTGGTAGCGTCACCGACAGAAATTTTATTGCAGAACACTCAATCTCTGGTTTGCGTTCAACCAATATTAAGAGATTGTTGCTGCACTGAATTTTGGAGGGTTTTCAATAGAAATTTATTTATCTATTTAGTGTCCTGACTGGCAGAAACTGGAATTACAGAGTTCCTTTGGCTACTGCTGCTCGCCTTGGGGAATGGGGTGGGGTGAGAGACCCCTGGTCGGTCTGTGCCTTTCCCGTGGTGCAGAGGAGGAGAAGGCTGAGCCTGTGATCTCCTTTTTATCGAGCCTGTGTAGGAAGCAGGAGGGTTTAAACCAGGCCTTTGAAGCAGAACCAAGAGACATCTCTGCTGAGGGTGGTGGCTCGATGGAGTGTCTTAGCAGTGCAAAGGGATGGGTTCCTGTTCCAGAGCAGGAGCACAGGGGAGAGTGAGCAAAATGAGCCATGAACAAACCACCCAAGTCTTGCAGGTGTTGCACAGGTGCATTAGCTCCTGGTTCAGCAAAGCAATAGCTAAACATTTTAGGTGTGTATGAATCTAAGTCCAAACAGCATATTTGTTTGCATGTAAGTATTTAAATTTGCTGAGGGGATTGCCCATCACAATAGAGTTTGAGTAGCTCCTGTTCAAATCAGTGAGAGTTATCCAGAAAATTGTTTTCAGTCGTTTCTCTATCATGTTTGCTGCGTTCTCATTTTAAAGAGAAAAATACCAAAACTTTTTCAAGAGCTAAGTTGGAAAGTTTAACTTAAAAATGTCCAAGGTCCTGTTGTCTGGGGACAGCAACTTTTGCTGCATAAATCTGCATTTGGCCAGATGGAAAGTTCTTGCAGTTAGCTGGGTTGACACATTTAGCCCTTCTGTGCCTCAAGCTCTGTTTTCATTTGGGGTGGGAGCTGGGAACACAGAGAAGATGCAGCATGTACAGGAAGAAGGTGAACTTCCTCAATGAAAAGGTTTGGTTTTCTTTACTAGATTAAAACATTGTGTTGATGGAAACAGCATACATTAGTCACTGGGAAATTAAAGAAGATATTTGAAATATGTTGGATCTGTTCTGTGAAAATCAGTTTAGAAGTCATCAGTGGATCAAGTCTCCTTGGGCTTATTGCAGGAACACTGGCTAAAATCCAGGTTAAAATGAAGTCAGATTAGACTCGCAATAATATCCAAACTCTGGGGTTAGTTTTTCCTGCCTGGAACAGCTGCAGATGGAATTGAATTGATGCTGTGTCTGCTGTGTGAAGATGAAGATTTGTGGGCAGTGCTCCTTCTCAGGAATTCTGCTTTAAAAGCTACACCTCTTTTGAAGACCCAGGTGCCAGTTTGGTTGTGCTTTCTCAGTCTGAATGCTCTTTGAACATAAATCTACTTCAATCACAGTGGTGTCTCATTGGATGTGATGCTACTCAGTGCTAGGGAGCAGAGACTCAGCCTGTCTGGGTACTCCTGTGGCTCTTGTGTACTCTGAGAACATCTCAGAAACTATAGGAGTACTTCTGGGAGAGGGGAAGTTTTATCCTGATTTTGTGGTTTGTGATTTATAGAACACGTCTGGTTGCTATTTCATCCAATGCAGTAAAGCGAGTCTCAGCTATGGCAGGATCTAATATGAAGCATTCTGCCTAAAATGTGATTTATTCTATCCACCATCCTTGAGCCTATGAAAGGAGAAACTAAATGTCACAATTAATTTAACTCTTACAACTGTAAATGAGTTTTTGGCTGAAACACTGATGAGAAAGGCTTCCATCTTACCAAAGTTGTAAGCATTCTGGGAATTTCTCTGAAACCATCTCAGCTGCTTTCAGTGTAAATACAAAAGAAAAATATTGTGAATTGCTCATCTTTGCTGTTAGCTAGTCAATCTAAATTAAGGTTATTGGATCACGTAATTCCAGCAGACATCCTTCTCCTGGTTCTGGGACTGCTGTGCCGTGCCAAGCCACATGTCAGTGCCATCATCACCCTGTCCACAATCACCACCCTCCTTGCAGTGAGGGTCTGTCAGTGGAAACAAAATAGTAGATCAGGAATTATTTGCTGACTCCAATTATCTTCTAACATGTTGAAATGCATCTCATACACATCTCATTCCCACGAGCCATCCTCATTGCCTTTTGAGGGACTCGTGGCCAAGGGTGAAGGGATTCTGTGGGGGCTTTGTGTGGGATCATGGCCTTGTACTTACAGAGGGCTTTGCAAATGGAAATGGACATCGAGCATCAGTGACAACATGTGACCAAACTCAACAGACTGGACATTCAAAAGAGTTGGGGAATATTTAGAAGCTAAAGCAGGTTAAGTTGTATGTATGGTGAAATGTAAGTTTAATGTCTATGCATTTGCATCTGATCTACCAGTTCTGCTTTCCTCTGAAGTTTCTATGGGTGTGTCTGTCCGTGGGTCCTTCCATCTGCATTATCATCATCTCTTTCAAAACCATATGACTGATCTTAACTGCTGTAAATTAGCTTGTTACTATACAGTCTCTCTATTATTGGGAGTGGAGAAACAGCCTAGGTGTATGAGACTTCTGTGCTGTACAAGCAGTGTACAGGGATGGAGATGTAGCCCAAACTCACTGCTCTGGGGTAAGAAGTACCAGCCACGGCACCAGCACTTTCTCCATCCCATATAACAAGCTGTGCCTCTCTGTTACTCACACAGTGGCATAACTTGAAGCATGGAAGGTGTTCCAGTCGGAAAAAAGGGAACAGAACAGTTTTCTTGGTGCATCTGTGCATCCTAAGTGCAAATTTCTGCATCAGGCTCTCATTTGCAGTGTAGATGTAAATATCTAATATTCAATACCATGCAGTATGTCTGTGGCAGGTATCTGTCTACAGGAATTCCCACTTGTAAATAATACACCTTCCTATTTAATATAGTGAAAATACCTACATGTTTTGAATTCTCTTGCACCTTCCCTGGACTTCTCAAGAGCATGCTGTTACTTTAATATATGATTTTGTTCTGTGTTTGTGTTGTGTGTAAGCTGGTCAATACACAGGCAATAAACTCTGGCATAGCTGAAGTGTTAGCATATGCCAGGTTTACGTGGACAAGTGTTTGGTAGGGTTGGTGTCCTCGGGTACGTTGTAACAGAAGCTCACTGGTCTTTCAGAGAGCCCCAAAATCCAAAATATTTATTTCACCAGTAATCTCCTTCTCAGAATCCTTCTGAATGGGTCATTTGCTTGGCAACATCTCCTGTTCTATAAGTATTAATTCCAGAAGAATAGCAGCAAATGCAACCTGAGAGCTGCTATATTTTTCCTCTGACTCTCCTCTGTTTCCTTTCAAAGGTGCAGTTGTTGCATTGGATACACCCTGGCTGTTCCGTTGCAATGACAGGGTAGTGCCAGTTCATGTCTGTGCTCCCGTTTCACTGCTGAGTGTTTGGGAGTTTAGGAAAATGCCAAATAAGATTATTGAGTGAGGGTGGGTATTTAATTGCTTTCATTAGTCTGGGTATTGAATCACAGGGCAAAACCCTTTTGTGGTTCTTGTTAGAAGGAGCTGTGGATTTTCCCCCCAGATCCATGACTATGCCCTATGGATTGGGCATCCCAGGGAGCAGGCTGCTTCCAGGGCGTACCCAGCTGCCTCTCAGCCGAGGAGCAGGCAGTGGGTCAGAGGGGGAGGCTGGGCTGCTGAAAGCTGCCGTGTGCACATGCAGTGTTCAAGGGTTTGAGCCAGTACAGAATGGTTTCAGTGGAAAATGGATAATGGTTAACATCAGCTTTTGTACAGCTGCTTTTTGGCTAAAAGAGGGGTAATTTATGTTTAATGTCTGTGAGCGTGATTCATTATTTTTCACAACAGTGTTTTGCTGAAGTTTCCCCTGCTTTGCCCCTCAGATTCTTTGGTTAGTAAAGCTACCTCTGCTGTTCCAGCAGAGTTTCTTCCTCTGTAAGGTCTGTACCAGGTGAACCCTAAATCACAAATATGCTTGCCCTCCATTTTTGGATAATATCTGTGAATAGCTTACATACTTGGCTGCAGTGTTACTGCCAGACTTGAAAGGATTGCTGCATTACTATGTTGCAGAGTCCAGCGTGGGGTAGGGCAGGAAGAGGAAATTTTAAGGGAGCTGTAGTGACGTGTGTCCCTCTTTCTGTGCTGTGTGAGCAAGCATTAATTGATATGGACATTTAAAAATGACTTGCACAATTAAACATTCATTCCCTCTGCCCCCTAATTGCTTTGGGAAGAATGAATGTAACTAGGCTGGACACGGTTTATTAACCTGGCTTTCCTGAGGGTTTAGAAAAGTTTGTGCAATGTCCCAGTCTCCACTAAAATTGTGTATTGTTTTGTGGCAAGTAGCCTGGCTGCTCAAACACAAAGCAACAGGCTAATCTGCCTCACACAACCATTGTAAGGTGATTATAAATTTAACACCTTAAAATTAGTTTTTGGAAAAGTGAGAAACTTTATTGTTTTGGATCTTGAGAATGGTTCTGATGCTTTCACACATAGGTAACTGTTGGCTACCATGCTATGGAAAGCAAAAAGGGAGGTGTTAAGCAAATGGGCCCTGTGTTGCTCCTTTATGGTGGTAAGGAGTGTGTTATCATTTTAGAGAAGGATTTTCTAGTTTTGAAGGCTGTACTTAACTCTCAGGTGATCGTCCTGATCATTTCATTATTAGAGATTCATGGTTGGACCCCCAGCATCCTATGAAGACACTTATAGTGATGTGGTTCGAGGGGAAATCTAAGTTTGGTAGAAACTGCGGCGTTTCAGGGGATGTAAGACAGTCTGAAGTAGTTGCAGCATATTTTATTACAGCAATCTTTAAATCAATAGACTGAAGCCCAGATGTGTATGTTTGATGTTTTCTAGGCATTTGATGCAGTGAACTCGGTGGGATGCTTTTGGCATAATGTTTAGGATAATTAGCGATAACATTTTTAGAAAGATTAAGTGTTACTACTTGCATCGCTTCTACTCTGTTAGACTCACAGCTGTGCACTGGTCAGGCTGGAGGTGCTTTCCATATCCAACTTTGGGGACAGAAAATGATGTACTTTATTTATTCTCTCTGCCACCCAGAATGAGAGGTGGGGTTTGCAAGACTGAAATTTCCCCATTTACTGCTTTCCAGAGACAAAAACTGACCTACTGGAAATATTTTTACAATTAAGACTTTGTGCTGGACAGAGTCCAGCCAGGTGCAAGAAAACCTTCCTTCTTTCTTCTTTTGAACTCTGAGTATCTGTATCTAGGGCTGTGCTTGAGCAATTACATTTCTTTGGGGAGAAGCCACAGAGACATTTATTCATGCAGAAACTGTTTTTATTAACAGTAACAGTTTCCTTGATGGTGAACAGCATCTTAACATTTACTGCATGACAGCAAATATCTTTTGAACTAAAGCTACTGCTGTATCTATTATAAGTGGGTACTGTGGAAGAAGGAAGGAGTCAATAAATAAACATAGGAAGGCTTGTGTGCTCTGCGAGATCTTAGGGTAGGAAATGGAACCCTTGAAAAGAGCACAGCTTGTGCTTGCTCAGTTTGTCCCAGTGCCAGTCTCCAGTGGTGGAGATTCTGCAGGTCTCCAGAAGTAAATGGTGCTTAATTATTCCTTCCAGTGGGATTTTTCTGTGCAGTGTACTATAGATTCCCATGCTACAGCTTTGGCCCATTCCCTCCTGTCCTGTTCACAGCATGTGTGGGACCCCTTCTCTTCTCCACTGTTATCCCCTCTGCTTTTTCAAAGCACTGCCATGGTTTGAATCGTCCCTCTTTAGCTGTGTTTTCCAGAGTGTTGGTCACTCGCTTTCTCCTGGATTGTCTTCCCGTGGACCATCAGAAGTGGATGCAGTTCTCCACTGGATGTTAGTTCCTGCCTTCTGATTTACACTTACCCGTACAGTCTCTGCCCTTTTTTTGTGAAGTTCTTGCCTTCAGTGTCTCCTGGTAACTGAGATCCTTGTCACTGCTCCAGATTCCTTGTGTAATTACTGCTGCTCCAGTAGTTTTTCATGCTGTGTTTGTGCAGGTGGTTGTTCTGTCATAAATGTAAGATACCACACCAATCCCAATTACATTTCCTCCTGCCTTTCCAGACCCTTCCCCAAGCTGTCAGCATCTCCTTCAAGCTCTAATCCTTCCCTCCAATATTGTTGTTGCCTTTCCAGTGTGGTGCTACCTGTGAATATCTCTCTGTAGCCCATCCTCTACCTCTTGCCTGGAAACATAAGTTGGAACTGTGCTTGGGAGAGATCTTGCAGGCTCTCACTCAATAGGTACCAAAACCCAGCCAGTGAACACAGGGAAAGAGTGTAGCAAATCACAGCCACTGCTCCTCCTGCATACCCAGCCTGTTTGTAGAAGGAAATTAAAGCAGTTTGAAAAGATTCTTATCTTGATAAATCCATACTGGTTGCTACCGTTGCCCTGATTTTTTTTTTTATGGGTGTTTAAGAACGGTGGGTTTGTGTTCTTGAAGAATTTTTTCCAGGAAATGAAACTGCATTGACTGGTTCAGCATTTCTCAGCTCCTCCTTGTTCTGCTGAAAAACTCTCACTTTTTAGTTTTCTGTCATGTGGCACAGCCTCCAGAATTCTCAAAGATAAAACCTCTCTGAGGCTGCCTCAGGAATTTCTGCAAGTGCCGAGGGGTGCCCGACTGCTGGGGCACCCCAGGGCTGTTGTCTGACCACTTGAGGGTCTGCTGGCCAAACCCACACTGTCAGCTCTTCCCATCTGCCTCCCCTAGCAAACTGTGTGGGAGAACATGGGGCATGAGAGGAGAAGGTTGCCACGTACTTAGTTCAGTCTAGCTGGTTCTATTTATTGCATGTAATGATAGTCTGGCAAAGTGTGTTGGCAGATGGGCACATCAAAGTGCAAATGCCCTGCAGTGGTGCCTGCAGCCCTGCTCAGGAATAGCCGGGGTGCAGCCCAGTGCTGTGCTGGGAGGGGGTCATGGAGGGCATTGCCACAGATGGGCACAGGAGAGACAGATCCCAGTCTTGGGGGGAGAACTCCCACTGTGAGAAAGGCACTCATTTTCCCCTTAGCTGAGAGAGATGGGGAGCTGAGGAGAGAACTGAACCTTTGTTGGTTTGAACTCCAGTTGCAGGGGCTTGTAGTGGTTGGATCAGAGCTAGTGGAGAGCAGCTCCCAGCACCAGGGAGCACTGAGTGCCTCCCAGTGCCCTCCAAGCACATTGTCCCAGGTTCAGGTTCACTGAATTGGTACCTCTCAGTTTTCTGCAGCAATCTTAATGTCTGGCAATCAAAGCATGTAAAGTCTGAAAACCCAGAAGGAAAATTAGAAGCAAAGTTACTAAGAAATCTTGAGCCTCAGCAGTGATTGTTATAGCTTTTTATATAATAGTCTTAAAAATAAATGTAATGGGAAACACTGAATGTTTAGGATTGTGTCTGCTACCAGAAGGAAAGCAGCTTTCAAGTTAACTGAGTGAGCTCCAGGTCACTGGCATCCTAGGGAAAACATTGTTCTAATGAACGTCCATTCTTTTAAACTGATGTTTATGAGAATGAAAGACATAAATATCTTTGATTATGTAAATAAAAGCACAGAATGTTTTAACTAATCCTTAAGAATTTATATGCCTATTAAAGGACTGTGGCAGGAGGCCATGGAAATGCACTTAGGACATTTTAGACCAAATAATAGCTCTATTAATATTTAAATTAGTGCACGTCTATTTTAGTATTTCAGAAACCCTCATCACCCCGTAATAGTTTTATTTTGTACCCTAAGACAGTCTGTAAGTGTGCAGGGCTCGGTCAGAACATCCTGCCATGTATTTCCTGGGGGACAGTGACAGTCAGGCCGGGGCTGACTTGCGGCTGCTCTTGAGTCTGATTTTGTTCTTGCTGCTGTGCCTCCTCAGGGGGTAATTTCGTGGTGTTATTCCAGAGCAAAGAATCTTCAGTTAGAAAAGTTTAGTCTCCTCTCTTGCCTTTC
The DNA here is from genome assembly GCA_035047865.1 of Dendrocincla tyrannina. NCBI lineage: Eukaryota > Metazoa > Chordata > Aves > Passeriformes > Dendrocolaptidae > Dendrocincla > Dendrocincla tyrannina. The sequence goes on along the minus strand of JAWWMP010000018.1, from coordinate 15,048,960 downwards.
CCATTGATATATAGACATCTATGCTGTGTGTAACAAGTATAAAACTTGTCTAGTTTCTACAAGCACAGGGAGTGGATTTCAAGTCCATGTTCATCAGAGCTGCTGTGCCCATGTGAGCACAGAGAACTGTAAAGGATGAGGTCATCAATCAGAGAGAGAGAGGAAATGATTTGCAGTCTATTAATCAGTCCAGGAATTGGATTTTTTGAAAATAAAAATCCGCCTCTTCTGGGGACAGCAAGAAGAAGAGGCAGGGAATGACAAGGATTATTATGGGCTGATCCAAAATTATTTCTCTGGGCAATTTTGGCAAATTCAGTCTGTTTAAAGAAATGAAAAAAACTGAGATAACTGTAAATATTATTATTGTTTCAGAGTTGTGTAATAGAAGTAAAATGAAATTTGATATCTATATACAAAAAATTTAAAAGAATTCATTTCTTATAAGTAATAATGTGAAAAATTTTATTTTTAAAAGTAAAGCCATAGGTTTCTTCCTTCCCCCCCAGGCTAAATAAGTCAGAGAAGCATCACTTCAGCAAGCATTTTGACTTCAGTGCAAGCTGTACTGCCCAGAGCTGTTTAGGAAAGAAAATAAAGATTTGCTGCCAGTCATGTAACAAACTGAGGCTTGATGGGGAGAAACAGCATCACTGTGTTCCCTCCCGTTTGGCTGATGGCCCTTTTTCACCCTCACATCAAAGAAAGGTGTTAGGCTGCACTCCAGTGAGGGTGAGTCCCTACCTGTAGAAGGGCATGCCGTGAGTTCACGTGAGGCAAGAGCTTCTCTGGCTCCTTGGTGGAGACTGTGAAATACCAGAGCCCTGGGTGTTACACTGATGGGCTTTTCATGACAGGCATCACTCGGAATTTGTAGTGTTCCTGTTTTAATAGGAGAGAGAGAGAGACTTCTAAGGGCTTCAACTTTGTGAGCATAAAACGCTTCCTTAAGAGATGGCCGCAAGCTTTAGTCTGGAATGCTGCTGGGGGCTCCACAAGCCTGGGCTTGACTCTCCTTCCCTCCCATCTACCCTTGGCATTTATTAGCCTGAAGTGTGACATGACATCCTCCTCCAGCAGGACTGATTTGAATAAAACTGACCAAGCTCGCTGTGCAAAGTCTGAAGGAAGATTTGAAGGTGTAGGTATTAGAGTTGCCAAAGTATTGATTTATATAATTTAATTAACTTTGCACCTTTTTGGGTTGCTAATGTGCTGATGGAGACAGAATCCTATTTCAGAGTACAGATCTGGATGCAAGCTGGGATTCCAGAGGCCAGTAAGATACCGTAACAGACAAAGAACAGTCAGTTCTTTCCAGTTTTAAGGACAGACGGAAAGCAGGATGAAGCTCCTTGCAGAACATCCCAAGCTGGGAGCAGGTGGGAATGACAGCTCTCAGCCTCCCTCAGGAACTGGGCAGCACCTCATGGGACGGAGCATTTTATGGTATTTTTCCAGATGAGCAATTGCACTGCATGTAGCAGGTTTTCATCTCAGATTAGTGCCAGTATAAATAAATATATAAATATGTCTGGAAGATGAGATTTAGATTAGTTGCAATTTTTTTTTCTCAGTAGTTTGGGCTTTAATAATATGTTCTCTAAATATTTAATTTTAATTAAATTCTGTATAATAACACTACAAGAAAAGGCATCTTCTGTGAAATCCTAATAGTCTGTCTTCTACATACTGTTTCTAGGGAATGTTAGACCACCCAATATCTAAGTGGTTGATTTAATCAGATTTCTATGAAGTAGCCAGGTACAGAAGCAAAAGAGTGAACTGGTGAGGAGAAAACTTCCCTGCTGTGAGAAGGACCCTTGCTGGACATTTGGGACACTTCTTCACCCGCCACCTTAGGAGGGTTTTATTGATACAGTTTTAGCTATTGCTGAGTATTAAGAGAAGCAGAAGATTTTGAGCTTAAGCAGATGCTGTTGTTGGGTTTTATTCTTCCTCATTCTGATTTCCCAAACTGGGAGCTGTCAGGAAAAGCCTCAGGAGAAGTGCAGGGCAGGTGAAGCTGCCACCTCCTGCCTGTGCTGGGGGCAGTGAGGCTGCTGTGCGCTGTGTAACGTGCCAGGGAGGGCTTGTAAATGAAGATAAACACCTTGTAAAAAAGCTGCTCTCTTTCACTGATGGAGAACTTTAATCTCTGTTTGCACAGGGCAGTGGAGACATCCAGTGGTCAGTGACTGACAAATGGGTGTCTCTGGATTCCGACTGCCAAACACGTGAAAGGCTGATGTGAAAACAGGCATTTTTAGGAGTTGGGGTTTGGTTTGTTTTTTTTTCCTTTTAAATTCAGAAAAGAGTTCCAGATGCACCATAGTAAAAAAACTGAGGTCTGTAGAAGAAACTGCATCACCTGGTCATGTCATTTCAAGGGGTGCTGGCCTCAAGCCTCTGTTAAACATATAACCTGTGGCAGTTGTCGTGAAGCCAACAGTGCTTACCAGGCAGGTACTCACTGAATGTGCTTTGCTGCACTCGGGCCAGCAGCACATTGGCATCTACAGTGTAGATTTAAATTGCATCTTAAGTTTTTGTAGACAAATGTGTATGTATTGATTTAAACTTCAAATGAAAAACGCAGGTTTGAGCGGTGGTTGAGGAAATCATTGTTAACAAAGAAACAGCAAAGGCAAGGAATTGTGAGCTGTGCTGTGGTTCCCAAAGCCTTGGACTGGACTGCACAGGGGTCAGAGGGTGCAGAAATACCCTCAGCTGGGAAAGAGTGGCCACCTTGCAATGTGCAGGGATTTGAAGCAGGCACAGATGCTTATAATGCTTTATTTAATTATGACTCAGTAGTTACATTCGTAGGATTTCCCCAGTGCTGTAAAAGCTGTAACCAGAGCAGAGAGTGCCTGTGCAGGTAAAGGTCCTCTGCCACTCCCAGTGTGAATGCCTGATGTTCTGCCACAGAGACTCATGCTGCTGTGCTGTGCTAAATCCCTGCTGCGTCAGTTCTCGTGATTTCTGCATGCTGATAAAAACCCAGCTCTAAAGGCAGCCCTTTGGATTTCTTACTCTGGGACCAGTAATTCAAAATGCAGATATGACTGAGCTCATTGTGGGCAATTCAGAAGCTTTTATTAAACATCACAACTTCCCAAATGTCTACATTCCTCTCCTTTTCCAGGGGGACCCAGGTAGAACATTCATACTATGCGAAAACAAATTTTGAGACAGTCAAAACAAAAAGAAATTTCATAAAAGCACATCAGACTTAGATCTTTTGCTGATTTCCAGATGTCCAGCTGGTCAAGAGAGTCTCAGATGTGTGTTTTTGTGAATTACCTGTTTCTAGTTGGTTTCTTTTAATGTCAGTGAATAATAATCAATTTTCTAGCTATTTTTAATGCATGACAGCAAATCTATAAGGCGTTATTAATAGCCTTTTAATGACAGAGGAATCTGGGAGGAATGGAGGGGACAGGAAAATTGAAGTAAATGATACATTTGGAAGTTTCTTATTGCCATAAACATGAACTATGAGGACAAGATTATGGAACATCGGGGCTTTTCACTGTCTTTGAACTTTCTGTTTAGTGAAGAGTAGAACAAACTATGGAATATTCGGGTGGAGGTGAAGAATTTGTTTGAGTGATAAATTCCTTTTTGGTTTCATATTTGTTAAAACGTACGTGCAGTTTCATTATGCAAGCTTGATTTATTTTTTTCACTTAATATCAGAACCCCAGTGCAGACAGTATTTCAATTATCTTTTAACTTGTTTAGACAAGGTGAAGTAATAAACATCTGTACTAAATGAGAAAATGAAAAGTGAAAGTAGGAAAAAAGGGAAATGTTTCTTCATCACTGGAATGAAGAATGGAAAATGGTTTTTGAAAAAAAAAATCTGAGCCAGAGTAATAAAAGTTTATAAGAAGTTTAAAAAAAAACCTGAAAGGGACAAAGAAAAAGAAATAAACACAACCCCTTCTGGTTCTTGTCAAGAGATGTTCCCAAGCCTAATAAGGACAAAGTATCAAAAGAGACTCAAATAAAACAGACCACATCACATTACTATTTCTGCTGGAGAGACCAAATGTTGTTACATGCTAATTATTTCCTGGAAAATGTTTGCATATTGTTATTTAGAAATCTGGCACCAGGTAATTGCTGTAAAAAGCATTATTCCTTTTGGCCACTTCAAACACTTGTAACTGTCCATCAGTGCAAAACCGGCCTGATTTGGGGTCAGTTTTCTCTGGTGGACCTTCCAGGCTCCCCAACTGCAGAGCCTGAGCTAATGTCACAGTGCTGATAACGAAGGTGGCACACCCTGAGCAGGGAAACCTTCGAGTAGCTCTGCTTTCTCCAAAGCTTTGTAGGGAATGTGCTCCCTGTGTTTCCTACAGGTTTTCCTTCTCGGTATGGGAAGCTGCAGAAATTCTGTTGCCTGCATTCAGAAACATTCAGTAGTACACCAGCCCTTGTCACCCACCCTGAGCTGCACAGGCGGTCACTGCTGGACACTCTTCAGTGTGAGTTGTCATTTTCAGGTGTGTCTGGCCTGGTGTGCCACTCTCAGGCTACAGTGGAGCTGTGAACTCACAGCAGTGAGCAAAAGGACTAGACTTCTTTGAGAACTGTGCTGGACCTGCCTTTGTTTTTCTGTATGTACATGTGTCTGGAAGTACTTCCTATATGAAAATATAAAACCTTTAAGGGGCTTTACAGACCATCTCATTCCAACCCCCTGACACCTTCCACTGTCCCAGGTTGCTCCAAGCCCCATCCAACCTGGCCTTGGACACTTCCAGGGCTGGGGCAGCCACAGCTTCTCTGGACAGCCTGGGCCAGTCCCTGCCCACCCTCACAGGGAACAATTTCCATCACCTGCGAGTCTATCCCTGAAATCCCACAGCACTGATAGGCTTTAACTGAAGGAGGTGTTACATGGTTAGACATGAGCACATCTCTTAAAAGTTTTCCCAGTGTCTGCTATGCCCCATTACACTTCCTGTAAAGCAGATTCATTGCTTTTATCGTGAGTAAATACTGAATTACAGCCCCGTGGCAAGCTGGGCCATGAAAATAACTGAGCTGTTGCAGAGACAACTTGTTCCTGGAACAATTGTTTCTGACACATCATGGCTAAGTGTATCTTGGCTCGTTATGGAGAAGCACTGAAGTTGACTTTACAAGGCAGCGTGCACACAGAATAAAGCCTAATTTAAATTTGCTTAATCCTATAATGTAGTATTAACATGAATGTGATGCTTGCTTGCCAAGAGCATGCATGCCACTTCTCTGTGGGCACCCTCAAGGCATATTTCTCAAATTGCTGAGCTTGTTATTAACTATTTTTAGATGTTTAGGCAAACTTACAAAAACTGACAAATGGTAAAAGCATTCTGTAATGTTCTATGGAGAACTAGAGCTGCTGTGTAGATAACAATGAGGAGTCTGGATCTCACATTAAATCACGATTTGGACTGAGGAACCATCAAGGGGGTTTTGTACATTCCCTCCTCACGGCACGGGGAATGTGAAATTCCTTGGGTGTATCATTTATTCCAGTTGCACCTACAGCCTGTGGCAGGAGATCTGGTGTGTGAGCTGACACAAAGGGGGCACCTGGTATGTTCTGTAAGGGCGGCCACTGTGTGTGGCTGTGCAGGGTGTAATTAATTTACTGACCAGTTGCACTCTGGGCATTATTTCCTGGGTGGTTGGGGTTTTTTTTCATCTGTGGCTATATATTTTTAATTTCCCTTTGAACAACCAAGTAAGTTATTTATCAAAGGTATTGCTGTTGGAATGCTTTTTCTTGTAACATTTTTTCCTAAGAATATCATTAGACTGAAATTCAGTGCATTGGCAAGCTGCCTGCCCAGCGCTCTCTGCATCTCCTCAAGCTCATCCACAGCTTGGCCTCCTTATCCCCCACACCTGTGTGTCTCCTGCAGCCTTTCCTTGGGCTGGGGGTCGGTGAAGGCGGCAGAACTCACTGGCAGAGGAAGCTGAAGGAAGGGAAGGGCTGACGTGAAGTCCAGATGCCCTCCCTGCACGTGCCATGGTGTGCAGGTGGAGGGTCCGGAGCCTGAGCACAGAGCGGGCACAGGGGCTGTGCAGGGCTGGGACCTTCTGGGGCTGTGGTGGGTGGGCTGCCCTGCCCTGGCAGTGCCAGGGACAGTGACGTGACCCATGTAGGGAAAAGAGAGGGGAACTCCAATTGGGCTGAAGGTGGAGTGGCCATTTATTACAATGGCAGCTGGCTTATAGCGGGTAGGTGTGGAACCTGCTGGAAAAAGGGGCGGAGTGAGGGAGGAGCCGGCAAAGCCTCTGCCATATAAGGGAGAATGGGCAGCGACATGACCATAAAAGGGCAAATGAAGGTGGGATGGCCATAAAAGGCAGTGCTGCTGTGCCTGTTGGCCAATCAGGGTACGGCACAACGTGAGGGAGAAGAACCTCCATTTTGTATAATGGGACCTGTTCTTGTTATTCGGATTTGACAAGAATAACGCTAAGAACTAGGGAGCCCGTGACAGCTCGAAGTGCTAGGGGTCGAACTTGTCGTCGAGAGCAGTCCTTGCTCTTGCCTCTCTTCTTCTTTATCGGGGTTGTGTCAATGTCCTTACAGGTCTCCGTTCCATTTGCGGTATAGCTGTATTGCAACAGGGCAGTGCCTGTGATTCGGGGCCCCTCACCAGGGCAGCCCCACGTTTGGAAATGCTGTGTCTCAGTGAAATGCAAACAGGTCTGTTCACAAGCTCCTGTGAGTGGGAATGTTCCCAAGGGGGTGAGTTTTCAACTGTGCACGGGTTTTAGGTTCGGGTTGGGCGTTTTGTGAGGTCGCTAATTTATTGCACTTGTGTTTATGAAACCAGTGAGGGCCAGAAGTGGTGTGGGAGGAGAGTGAGCCCACAGAGGGGCCGATTTGTCCTTTGCTTGTGGCCACCGTCGCCACTGGCACTGCCTGGCCCTCGGGGTCTCACTGTGGCCATCAGGAGCCTTCTCGGAGCCAGCGTAGGGAGGGCTGTGCTCCCAGGGATTATCTGGACACAAGGTGAGTCCCAGAGAAGGACGAGCATGTTCAGTTATGGGGAGTTTTTGGTTCTGCTCCTGCTGGTTTTGGTGTCTCTGCTGGGAGTTTTCTCCCTCAGGACCTGCTGTGGTTGGTCTGTGCTCCATCTGCTCTCACCCTGAGGTGGCTGGACCTGCCTACAGTGCTGGCTCTGTCCTGCCCCTTCAGGGAGCATGTCGTGGGCTTGGACAAGCCTGTGCTGCCTCAGTACTGGGATTAAAACATGGGGCTTGTCCTGTGAGTGTCAGGCTGTGAATTCCAGTGGGGAACAGCTTGTCCCTTGCCCACTGGTGCTGCTGCTGTCCCTCCGCTGGCTCAGCCTGGAATTCAGCTGGAGACCCAGTTTGAACTCCAGCCACTGATTGTAGTGTGGTAACAGCTAAATTCCTCTTTTTGCCTTTAAAAACAATGCGTGGATGTGTTTTTCTTCTCAAACTTCTGCTGTGCTGGAATCTGGATCTAAGCACGTGGTTTAGGGGAATGAAACTTGTTGATATTTCATTGTGATTTAAGTTCAATGAGTGGAAGGTTTTCACTGGGGTGTCTGCTCTGGGACGCACATCTGTAAGGAAACATGAGATCTCAGTGTCCTTGCTGGGGAAGTGGAAGGTGGTGGAGCTATTCCTTGGCCCTGTTTTAGCATGCCTGGGTCTTGCCTCTCATAAGGAAAGGTGGAAGGTAAGTTTCAGCAGAGGGTTTGAAAAAGAACTCCCAAGTTCTGCAGTTTAGAGAAGACCAGGATATCCCTGAGGTACTTAAGGCTGGTTTGGGGAGGATATTGTAAGAAAGCACTGATTTTTTTGATTGAAATACTTTTTAGTCTGTAAAATGAAACCCAAACATTACATATGACCAGGATTATTTACCAAAGGCACCTCCTTCAGGAAAATCAATAATGAATGCATCTGGCAGAACCTGTGTGGTAGCATTAAATTTCACCCAAGTTCACTATTTAATAAAGTAGGATAAGGTGAGAATTTCCACAAAGACTTGCTTGTGCTGAGGTGGGCATGGGAATGAAAAGCAAATACGTTAGGAGGACCTGTTAAACAGTACCTGTGTATTGAACTGTCCTGGTAAATGTGTCACACTTAAAAAGAGCCCATTTTTTGTGTGGAAATGTGTCTTATTGCCAGCTGGTTTGGAAGGGGTTTACCCGGAGGCCTTACTGTGTTCCCAGAGGTCAGACAGATCCCTTTGTAAGGTCTGGGGTCACATGACATGGTACCCAAAAATGGTGCCTGTGTGGAATCAATCCCTTCACAGCTCCTCATTTAATTGGCATTTGATGTTCAGTTGCCAAGCCAACAGTGCAGCCTGACCCGCTGCTCAAACCATAAAACCTCAAGTGATGTGGCAAGACCCAGGGTGAGGGAGGCTGTCAGGGGGTGGGGGAGGTTCATAGGCAGTGGGGTACTTTTTACTGCTGTGGTGTCGTGTTTGCCCTGGGAGTTCTAAAATATGTTTGTTCTGCTGTAATTTCTGCACTGTACAAAGGAGTACATAATGCTGACATCAAATCCTGTGGGAAATGCCTCTTATTCAGCAGGGGCAATTCAGTTAACAGAGTGTGCTCTTTGTAGACAAGTTGTTTTCGGATCTTTCATGTCTGGGAGCATTGTCTTCAGGGAGTAGTAATTGGTATATGCGTAGCCAAGGTAGTACCTTACAGCAGCTCATCAAAATAATCTGAATATCAAAGGCTAAAGGGTTATAGGGTATGTTTGTTTTTAAAGCCTGGTTCATTTATTTATTCATTCATTTATTTGAGGTCAAAACCAGTGACTGTTCAACTATTTCTTCTTGTATGAGCAGGAACAGTACCTAATGAGAAAAAATGAAACACAGAAATTATGAAATGGGAATAGTTTTTCCCAGAGAAAGTAATCTCAGTGTGGTTGGGTTGTTGGTGTGTTGCAGGAGTTGCTGCCCCAGCAGCAGGGAAAGAGGAGATGGGTCCAGGCAAAAATGGTGTGCTTTTCAGCAGTTAATTCCTTCATCTTTGAGTAGCACAAAACTTTTATTGGGATCTGAAAGGGCAGCTGGTAATTTAAAGAATAAATATTTTGAAGTATCAAAACCAAATGGGAGATAATTAGGAGAGGAAGAGTATGGGAACGTGAGGCTTCAGGACAATTTCAACTAAAGGGAATCAACATAGAAGATAAGGACATTTCAGAAACCCTAAATGGCTTGGTTTGACTTGGTTTTAGGGTGTTGGAAGATAAGAAAATATACACTTTAGAGGTGCTGCTTGATTGCTGGTGTTGCATGTTTTAAAAATAGGGCACTTTCAGACACAGAAAAGGCCAAGTTGACTTAAATTGTAATGAATCACTGAAACTGGATTGTATTTATTTGAGAATTCTGAATATAGTTATGTGTGAAGTGATGAAGCTGCTAAAAATAATGCTCAGTGTGTCATTAAACCTAGCTTACACTTGGAGATTGAACTGCAGGAAATACCTCAGGGTTTGTGTTTTGGTTTAGTTTTATTTTCCAAATAATTAAGTGAGGTCCTTGGAATGATAAGGTAGGTAGTAAATCTTAAAAAAAAAAAAAAAAAAGAAGTAGCCAATGGAAAAATTGCCTACTTGAACATGGCAAGCCCAGCTTCTGCAAAAACAAAAGGGAACAGGGTGAACAGATCTTTGACCTCACTTAAAACCCATAGAGGTTTTTAAGGATTCGAACAGAAGATTGCCAGACACAGATGGGGTGTGTGAGTGGCAGATTTCAGAACTGGTCTGCCCTACTCCCGTGCCTGCACAGGGGGTGACTGAAGCTGAGCTGCAAGTCGGGTACTTTTACAGGAAACAGATGTTAAATATGTATTTGATATAATTGCATTTATTTGTTTTGGCTTTTTGTTATGTCTCAGCTGAAGATTTGAAACTACACTGAGGTCAAGTAGAAAATGCTGTGAGTAGTGTTGTAGCAATTACCTGGAGTGTGCAGCACCCCCTTTGACAGATTAAATAGTTCAGTACAGGGCATGAGCTGAAGCTTGAAGAGAGGGGAATGTCAGGTTTTATTATGGCGGCAAGGGAAGTATTGTCAAAAGAAGGAGGCTTTCTGTTTGTACCTCCCTGCCACTGTGCAGCAGTGCAGCTCCTGCTGGAAAGCAGCTCAAGGGGTTGTGGTTCCAGTCAGCAAACAGGGGTAAGAGGCAACTTCAATATGATTTGCAATAGAGGGGCTACCCAGATGTGGTGACAAACCCAATAGATAAGGTGTGTGGAGTGTTGGGCTGGATCTGTTCAAGAACAGATTTCCACAGGAGAAGATAACACTTACTGCTTCTTGTCTTCTGCGTTCCTCTCGCCCAGAGTTCAGTGGACTGGTTTCCTCTTGGTCCTTGCATGTCAACAGAAATCTCAGGTGTTTGAATAATGATGCCTTTTATATATTTTTAAAAATGAAAGAGGTTTTTGATGTTTTTTCCTTAATTTTCTCCTGGCCTAAGGAATACTCACTAAATGGCAACTTGTAAAAATGAAGAATGAAAAAGAATAGAGTTCTCTAAAATTTGCATCTCTCTTGTTTAAAATGTTTGTAATGCTAGGTGTTAGTGTGCTTAACTGACCTGAACTGACTGGTGCCTGGCAGTGAGCCTAATTTGATGCGCATCTTTACCATTACAGTGTCATTCTGCTGACATTTGGGAGTTAGGAAATGCTTTAACATGTTATTTTGCTTTAAGAAGACCAACTGGTCAACATTTTTATCAAACTATGAAAATTCTTGGCCATTTAGTGAAGTATCTGTCATTAACAACTCTGGGATGTTGGAACCTTACTTTGAGGGGGTTTTTAATCACGTTCATTCGAAGTGGTCGCTCCCAGTTGGCCTGTTTGTTTCTTCCTCTCAACCTGTTGGTTTAAGGAGCTTTTCCTTTTCCAATCCACTGCCTTGGTCTTTGTCTTGATGCCTTTTGTGTCTCTCCACAGTGAAGGGCAGCCAGAAGTGCGAGCTGAACTGCCGCGCCATCGGGTACCGCTTCTACGTGAGGCAGGCGGAGAAGGTGATCGATGGCACGCCCTGCGACCAGAACGGGACCTCCATCTGCGTGGCCGGGCAGTGCAAGGTAGGGCTGCTCCCTCTGCCACCTCTGCTCTGCACTCTCTACACCTGGGAAGTGGTGCCTTCAACCTACCTTGTTTTTAAGTAGATGTGAAAAATGTTGACTTTTATTACCACGGGTTTGGCTTTTTCCTTAACTAATGTTTCTGGGAACAAACTATGGAATGCTGAATGGAGGGATTCGGGAGATGTTCTAGCCACAATTAAGGTGACTTGCAGTGAGCTTTTCATTTTCTACAGAAAAGATTTTATAAAAGATCGGAACCAAAAGATTGGAACCTTAAATAAGAAAGAAATACAGTATCTTTCTTTGATTCAGTTTTAGGGTGGAGAGATTTTTCTCACTCTGCAACAGAATGGTTTCTCTTGCTTGCTTTCCAGCTCCTGCCAGTCTGACTTTTCTGCTCTGTCCACATTTCCCTCAGGTCGTAGTGGCTCCCCATTTCCTCAGCAGTAATGTTCTCTTAGGAAATACTTGAGTGAATGGTTCCTTTTCACAGATTCAGAATGTTGACTTTTTGCAGTTTGCTGTGTAAGTTCCCTTTGCAGTGAATAAATAGGCTTTCTGCGAGATGGTAGCAATCTTAAACAAAATGTTACAGTGTTTAGAAAACAAAAAGAAGTTTGTAATCTTTCAAGGAAGGTTAGTGAAAGAAATCAATTCCTAGCAAGGGGCATTTGGCACTTGGCTGATGTTTCCTATATATGTTGGCAAAAGAAGCAAAAGTGGGTCAGATGTGACTCATGAACTCAAATAGTGAAGGGCAAGTTCAGTTTAAATAGCTGGTTTGCCAGGGGAAATCACTTATGAATACAGCCCTGTCCTCTGCATGTCCAGGTTGCTCTTGTGCACATCTGGACAATGCCATGTTTGTTTCTGTGCTGTCTTTCTTTGTGCAAGCAAAGCCACAGCTTTGAATTCCCTTTGTGCGTGACAGATCTGTATGAAGTTGATTGTGCTTTAAAACCTTCCTTGATCTCAAACCAATTCAGAAAAGGCCAGAAATGTTTTAATTACAGTTCTGATCTACAACCCAGAAAACTGGAGGACAGATTTAGAATACCAGCTCTTGTATTTCCCAGTACTGTGCAATTAGTAAAGAGTAAACTGGTACATTTGTGTTGGAGGGCTGGGCTAGAAATTCCATTGGAATTGCCCCTATTGCAGCTTGTGCCCCTTGTCTCCCAGTGTGCACTGCTGTGTCTGTGGGCTCTGTCACCCTCCCATTAATGTGCTCTCAGGGACATCTCCCCACAGCGATTCCTGGTGCTTTGGGTTAGTGTTTGTTCACCTCCCCACAGTTTTTTCCATTTTTTTTCCCCTGTGATGTTGAAAATAGATCTAGACATGCAGATTTGGATTTCTGTTTAAGCTGTTCCTCAGTGGTGCTTGCTTATTGCTCAGTGCTGTAGTCTGTCATTCTCAGAGGGTCAATGAACCAGTTCTGTACTGGTGCCCAGTGCCTCAAAAGCAAGAAATTTCCACGAGAAGACTCAAGATAAGGCAGGTAAAGGCACTTCTTACTCTGTGCACTTGGAAATGCTTCTCACAGAGCACAGTGGAAGGAGAGCCTGAGCTGGGAGAGGTTGGGGGCATTGGCAGAGCCCTCGCACACAGTGGTATTAACTCCTTGGGCAGCAGGCTGAACATTGGAGGCTTTGGGAGGTAAAATATTAAAAGGTTTTTATTTTCCTTTTGAAAGGAACTCAGTTTAGACCTTTTCCAGCCTTTTGCAATTAGTTCTTTTGATCTATGGTGATTCTCTCATTGTTCATTACTTGCAAGCTCAGTAAGATGAGGGTGGGTCAGCTGAGACACGTGTCCAGTTGGGCCACATAATAGTTATGTTGATTTTTATGTGCGTGTCAACCACACTCTGCTTTTTTTTCTTTCAAAGTATTGAGTTAGTGTTTGAGGGAATATTCAGAGAAACAGATGAAATGTGTCAAGCTAAAGGAAAACACAGTTCAGGTCTGGAAAATCAGCGCTACAGATTTGGTGGGATTTGACCCGTAATTGTCAATAACACTTGCATTTGAGAAAAGTGGATATTAGATGAGATGTCCTTCGTTCTTCTTAAAAGTACTTCAAGTTTCAGGATAGTTTCATCCTTACTGAAATTACTTTTTTATCTGTTCCATGTATAACATCTCATGTTCCCTATGATTTAAAGATTAATAATTCTGATACAGAAATGAGTATTAAGGCGCATGTATTGTCTGTCTTCTTAGACTCTAAGGTATTGTGTTCCACTTCTGCAACACTCTTAAAAAGAAATTAAATCATTTTCCTTAGCAGTGGTTTGTATACTGTAGAGTGAACATGGATGCAGCTGGAGGGTGTAATAATTAGAGAATCAAAGAATTGAAGTTTTGTACTGTCAGGTGCTTGAGAACATTTTTCTGAAAAGCTGTCAGCATTTACAGTGAACTGGAAATGTTTCTGCAATAGTGGAGCTTATTCAAACCTTTGTAATGGGGAGCTCTTCCTTAGCTGCACGTGACTTTAGTTTTGTTTGAAGTCAGATAATGAAGTGTTTAATAAATGTATGGTCTCTATCACCCTCTGTTGGGCGTTTTTCTGCATTACCAGAACGATATCCTTGGCTTACAAAACATCTGTTTTGTTCCCAGTCCCATTGGTTTTGGCCAGTATTGACCTTATTCTTAGGAAAATAAAAAGGAAAGGTGGAAAATGTTTCTATAATAAAAGTAACTCAGAAAAAAATTAAAGAATACAATAGAGACAGGTTTGCCTTCACAGAAATAAAAACTTAATCTGTGTGTAGTAAAGGTATTCCTCATTTTAAGCATTAAAAAGTTCTCAGTGTCTAAAATGGAGTCACACTTGGTAACACTGAAAATATGTTAGAGAAATTTTGTCGTAGTATAAAAATGGGATGTTTAATCCTCTCCTTTTTTAGTTGAAACCCAGTGTTAGATATAATAGCCTTTTTATAAAACTGAATTGTTGTTTAACCTTTCCAGGAAAAACAAACCTCTGAACATCATCCCAGTAACCATTTCCTTACTTCCAGAGGGTCTCTTTGTTCTCTGCTTAATGTTCTTGTGTTCAACTGACCCCAGAGCTGGAGGTAAAACCTTTATAATTTATCCAAGAGGTGATCTGTAGAAGCTCATTCCTCAGGAATAGTCCTTTAACAGAACTTAATATGTTCTTATGGTGAAACACCCTAATTTTGACTGGGTTTTTTCCCTTCCTTATCTGTGACATTGCAGTAACTGGGACATGTAATAATGGAAGTACTACAATAAAAACTCACTCATCATTGAAATTATTTTGGACATCCTGGTGTGGACGAGACTGAATCCTAATGAAATTAAAACTTTTTTAAGCAATTAAATAATTAAAAAAAATAAAATTAGGCAAAATAGAAAGAAGGGGGTGATTTTCTACCTATGCAGAAGAAAGAAGTGATCTGGATAAGCAGTTGCATCATTTCTGTGTAAATTTGTTTTTGTGCACGTTTGAACAATATTCTTCCTGATGAATTTTGGAAAGTGAACAAACATTTTCACTGACAGTCCTATTGAGTTCCACTTTTTTAATAATTTTTATGTGGTGCCACAGCTGGTTATTGCTACGATACATACTTGGAATAAGTTTCAGTATTGTTGGATATGCCTTGTTTGCTTTAATCCATTTACTATTTTATACATTTAAACATTGGTTACCTCTCTCCTAACCCTAAATTTTGGCAGTGCTGTTAAAGACTGTACAGATGGGGCTTCTTCAACCTGCTCTTTAGCCAGAAGTGTCTGTTTTCTGCCTTTGAAGTATTTTTTTGGCTTATTTTAAATCAGTGTGTCCTTATATTTCTTCTGGAGCCAGTGGGACGGTCTTACTTTTAAGTTTAGGAGGGAAATGCAAGTAGAATGTCGAGGAAGTTTTAATAAAGCAAGCAAAGCATGAGCAAGGCATGTTCTTAATTTTGCCCTTGGCTATAATTTCTGAAATGTGCCTCTAGGGCAGCGTTTGGGTGTGTTGTTTCTCACTCCCAGGGCTCTTCTGCCAGAAGAATTCTTTCTCAACGCTGACTCCGTGTAGCGTTGGAGACAGGAAAGCTCCCTGTGAGCTGCAGCAGATTGGATTTGCAGAGATCTTGGTTGCCACGCAGGGGCGCACTTGGCAAAAGGATTAGTTAGCATTCCACCTAAAAATTCATTTGGGTGAGACACCTTTTAAAGGGACCTGAAACTATTCTCTCTCCTGATTTTTCTATTGCTTTTTCTCTTGCATTGTATTTTATTTTCGTCTTCTAGTTAGCTGCTGAAGTGAACTGAAAAATATCTAAGCAGTTTTAAAATGCCCACTGTGAGTAACTGCAGTAACAAAGTGACTGATAATAAAGATTTTATTTGCCTTAAAAATAATAAATGCTTTGGATATTGAAATACTTTCAAACTTTCTAGGGAGGTAACTTAAGTCAGCTCTTGGGAAGCATAGCCAGGCATGGTAAACCTCCATCAGAAAAACATGCTTAGGCAGGGAGCTCCCATTTGGAACTGTGTTGATGTGTCCAGGTAATGGAACTATAGGTGGCATCATTGTTTTAAGTTAGGGAACTCTTAATGACAGATCAGAATGGTGAGAAGCTTGCACTTCCATAAATTAGGGTTATTCTCATAACTGATATGTGTTGGAATATAGAGTAGTCCTATAGTTGTTCTTGTAAGGGTAAATAATCTGTTTCCTGTAGGAATCTCAACTTACTTGTGTAATGTTCGTTGCTTATACTAAAAAAAAAGGCTGGGATGGTTTGGAGTTTTTTCTGTGTGTTCTTTCTTAAAGTTGGAGCCAAATTTCCTTCAACTGTGTCCTCCTGGGTTTGGTTTGTAGGTGCTTCTGAGTACTCCCTGCAGTGCTTCTGTGAACCTTTCCTCCTTTTCCCTTTTCTGTGTTCTTCTTTTATCACTAATAACTTGAGGAAGAACCCAATATCTGGATTAGTAAAGCAGAATCAAGGGCACATCGATACCTTTCTTTTCTTCACCTGATCTACAGAAATTGTTTGTGGCTCCTTGGTCACCTCCCTTTGTTGTTCTTTAGTGAGCAGGAACCTTGTAAAGCTTTATGTCATGAGACAAAAGGTGGGGATGTGTTCAAAGAGGCAAACGTTTGGCATTTTGCCACAGCTTCAGTTTTGCTCAGATTGTGTATGTAGTCTCTCTTTGAGGCTTCTTCTTTTAAGGAAAAATGGCTGATCTGTAAAATATACTATAAACCTGAAAAATTATAGCAGAATGCTCTCTCCTTCTCCCTGCCTTTACAGATTTACCATTATGATTTCTTGGCTCTTGGAAATAGGACTCTTCATTGTTTCTCTTCAGAATGACTCGCTAATGCCAAGCTTTGCATTGTGAAACACCTGCTGGGCATTAATAAAGTGTTAATGGAAGGAACAGGTTCCTGGGAGCCAAGAAATAACTGCTCTTTGCCACCTCTTCCCTCTGTTTGCACAGTTTTTGTGGAACGTTTTACAGAGTGAGCCTCTGTGAGATTTCCCGACCCCACTGTCTATCAAGTCTTTCAGCCTTGCTCTGCTTATAAAGCAACACTAACATTTCTTTTGGCCGTGCCCCAGTTCGGGTTGTTTCTGATGCCGATGCACAGCAGGTGCAATCCCTGCCTGTAAGAGACAGAGAAAGGGCAACTTCAGAGCCTGTGAACTGAGCTCAGACCGCTGTAAAACCTGGGCTGGGCACCCGTGGGGGGCAGGACATTGAAGTGAGTTGAGCTGCAACGCAATGAGGGAGCCCTGGGGGTGTGTTTGGTGCTGTCCCCATGGCCTGTCAGACCCCTGTCCTGAGAGGGACCTCGCGATCCCAAGGATGGAGCTCCTCCCTGTCCCACGGAGGGTCTGAGTCTCTGGTTCTGCGTCTTGGGGCTCATGATGAGCAGCACAGATGTTATTGGGGCAGATGTTGCTGGCAAAGGCATTTAGCATATTTAGCCAGCCCTTAGAATACAGCATTTATGCTAATACTGGGTTTTGTTGGTTTGTTTTTAACCCCCTCCCAGTTTAATCCAGTCCTGGGGGGTGAAGTTGTTCTTCTCTCACTTTAGTTAATGCAGTGCAAGTGTGGAATAAACCCCACTGAAATAACCACAAACAGGCAGGAGCATTTTTAATAAATTTAATGGAAGAATTTATGAATTTATAGAAGAGCTGAATCTCATAATTGTATGCATAACTTTCTTTTTAACTCCAGTACTTAAGCCACAAAGAGAGATTTCACTGTTGTGTTGAACTACAGCCTGACAAGAAACTTTGAAAAGACACAACAGAGTTCAGTAACATTAAAACTTGGCTCACAAATTACAGCTCCAAGTACTGGAGAAAAATATCACTCTACGTTAACCCAGAGCTGCACAGAAGTAAAATAAAATACAATACATATATTATAAAATACCTGATTAAGAATACTTAAGTGATAAAAAGTTCTAGTGTTGATTACCTAAGGTAAAAAAATCTGAGTCTTGAAAAATGTCCTAATAAGAATTCAAAAAAGTAAATACTTTGTAAAATATTTGTATCATTTTAAGTTCTACACCATATCAAAAGAATGTGTGATTAAGGTTAACTGATGGTTCTATTTGTATGCAATAGATTCCTTATTTTTCATCTAGGTGACTTTTTTGAACAGCAAAGAGAAAACAAGTTCCTTATATAACTCTGCAGATTTAAAATGCTGGAACTTCCACTCATTACATCTTACTGCTATGGTATTATCAACTATATAAGTTTAAAGCAGTAAAACTTGCAAAAACACCAAATAAAACACAGACAAACCTAAAATGGCCTTACAAAATACCCCCGTTCTCAAATGTTTTTAACTGCTTTTAAATATTCTGCATAATTGTGTGTAGCTTTATTTTCTTATTATTCCTGCAGATTTTTTAACAATTATTTTTCCAAGTTGATTGTCTTTATAAAAAGGCAGAATGTAATCCTTAGCGTGCAGTGTGCATGTGTCTTCCCAGGTTGGATAAGAGTGTTAGACAATTAAATGGGCTTAATTGTAGCACTGTCAACGTGGTTCTGAAAGCAAATGATGTTATCTCTGATGAAAAAGTGACACAATCAGAAAATCTGATTCTATTTGAGGTGCTCTTCTCTCAGAACTAGTTTCAAAATGATGCATTTTAAAAAAATCCAAAGTAAAGCTAAGAAAACATTAAAGAATGTTGGGGACAATAACAGAATAGAAAATAAAATATTGTGAGTTATTGGCCTTGCTTTTTTCCCCTGATTAAACAGGTTGATGTGTGTCAGGCTACAAATGAAGCTAGGTTTGTTTAGGAATAATTAATTATTCTCCAGGTTAGAATAATCAAATGATCACTCTGGGCTGCTGCTGACTTTCTTTGGGTCTAGATTTAATATTTATTCTCTTGCTCAGCCTGTGATTCCAAGTCACTGGTGATTCCAGCCAGCCTCTGTAACTCCCTTCCAGGCCTTGTTTTATCCTGTTCCTGTCTTTTAGACCTTTTCCTGGCATTTTAGTCTGGTATCTTTTTTTTTTTAATGACAAACCTTTTAGGTCTGACTTTATTTTTAGAAGTTTCTCTTCTTGCTTTAAGCTGTGAACAGTAATTTTGAGTGTCTTCCTTAGCTTACAGCTGTTTGCTGGGTAGGAGGTGAGGGAGATGAACTGGACTGTTTCCAGTTCTCTCCTCCCAGGAGAGCCATGATCTACACCTGGCTTGCTTTTAAGCAACTAGATAAAATCCTCTGACTTGCTGCTATAAACGGGTGCTGGGAGTGTTTATTAAGAGACTCCCACTCCCAGTAACACACCAGTCCCTTCCCAGGGCTGGTCGTAAACCAACCTGAACTTCTCATCACTGGCTTTGCTTCTGACATACTGGGGTTCTGCCATCACGTGGAAATTGTGCAGACAAGAAAAAAGGAATATGGATAAAAATAGACAAGAGATGCAATCTCAAAACTGTTCTTGTTTCTCAGTTCCTTTCCAGAGTATTCAGGAAGGCACTTGAGCAAAACAAGCCACAATAGCCCATAGTAAGATGTTTTGCAGTGTGGTCCTGCATTCATAGTGAGGAACTGTGGGCTCTGTATCATGGCTGAGTGAAGGGTTTTATGCAATGTCTCTTATGCAGAAATTACTAATTTATAGTTATAATGCCATTTAAGTAACAACAGAACCAAATCTGGTTTGTGTTACATCACAGCAGTTCAAAGGAAAACAACTCAAAGAAATTTCAACCCGTTGAAATTCATTCGATTTCAATGAATGCATGGGAAAGCAATTGTAAAAGAAAATCATGTAGCTGGTGCAAGACCCCTCTTAGGAGGTTCAATAGCAAAAGGAAACAAAGTCATTTTGGTTTTATTGCAGAGAAACAAAGAGGGGTGCAGCAGAAGCAAGGGTCTGAAACTGGGATGGAAGGGGGCTGTTAAACACCTGGATAAGCAAGCAATGGGGACAAAGCCAGTCGTAGTCATTCTTGTTCTCCTCTTTAGAACATGGGTGAAAATGTCACAATTAGTCCTAAATTATAAATGATGACATTAAAAAAAAATCTGTGGTTTTAATTACAGGATTTTTTTTTTTGCTGTTCATTGGCTGAGTTATGTCTTTTGTGCTAGAGATCAGGACTCAGAAATGTTCAAGCCATTTGACTTTGAGCATCTCCTTGTGGTGGTAAGGTTGGGACTCCCCAAAAGGCTTTTCCCCAGGCGCTGTGTGGCAGCAGAGCCTCTGAGTGGGCAGCATCAGTTCTGTGCCATTGTCCCAGGGAAATTCTGAACAGGGGAACTTGATTTACTGCAGGGGGGGTGTTCTGTCATTCACAAAAATTAAAATGAAGAAGCTGTTCTTGACATTATTGCTGTCTGCTAATGTTTATACTAAAGACTGTCACTGTAAACAGTCACTAATAATTTTGTTACGATAAGCACAGGAAAAGCAAGGAGAATGAAAAGAGGATTGCAGAGTATTAGAGCAGGCTTGGTATGATGTCACATATTTTATGGACATTCTCGTTTGGTTGTGGTGTTTCCCTCTGCTTGCCCGGTGTTAGTAAGTAAACTTTGCTGTCAGTGGTGTTTAACCTGCAGTGGGGCTGGAATGGGCAGTAAGTGTGTAATGACTGTAATTTGTTCCAAATCAATTAAAAGACAACGCATGGATGCTGGAGGAGCTCATTAGCAGAGTGAGTGATGTGTTCTTGTGGCAGGTGGGGCCATGAAGTAGAAGGGAGGCTATTTATGAACATTCGTGGGGGAAAATAAAGGCTTGCATGTGTGAGGATTTATGAGGTGAGTGCTAAAACAATAATTGAAACAGTAAATGGAATTAGTGTTTAATGTCAGTTTGATTTGCTTTGTCGCTTGCTCTGTCCGTTCAATCCGTGCTGTCTCCTGTGATGTCCATGGTGTGGAGATCAGGGTTGTTCCTGTGTTTGCATTTGGAGAACCCTCTGCTCCTTTGTGGGAGCAATTGTGCTGTGTGATATTTCAGACCTCCTCTTCAAGTCAGAGTTCTTACAATTACAGTGGGAAAGTATATTTATTGCTGAAGGTTTGCTCATCTCTTTTTGTTTTGGTAGTACGGATGTACCACCTGGTGACATGTGAGCATTAGTAATATTTTAATTACTGTTACTACTGATGAATCACTGATTTCATGAGCATTTTATTACAATTTAGTCATTTCAGAAACTCCAGAATTTACATTCTGTAGGATTCTCTTGGCTCTTTTTATTGAGATGTACTATCAGAAGTCAAAAACCCAGAGTTCTTAATGGAAGTTGAAGAATTTTTAGAAAGTGATGACAGTGCATCAAAATGCTGTCTGACCTAAGCTGATTTTTATGAAGGAGCCAGAGTAAGTAAATGCTTAATTTTGTTTTGTTGATTTTTAGGAGCAAATTGAAAATGCTAATAACTGTAACAGAATATTCCAGAATACCTATTATTTAATCAGGAAACTGGAACAGCAATCTCGGAAATCTGGTCTACAGGAAATTAAGTATTTAGCCTTTGTTTTTGTTTAAATATATTATAATATTACTTTAGAATCTGGAAATGGTCCAGTATGTTTTTAGGCACTTCTGCTAAAACAATAGATACAGTTTTGATAGGGTGGGATGGGCACATTTGTCACATGAATAAATCCTTGGGAGGGAGGTATATGCAGGCAGCAGTTCTGTTGTGTGTTTTTGTTTCCTTGCAGCACTTGCACACACAGAGATGCACCCAGAGCAGAGGACTGGGGAGCTGTTCTTTTAAAATCTGCCTGAGGTGTTGTGTGACTGTGTTAATGAACGCTGTGGGGAAGGTTCCACTGAGCTGGGAGGTGCTGGTGGGTTGGAATCCAGTGGAGAGATGGAATCCTGGGCGAGCAGAGTGGCTCTGGTTTGCTCCCAGGGCTGCTGTGGGTGCAGGTCCCTGTTCCACCACACCGGCAGGGCTGGTCCAGGGTGACCTTCCCCACTCCCTTTCACCTCCTGCAGCGCTGTGTGAGGGTACCTGAGCGTGCAAACTGCACCCAGAGCTCTTTTTCAGACTCTGTTGAAACCCGAGTTTTTTAACCAGGGTGGAACCCAATGGTATTGTGACTGCCCTCCTTTGGGTGGCTGGGTGGGAGCTGCTTCTTGTGGCTTCCACAGGAAGCATCTTCATCCCAAACGTGCTTTTAATGCCTGGATTCTCCATGTCAAAATGGGAATAGTGAGGCAAATCCTTGTTCCATGGGATTATTATTTGTGAGCCCTAATGGTGAATTAACAGTAATGTTGTGCTTCCCTGGAACAAACCATTTTCTGTATACTTTCTATATATGTTGAACACATTGGTCTGCAAAAAGCTGTGTTTGGTCTTTGACCAGAACAAAGGTATGGGAGGATATTCTCGGGGAGAGCAAAAATGTGAGTTTTAACCCCTTGCTGAGACCAGAGCTGCAATTCTGGTGCAGGAGCTCATGTTTACAAGTTGTTTACAAGATATAATTCAGTTTCACAGGGGTCTATACAGAGTTCCCTTCAGTTTAAATTTCACACTGGGTAAGTTTTCCCAAAAGGGTTTTGAGCTTTTCTCCAAAGCTCAAAATGAAAAGCTCTTCTGGATGCCATCTGGTACCACCTCAGTTTGTGAAGTTTAATAAGATTAGACCAGAGACTGTAAAATGGCACACAGCTAGATCAAAATGAGCTCGTTCAAACTTGGTTGAAATGGAATTTTTAACAGAACCTGAAATTTTCATGTGGCTCTGCAGTGAAACCACCTCTACATATTGACAGTTCTCTTTCTTTTTGTTCCCTGCAAGTGCTGTGGTGTTTGACTTTTGAAGCCCTACAGGCTGGAGTCACAGGAATGTAAGATAATTTAGTTTTTAATTTAAAATAATGTAAATCTCCAGCCTCCATGGTTACAGAGAGCAATCACAGACTGACAAGATCATTCACTTAATGGCTGAGACTTCACAAAACCAGTGGGGTGAGTTCAAACCTCTACTAAAGTCTATTGATTTACAAGATTATTTGGGGGCCTCAGACATTTTATTACTGCAACATTGGCAGAAATAGTGTCAGAACTTGAACAAAACAGAACAAACGGGATATTATTACAGATGACTGACATACTGGATCCCTTCTATAGCCACAGAGCATTTATACCTTGCTCAGTGGAGTCATCAAAACACTTGTGAATCACCTCTTGTGCCCTCTTTGTAATAAAGGCACCTGAACTGTTCAAAGCCTCTTGTAAAAACCTACTGGATAGGTTTTATTTTTAAATTACGGCGCATTTAAATGTATGAATAATGTTTGCCACGTGACACTGTCAGCTTTCTAGTTTGAGGCAGCCTGATGTGGCATCCAAGTGCAGTTCATGAAGTGAACACTTGGCCAAGGTGAAAGTTGTTGTGCCCCGGACCAGCAATCCGAACGCTCCACTGGCAGTGCTTTAGTGTAGCTTGGCTTGTGTGCAGTTTTAACGAATCCTGTGTGGTGGAAATTAGGAATTATGTATCTCATAGCAGGGGCAGATGACTTTGAAACAAAGATCTGTTTCCTCTTCTAAAATAGAAAATATTTTTACAGACAGTGCCTTTCCCTTTCCGTGCTAGAGCTGTGCCTATAATTGTAATAAGTCATGTGCTGGGATGTTGACCTTCCAGAAATCAGAAATGTCAGAGGCTTGCTAGTCACTGATATTGGGCTGCTGGTGATGCTATTTATGTGGAGTGTGGCTTGTTCTTATCAAGGTCATGGACGAGGAACTGTGGGGACAGAGGGGAGAATGTGCATATCAGTTTAGACCCTGTGTAAATATGAAAAATATCTGCAGAATCCTAGTGAGCAACTTCAAAATTAGTTGTGAGTAAAATCACTCCTCTAGCCCCGAGATTTTCCATGACAGGCACTTTCTCTGCCTTCCTGTCCATGTTTATTCCCTGCATCCCAAGCTGGTTTCTATAGAGGGCTGTGAACCTTTACACACAAGGTAAATGAATTTCTGTAGGTGTTTCAACTGTGCATTGGTGATACCTTATAAAATGCCAAGTGTAAGAACTGCTTAGAATGTTTTTGGAGGGGACAAAGTTCCTGCTGTGGTGTTAAATATGTGTTCTTACAAAGCAGATGCTTTTTCTTCTACACTATCTTGGCAAAAGATTTCAATGAAGGAATGAAACCCTTTCCTAAAAGGGCTGTTTCCCACCACATCTGCATGGCTGATTTTTTTCCCCTTTAGCACACACAGTTTTACCCAGTTCAGCAGAGTGGAAGGTGTGACAAAGGGAAGAACAGGGATGCTTTAGTTGGAACTTACATAGTGCATTGGTTGATGACAATGAGAGCAGAACCCAATCTAGACAGTTCTGCCACAAATTTGGTGTCACAAAGGTGAGAAAGAGCCCTTGGTAGAGGAGATGGTGGAGGACTTTGTAGTCTTAGAAATGTTCATATTTGACATACCTGTGCAGTATGGGCAGTGCAACAAAGCCCTTGAAAACAGGGCTTTAAATCAGCTGGTGTTTGCCAAGGTGTGAAGGGACTCAGGGGTTGATGTGAGGCCACGTTATTGCAGCCTGCCCAGAAAACAGGACCCACCTGTGACTGTGGTGCTGGTTCATGTCAAGTAGGAAATAATGCAGGCTGGAACTGCTGCAGCTCAACACTTGAGATAACAGGTTTGCCTTTCATTGCTGGGGGTGAAGGGGCCTACAATTCCTGGAGCTCTGCTCCTCTGCGTTAACATTCAATTGCAGCATTAGCTGGAGCTTGAGTATTGATTTTACTCGTTATGGAAAATGACGTTTCCGAAAAGAAAGCAATGTTCTGAAAAAAATGGCATCTTTTAGAACACCTCTTTGAATTTTGCTGGTAGCTCTCATGATCCAAAGCAGCAGCAGGAGCAAGAGGCAGGGACACACTGTTCCCTTGGGGAACAGCAGCAGCTGATAAAGGAAAATGGAGTAAACATACTTACTTACTAAAAGGGAACCCAGGCCTGCATCTCAACAAATCCTGGAGCAGATCGATCAATTTTTAGCAATTTCAATGCTGTCAAAAGCTATTTTAGGGTAGAATTAATTAGGTCTGTACAGTTTTGTGCTGGAGGTCGACATACTGACCTTCTGGAGAGCATCAGAAAGGTATCTTGGGCCTCTGATTCCTCCAGCTGATCCATCAGGGGTTCAGGAGATCCTTTCTGTTCCTAAGGAAGTTGTCACTTCAGTAAGACTACTCATGGCCACAAATTAATAATACTGGAAAACCATCTTCTTGTTTCTTTAATGATTCCACATTACTTAGGCATATTTCTATATTTTAGGGGCTAAATGAAGCTATTTTGAGCGACACTTCAATCACCTTGAGGTAAAAATTCTAGATTTTTGTCTTATTAAATGTTTTTCTTCAGGTGATTCAAGCCAGAGGTGCCATACACACAGGTAGGGAAAAGTTTATCTTCAGCAGTAAAATTGCAGAAGGAATATGAAATATTGAGGCATTTGAGGAAATACATATTCATTAGTTTATTAAATAAAATATGAACGCAGGCAAGTTAGACCCTAAATTTTGACTCTTAATTTTAAAACACTCCTCTCAGTGTTGGCTGAGAGGGAGGAAACAACTTCTCCAATAGATTCAGGTGGCCTTGCCCAACCCTTGAGTGTCACAAGGAAGCACAATCTTCCCATCTCATTATTCTTGTATTGAATGGAAGAAATATGTATTGAAACTGCATTAATGTGTGACCATCCAGCATTTAAACCTTAAGGAGGTTCAGGGGCCTGCATGGAAGCAGCCTAAAATACTCTGTGAGACTGGAAAAATAGTTGTCATAATTGGATGTGTCTCCTACCACGGCAAGCCTTCATTTTAAAGGGATTGTTGCAGTTTACGCTCACATTTCAAGAAACGGGGCATGACTGCAAAGTCTTTGACCTGTGGAAATCCTACCTGCACAAGGATATTGTTTTACAGCCCACAGAGCTTTATTAAAACAAATAAATTTTATTGCTGCAAGCTTTGTTTGTTTAGAGTGGGCTGGATGTGGCAGATGCAGTTTATCTTCCGTGCCTGGAGCGTGCTGAGCCCCTTGGCCAGCACAGGGTCGGTGTGACGGACACGACTTCTGAACTCTGCAATGTTTGGGGAGGACTCTCTCTGCTCCAGGGTCCTTCACCTCTGTTATGGACACTAATGCATTTGTACAGCTACTAAGGCCAGCCTGGAGCTTGGAATTGCTTTTGTAGGGTTGTTTTCCCCCTCTGGTATACTTAGAAGGCTTGAATTTCCATTTTGCAGGAGAGTAAGACATTTTACAAGAAGGTTGCTCTTTTGCGAGTAATACTTTTCCATGGTGATTTTCTTCCACCTTCCCTACAGCTCTGAGGTCATTGCTGTTTTCAGCAGCAAAATCAAGTGGGATGAAACAGATTCTGATAAATGAAGTAGTAAATCCATATATATATCAAAAAAGGGTAGGGCTAAGAATTTTTGGAGTAAAATTTCTATATAAATGTCATTGCTTGTTTCATATGGTTTTCCAGAACGATTAATCTTGTCTGTGCAGTGTTTCCTCCATCAGTAACAAAATATGAAGGTGATCTAACAGATCCATTTTGGAGCTACAGGGGTTTTAGATTTAAAAATCAGCCTGGTGGAAAATATACATCATGGATGCTTTACTGCTGCTGGTTTTTCTAATAAAGACCAGATAGTGGTCAGAACCAATTAAGACAGTCCAAAAGGAGATCATGGATGGCAGTGATAACTAACTGGGTCTTGCTGCACTGCAGAATGCAGAGCCTTTAAAGATTGTGGCTTAACCTTTAAATTGTACCAGATACTTAAAGCAGCATGTATGTCTGTCCTCTTCAGGAGCCAGTACAAGCAAACCTTGATGTATTTTCTGTGAATTTAATGTAATAGGAGTTTCAGGTCTTGTGTTTTTCTGGTTATATTAGTGAAAACAGTACTTAAGAAAAGCTTCAGGCATATTTTTACACTATGAGTCATTGTTAAAAGAATGGCTTCGTCTTATTTGTTTTCTCCTGTAAGGCAGCTTTGCTGAGCAAAGTAGAAGTGAACTGAAACTTGATCCCTCAGAAAATGTGCAGTTGTTCTTCTCATGTTAAACTTTTAGGTAACTATTGTATAAAAGGGTATAAAAGCCTCATCTGTCAGGTGTTTGGTCCTTTGGACTGTCAGGTGTGTAGGTGCTGTTCTGAGAGGGAACTATTCCAGCCTTGGGAAATAGAAAGCTTTTGGGTTTGTTTTTGTCAGAACCATGTCATCTTTATCTGCCCTGACTGTTCGAAAGCATCAGGAGGACTTGTCAGTCTCAGAAAAACCTCACTCCTCAGGTATTTTTAAATAATCTTTGTAATATGAATGAATCCATTGCCACTTCATATCCTAGAGGCTTCTTCTGCCTTTGCCACTTCTTGCTTTTGAGCATCAGTGATGCCAAGGGAGGAAGTCAGAAGTCCTCAGTTTCACCACTTGCATTGTGTGTGGGTTCTTGGTTTGGTTTTGGTTTTGGGTTTTTTTAAGAAAAAGGGAAAAAATAATGTAATATCCTTTTTTTTTTTCTGTGCAGTTTTTCCCAATCCATGGTCTAGATGAGATCAGCTGCAAAGTGGTCTTATCTTGAATGAGTCTTCCAGGCACCTCATTTTGTGTCCCAAATACATTGCTTTGGTGCTCCTGTCCCAAAGCCCATCCCAATGCCAAGGGCTCTGCCTAGAGATGAGAAACACGTTTATAAGATTTTTGTAGTGTGCTTTGCTTTGGCAAAACCCACCACAGCTTTTGAGCATCTCTAGCATTTCAAATGCAAGCAAATGAAATTAGATTATTTAGTTGCTACAATGGTTTGGAGCCATCCTGTTGGAAAATGTTGAAAATGGCTCATTTTTGGAAGCATCGTCCATTTCTGACCAGCCTTAAATGGCTTTGAGATCGTTTCCAGTTTTGGCATTGTATTGAATTCGGTGGGATTTGGAGCTCTGTCCCATTGCTTTGGGTATTATCCAAGTCCAAGGAAGTATCCATGGCAAGGCTGTTGAACCTTTGTCCTTCTTGTCCTCTGCCCCAGCCTCGAGCAGCTCATGCAGAAAAGGCTGAGGAGTTTAAAACATTATCCCACATTCACATGAGCTTGAGAACACACGGGAGAATTTTGGTAAGTCTTGCTAGATCCTGGGATTTCCATGTGCTCGGTGTGTGCCTTCACGACAGGCACTGAGGAGTACCAGGAAGAGGTCCCTGCTGGTATCCAGTGTGGTTTTTAAGTCAGCTTTTTACTTATATTATTTCAAGTGTTTTAAAACATGAAATGGTTATTGTGAATGTATTTAAGTTTGACCCCTGTGTTTTCCTTAAAAAAAAAAAAAAAAAACAAACAAACATTGTGCTTATTTTTAAATTGATCCAAACTGCTTAATTTTTAAATTCCTGTGGAGCAGACAACAAAAGATGATCAATAAAAAAAGTGAGTAGAAGTGGCAGTAAATTGTTAGTACTTTGTCCAGTGGAATAGATGCTGGTTTATGTGACTCCAAGAGATACCTGATAATGAGGACACAGGACTGTGTGACTCCACTTGTTTCTTCCCTGTTTGTCACAGCATCTAATGTTACAAACTTTTTTCCACTTTTTTAGACAAAATTTGGTCAAAGAGTTGATTCACATAGAGCTTTGTAAAGCGCTCTGTTGAATGAAACCAGAGAGGCATTGAATTCGTGTAGAAGTTCTGCAGGACAGAGTTCTTGATTACTTTCAATGGTATTCCAAGTTTAGGCTTAGCATACATTGTTCTAAAGCCATTTTATATAAAGTCCAGCCCAGTGCCAAGAGGGGAAGGTGTCATTGCTCAGCAGCATTGGGCAAATGTTCCTCAGTAACTAACTGGGTGAGTGGTGAGAAGCAGCATAAACACACCTGGAGGAAATGCTTGTTCCTTTAGTTATGGTTTCCAACACCTGTATTGAGTAAGTGCTCAGGCTGGGTTTGGAAATATCTTGGTGGAACTCAATAGCGAGATTGCCAGCCAACTGTGATTGTTGTAAAGACAGTTAAATGAATTATTTGTGCATATTCCCTCGAAAGCTGCTCTGCCCTCTTACAGCTTTGCTGAACATTTGTTCTCCATTCCGCTTTCTCCTTTTTTAGGGGCTTGGGTCCAGGCCAAAGAGCACAATTATGCTTGCTTGGACCTTGATTTTTAAATGCATGCCTAACTAAGCAAGTTAGCAGTGCCATTAAAGTCAATGGGATTAGGTGCATACTTGGAGTTAGGTGCAGGCTTAAGTGCTTTGATGAATTGAAGCTTTACTGACTGACTGCGTCTTGGAACACAAGAAAGCATTTCTAAGCACAGATATGCTAATAAAAATGCTTACCTAATATATCTTGCATGGCTAGAATCACAAATATATATTTAATAGGGAAAAAAGTTACAGCAGAGAAAAAGAAGTAATTAATGACACAAAATCCTCAGGGAATAGTGAGCTTTGCTGTTTTACTGAACTAGGAAGTCCAGCACATGCTGTATCTTTTAGTTTATTTTGATGGGACTTAATTGCAGTCAACCTAATACAGAGTTATGGTGGCAGTATCTTATCATATCTTGGACAGCATCATTCTGAAATCTGGCAGTTACTCATGTGGGACTTTCAGCTCTGTGTTTTTACTGGGCTATTGCAAACTCACCATTTCCTTCAGTGACCTTGCTGCTGAATGTAAAATTCTCTTTGGCTTTTTGGTGTTTCCCAAGCAGAGATCTGCATTCAGGCAAACAAAGCAGTGCTGTGACTGTTTTCCATCAAACAGAGAATTCATGTAAACTAAGGAGCAAATAAATCTGTTTGTGACCTGGAGCCTTTGAGGGATCTGGTGATCAGCATGTGCTGTGAGAGTGAGATGGACTCACCCAGCCTGCCCTCACTTGCACAGCCAAACCCATGCTTGGGTCTTCTCTGGACTGAGGACCTGCTGCCAGTGAACCCACAGCCCTCCCAGCTGTGGGAGCTGACCTTTGTCTCCTGAACTCCAAATAGTTCCATGTGATCCTTCTGGCTCTCCATGTGGCAGAGAAGGGTCTGGCTCTGCTGGGGAAGGGGAGGCCAAAAGCCATGGCAGGACAGGAAAAGCTGCTGCGTCCCTGCCCTCGCTGCTGTCTCTGGCTCTCTGGGAACGCAGCAGGAGCTCTGTGGGCAGCACAGCAACAAGCCCAGGCCATCCAGGTTGCCCAAATAACTCCCTGAAGAGGGACATAAAAGATGTGTTTCCATATCCGTATTTTCTCCATTGCCATGCCACGTTCAAAATAAATACTGTTCAGGTCTTAACTCATAGGAGCATTTTAAACCTTCAGCTGTCCCTTGTGTGGGGACTGTGAAGGCAGAGGAACTTCTCATCTTTGAAGGGCTGGTTTTTCTGGAGACCCTTCCCTGCCTCAGACAAGGCCAGGTAGGGAACTGCAGAGGCTTTACAAGGGAAATCAAGGAACTCTGCAGAGCCCTAGGAGGTCTTTACTGGTCTCACGAGGGCAGTGGGCTCTAGCTGGAGAACATCTGCTCTACACAGTATCAGGTATTACATAATTGAACGCTTTGCAGATGCCAGGCTGTCAAGTGTTTTATTCCAGCTGTAAGGTCGAGTTGGTTTCAGACTTCAAATAACAGTTACAAATTTGTTGAAAGTAAAAAATAACGAGCGCAAAAGGACCGAGTGCTGTGATACTGTTTAATTGCTCTCTGCTGCTGTTTCTGGCTGAGTTTTTCCTTTAGGAAATAAATATTCCTTTAGGGAATAAATGGGTTAGTACTAAGGCTTATGAGAATGAGGAAGTGTGTTGGAATCACAAGGTTTGTTTTTTTTCTTTTTTTGGTGTGCATATTTCTGTTTTCTTGTTTTGAGTTGGGCACTTGAGAAGTTCAGGGAAATACATAAATTTAAGTTTTGGGATTCAATAGTGAAACACATGAATTCTCTGTTCAGCAAAGAATAAATTGTGTGTCTTACAAATTGCTGGATTGTACTTCTTTGTATTTGTGGAGTTTTAAAGGTGTGCTAAGAGAACATAGGCAGATATTAATCCCTTCGCATGCTCCCACCAGGTTACTGCCAGAGATTAATCTAAAACAGTGGGGTTTGCAAGTGTACCTGCAAAAGAAGCGTCAGGTTTCAGTGCTCTGGTGTAGCTGATAGACCCAACTGCGTTTTTCTAAGTACTTTGTGTCTTGTATTTGTGCTGCAAAACAAGTAGAGCAGATAAAATTACGTCTGTAGTTTTTTTTCTGCTGTCTGAGACTAGCATGTGTATACCACTCTTTTTCATTTTAAGTCTTTCCTTTTGCTTGGAGCTCTTTTTATTACCATTTTGGCAGTATATTTCTGGTAGTATTTTCAGTACAATGTAATTTAACTTGATAGTTTGGGCCCAATAACTGAGTAATTTGATGTTGGTGTTGCTCTTTGGTGTTTGTAAATGTCTCCTGTCTTAGTATTCTGAGTTTTTCAGTACTTCAGGTTTAATAACTACAGCCTTTTCTCTTGGATGGGCCTATTTAGGCTTCCTGTTGTATCATTGCTAACGATTTTGATGGAAACCAAAATGTCTGTGATCAATCTGTTTGTTGTAATGAGCTTCAGTTCAGAAACATCACTAGAGAAGTGCATTGCCTGCTGGTCTTACCTAGCATGGTGGAGCCCCCAGTATGACATTGCTGACTCCAGGGACATTTTGGGGTGGATGAAGAGGCAGGACTGACAGACCTGCAAGAGTGGTAGACTTCATAACAAGCTTCTGTTTTAAAACCCTCCAGAACTTAGTGGATGCTGTGGAAGCCAGAAGTCAGTGATCCAGGCCCATTTGCTGCAGTGCTTTTCTTACACCAGACATAGTATTGTACTGTGGGTTTGACCCAGGGAGTATTGACTGTGTTTCCCTGTCCTGATCCAGAAGATGATGTGGTGTCTCTGCAGAGAGATTTGATTCAGCAGCTTTCTCTCTTCTGTGTACCTTAATTTTTACTTTCCTTTTTTTTTTCTTTTTTGTTTTCTTCTCTTGTAAGGTAATGGTTAAAGTGGCACCCCTGAGCCTGAGGTATGCATATGACATCCAGTCAAAGCTTTGCAGCCAAAAGCCTCATGCGCTCCAATAATCTATTTGCAGCTGCTTTGAAGTGATGTTTTGCCATGGTTTTTGGCAGACAGATAGGAGGTTTCTTGGCTCTTGCTCCTTGCCATCCAGAGGCTTTGTAGCCACATGATGTGATTTGTAGCCTCCTGGGTGTGCCTGGTACTCTGTCTCAGAAAGGCATGCAGCCACCCTGTTAAATCTATGCCTGTACAGGGCAGGTTGGCAACTGGCAAGGCTGAAGGAGGACAGAGTGAGTGGCATCTGCCTGCGAAGTATCCAGAAGGGTGTTTCTTTAGAAATAACTGTATGAAAAAATTGCAAAATGTACCGTCTTTGACTGCAGGGCAGCTCTGTACTCCGTGGGGAACTGGCAGCAGGAACCTCCGGGTGTTGCTCCATGGTGTTTGTGCTGAGTGGGTGCATTGATTTATGTAAATCTTTACTGGGAAGTTTTTCCCAGGAAACCTCAGTTTTCACATGGTGCGCGATTGTTTCAGCAGCTGTGCCTGGGGCTATCAGCTAGAGAATATTATGGCTCTGAAAGCATTTTAGCATGCCTGCCTTCTGCTCAGGAGTAATTAATTTCTATAATAAGGTTTTAGAAGGCTTAGGTAGTAGTTTACAGTTTACTGTGTGCAGATTGGCTTTTTTGGAATCATATGAACCCCGCAGTGACTCGAGTCTCTGGTTAATTCCTTGGCACCGGTGCCAGTGAACCTTGTGTGGAGAAACCTGACTCCTGGCACAGGGGCACTGTGTGTCCCAGAGCTGGCACAGCTGCCCAGAGCTCAGGCTGAGCCATTCCAGCCCTCTGCTCTTCCAGCACTGGTGACCTCCATGGCTGTTTATGGGCCAGCTTGAAACCCTCCAGGGGTACAGACACCCCAGAGCAGCAGGAAATTGGCTCGTGTGTTCTCCTCAGGTTTAAGAACAGGCTTAAGGAAAGCAATGAAATCTACTTGTAGGGTGGGGATGTGGAAAATAAAAAGCCAGGGTTTTCACTTTTGACCACATATAATTTGCTGCTTAATTTTTTTTTCATTGATAGTTCTTTTTTTCTTTGAAGCTCTTGTTGAGAGACAGAATGAGAATTCGATTGCAAACAAAATGTAAAATGTTATTGGGAGTTCATTTTAAAAACAGCTGCAGGCTTCCTGCACCAACTCTTCTCTCTCAGTCCTCCAGAGCATTTCTTTCACAGTGCTGTGCCAGCTGTAACAGCTCTGGGCACAGCACCAGTAGGAGGTCGGAGGTTTTGGGAGATGTTCCGTTTGGAACACTGGTGGAACCAACTTGGTAGTTGTTGGTTTCCCTTGTCACACTAAATTATGTTCTGTATTCGGAGCAGAGCTCTTGAAGGCCACCCTGGGTGTCTCTGCCTTGCCCAGCAATGCATGCGAGCTGCTGGGTCCTGAAGGCACTGTGGCCTTGTTTTAAATAAGTGTTTCAATTACTTACTTGTGGCTGCTTTGTTCTGATTTTGAAATACTGGAGTAAAATGCTTTCTAGTAAAGTAGTTTAAAAATACATTTGTAATTTGAAATGCCAAGTTTATTCTCCAAATAAATAAGAAAGTTCTTACCCACTGAAGACCCACTGAAGAGTAGCAGTCTCAGAAGCACATGAGAAGTCTAATGCTGAATAAGGGAACAGTCATTTCAGGGAGAAGGAGAACTGAAAGATGTTTTTATCTTCTTGTTTCTTTATGGGGTAGATTTTCTCAAAGCACTGGGGAAAGATAAACACAGCAGATGTGCTGACTTGCTCTGGGGTTATATTGGGCTTCAGGTGCTTTTGAAAATTTCCCCAAGGGCAAAGTGGCTTCTTGACTAAATGGATTTCGTCATCTTTTCTTTGATAGTGTTTTTGGTGCTGGGGTAGATTTTTGCTGCTCCTCAGGAAGGTGTTCTACAAAACAAGTCCATGGTATTTTGAACTTTTTCTTGATTAGCTGTTGTGTTTGTGTCTTGCTGGAAAGTGTTTGGATTTTTAATAGAGCATATTTTACTTGCTGTTCATTATCCTTTCTAAGATGGTTTTCACTTCCATTTTGTCCTTGTTGCCCACTTGGCAAGCATTTTATATCATTTGAATAATTTTATATAATCTCTTTCAGTATTTCCTGAGCTAATCACTTCAAAAGTATTATTCCCAATGTCTTTGCTTGGACACACAGTGCTAGTAAATGCAACTAAAGGGATGTTACGTTCCCTATTTCACGGGATCCCGGGAAGAGGCATCTCCCATGGGCTCACACGAAAGCACTGATACTCTACCTCTAAACCATTTAGTTCCTGCACTTTTTTAAATCATCAAACTTCCATTTTCTCCTCTCAGTTAATCATGAGTGTTACTCAGACTCCCACTCCTCCTGTTATCAGCTCCCTGCACTCCCTTATCACTCGTGCTGTGGTTCCTACCAGAGTCAGTCCCTGCTTCAGGAGCCGTTCTTTCACCTCTTCTTACTCCTTACTCCTCATCACTACAGTCTTCAAAGTCCTCCAGGAATGTTTTTCATTTTAGCCAAGGGACCACACAGCTAGAAAAAAACTCTGCACAGGGAATAAGAACATAGTGCAGAAAGAATCTAATCCTTTGTTTTGCCATTTTTAATGGCCCTTTTCTGTGCACACTTCGATCCGGCTGGAATGTTCGTATTTGCAAACCTACTAATGCTGCCTTCTTGCCTTTCCAGAGTTCCAAGGCACCCTTTATGCCCTGCTCTCTGTTTCAGAGGCTGCTGTGCCAGAGGATGGGTAGTGGGTACCTGCATGCTCATATTTTTATTTGGTTAAAAAGTTATTACTCCATAGACAGCTAGACTGTTCATGTATAAAAACAACATTGGGAATAATCTGTAAAATACCCAAAGCTAGCCTGGCTTTGGGAAGGATAAAGCATTTGGTTTTTTGATTGATCACCTAAATAAAATGCAAAATTTTTACTAGTTTATGACCATCTCAGACCACAATAACTTCCCCAATGTTTAAAAAGTTCAGTTTAAAATATTTTTAAATATCTACCATTTGTTGCACTCTTACTGTGCTTTAATGGGCAGTAATGACAGAAGATGTCAGCCTGAATTAATTTCTGGCATTAATTGGTGTTCTAAATTCCTCCTTTGCTGTCTGTATCTTCCATACTAATTCTGACTTGTGGTCTGCAATCTGAATTAAACTACAGTCAGTTTTTAAAACTGTGTAGCCAGAAGCAGAACTCTGATTGGTATAAAACCACAGGTTATAAGCACTAGCCCACACCTTAAAAACAATGTGGTGAAAAGTCAAAGTTTTGAAAACATGGTGAGGAAAATGCTCATAAAAATGTTTAATTGTGGGTTAGAACAGACAAAGCCATTTGACTGAGTTAATCATTTGCTCCATCAGCTTGACAGCATGAATGTCATCAGTGCATCTTTCTTAACCTTTTAATAGATGCTAAATTGTCCACAGTATTTGAAGTCTCATCATGCCTGGGCTCTTTGCTCCTTGATAAGTCAACTGAATTTAATGTTGCATGAGGCAAAGCTGAGTATTTTAAATAAGCCATGTTGTGCTTCTTCCATTAAATCAACAGCTCCCCCAGTGTGGTGTTGATATTGCATAATCCTGTTGGTTTTGGTTGAAAGGTTGCCTGGTTTGGCTTCTTTAGTCAATCAGAAACTGATGTTTGTGCCAGATTTTGTTCTGTTTGTTGGATAAAAGAATGTAGAACAAAAGACAGGAAAGAAGGGAGGAAAACAAAAAGCCATTAATGAGTTCACATCAGCCACTTAATTATCCATTAAAGTCATGGGCAAAATTAATAATATCTTTGTAGAAGTGTGTTCAATAGACATTCAGGGACATAGCTGTCTGAATTGTGCCCTTCCTTTTTTCAGCTACTAAAAAGAACATTCTATTTAGCTTTCATTTTGGTTTGTTTGCATACTGACAGCAGTCTAAAATAATTTCCAGCTTACTTGCATATGTATATTAAATTTCCCTGGTGTTACCAGCTATCGATCACAGAATCCTGTGGCTGGCTTTGACAAATAGTTCACACAGAAGCTTATCTCAAGCTGTGTAATGTGAATTTAAATCAATCTCTTCAGTTTTCTTGGTTTGGGGAGTTCATGCTCTCATCAACATATATTATTGTGCACATATAAACTGTCAGCTTTGAATGTCTGGGATCTGTGTCAGCTCCTGTGTAGGACTCAAATGTGTCTGCGTAAGAGAACTGGGGATCCCCAAAAGTATTTTGGTAAAGAACTTAGTGAGAATGTTGTAGAAAGCCGGTACTCAAAACCTTCTAAAGACTTTGTCTGCAAATAACTATTGGGCCAGAAGAAAAATCTTGCAGAAATAACCAGGGCCCGTGAGCTGAAAGGACATTGCACAAAAGTCACAAGGACTCTCTAAGAGGAAAACAGACACACGAACAGCAAAGACCAATAGAGGCCCTTCTGGGATTTCCTTGGCAACAAGTGCACAGAGACTGGGAGAGAGGGAAGCTGTCACTGTGGATCTAGGAAGCTTTTAATACTTCTGGTTCTCACTTCTCACTTCATTTAGGGATCAGCCAGAAGGGATGTTGAGTGTGGAACCACTGCAGCTTTGGAAGGGATGATTGGAACTGTATCTTCAAATCGAACCATCACAGCCTGGTGGCTTTTGTCTGTGTCAGATTTCTCTTAATTTCTCTAATTCTCTAAATTCACTTATTACTCCAAAATTGTGAAACTTT
The DNA here is from genome assembly GCA_035047865.1 of Dendrocincla tyrannina. Lineage (NCBI taxonomy): Eukaryota > Metazoa > Chordata > Aves > Passeriformes > Dendrocolaptidae > Dendrocincla > Dendrocincla tyrannina. The sequence goes on along the minus strand of JAWWMP010000018.1, from coordinate 15,012,456 downwards.
CTTCCTTCAACACTGCTCTTAAAATTTAAACTTGATTTTGAATTGTATTTCTATGTGGATGTCCACCTAGGAGCACAGACAGCTCATTTCACTTGTGCCCTGGTGTGAGAATGGGGCTTTTCAGAGTCCCTGTCCATTGCCACCAACACAAGGCCCCACTAACTCTCCTCATATTGCATAATATGGACTGAGGGAGCTTCTCATGCTGTACAGCAGCAGAACATGGAGCTGTGAGTTGCAGCAGCTTTGCCTCCTCCTTCAGACACACATCCCTTCACTGCTTCCCACGGCCACTGCAGTTCTTTCTTACTGTGCACGTGATCTCAGACAACCCGTGTTTAGTGATCCAATCCCAGACCCTCCCATCAAGGGCTGAGGTGGCACATTTGTTAAGAGTTGTTGGCCTCTGGCTGAAAAAATACTGAAGGCAGCTGCAAAAAAAGATTTAACTTACCTAATGCATAAGTTTATTTATCACAAATACAAAAACCCTTCTGAGGAACACTTTCATACTGTCTGTGTCTGATGGTTTTACTGCCCAAGGCCTCAGGGTGCTGTACTTGTGCATTCTGTCGGGGGTGTTTGATGGAGGGTGTATGGTCAGCCTTCTGGTAGTTCTATCCTTTTACTGTGCGGTTTTGATCTTGATTTATGCAGTTCTGTGCCTTCATTTTTAAAAAATCACAACTGTCCACTCAGTTTTGGTTCTAGTGGTAAACCTGTGCTTTTTATTCCAGTCTTCAGGAATGAGTATTTTGTGTTAGGTTGAAGTCTTTAAATTACTGCAAGCACAAAAGCACACAGAATATTCAGCATTTGCTAACTTCTCTTATACAAAATACTGATTAGAAAAACTATGTGTTACATAAAAATCCTCACTTTCATGTCACATGGTGGCCAGACAGAGCAGCTGAAACCCACATTTAGAAAAGAAAACATTTTAATATAGTGAGAGTCGATAGACGTGCATCAGAGTGAAATGTTATTTTTGTGTGATCAGCAGCCTTCAGACCTCCCATGCTAATCATAAACCTCCCAGGCCAGTACAGCTCATTTGTTCTCTTATTGCCACTGGCTTCCAACTCCCTTTCCAAAGGGAGATATCACACTTGCTGCTACCTAGAAAATTAGTGAAAGGCCTTCTCTTTCTCCTTAGCTTTAAGTGTGTTTTGTGTGTGGTATTTTGGTTTGTATCTGTGGTGTCTGTGGGTGTGTCTGAGTGTTCCTGAATAGCCCTTGGAGAGCCCCTCTCTCCTTCTCTTAACTTACACTGCACTGGGTACAGCAACCCCGTGTCCAGAGCTCATCTCTTCCTCGAAATTGTTCCTGGAAACGTTGACCTGGGTGAATAAAAGGGATTTTTTGTGTATTTGGCCAGGCTGTCGGGCTGTGTAACATCATCCCAGTGTTGCAAACCAGTGAATTTCTACAAAGTTCCACCACCCATTTCTCTGTGTCTGGACAAGGCACTTGGAGATGCAGAGCCAGGTATTCCAGAGGACATTTTAGGATGATTAAAGCTGTCAGATTACATCAAGTCAGTCAGGTCAGACCCTCTTTGAATTGGCAGATGCTGTTCAGGAGTGTGTCAGCAGGCTGGAGTTGAACAAGATACAGATCCCCGAGGTGCTGGGCATTTGCTCTGCAAGCAAAAAAAAAAGGCAGATTTGGAAATAACACCAATAAAATGAAGGCCAGTGCTGAGTGTCCCTCCAGATGACTGTCACAGTCTGACCACTCTGCTGACAGAATATCAATTCCCAGGGTCTTTGGGTTTGGGAGCTGTCTCTGTCACTGCTTCCATGCTAAATGGAGCATCCCTGAGCACGCTTTCCTTTTGAAGCTTAAAAAAGCTTTTTATCATTATGATTTCATTTTCCCCCTCAGCTTTCCCGTGGCTGATGGGTGCAACGAGCACATGTTGTAATGAATCAAAGAGGAGAGTTCTGTGTGTAGTGTGTATTAAACACTTCAGAGCTCACCAAAGAACACTTGAGTGTCTGAGGTTCAAGAGGACCTTGCCATCAATTGTTAGGAGAAAGTAGAATTAATCACAGATAGAAGTGTAGGGGTTTTATTTTCCAAAAAATATTTGAGTCTTTGTTTGAACTCAGACTTGACTGAAATTTTAGTTATAAAAAGAAAAATCCTTCCTTGGCTTGATTCTGATCTACGAAGATGGACTGTAAGGTCATTTTAAAGAGTTTGCTTTTGCTGTGGAGGCAGAACCAGGTGCATTTTTAAGACTTTGGAGCCTGCTACATGAAATCATAGGGAACTAGTCAAATTCACTAGAACTTAATTCTGTGTCAAATTAGAAGTTTGAATTTCTTAAGCATAATTCCATCCACTTTTCTGAACTTGAGAGTAATTCAAAAGGAGCTTCCAGCTTGGAAGTTTGTTGTGATATACTCAGTGGTTTGACTCTTAAAAAATGTTCTCTACAGTCTTTCTATAACCAGTGTGAAAACAAAGTTACCTTACAATCATTTTGCTAAACTCTCTTGTGGGTGACTCTGATCACATATGATGAACTAGTTACAGTCATCGTTACAGAGCAGCTTTTAGCTCTCTGTCCTCATTATGCTGTAGGAACCTGCAAACCCTTAGTTGCTTTTGGTTACACATATAAAGGCAAGAAGATATTTTGCTTTCAGCATTTTTTCAGAATCACAGTCCTGGCAATTTTCTTTGTCCCTTTGAGCTCAGGATGCACCATTCTGTAACTGAGCAAACTGTCCTGTTGGGTTTCACTTTGTAGGAGGAATGCTCAATTAAGCATAATGGGTATGTCTTTTGGATTAAAAACCTATGCATTGTTCCAGTTAAAACAATGTGCTAGACTACTCACAACATAAACATGCTTGGAGAAGACATTTGTTGAGGAAGGGGTGTCTCAGTGTTGCTTTTTTCAGCCATGTACTGGGCAGTCCTCACTTCCCTCTGTTGTGCCCATTAAAAAACATAGAGTTTTTGGGTCTAGAGTTACTCTTTATTGTGGGCTACTTGCCTGTATATTTCTGTAGGGTTTTCTCAATTTTTTCTTTCCATTTTTATGCAAAATGCCCATGTGACATCAGCAGACTATTGTGGCTATTGTGTGAAGACAAAAACGAAGTACTGGTGTTGGATTCTCCACATGGGTCTTTATTTTGAAAGCTCTGCCTGCCAAAGATGTTCTTACCCTTAACTCAGCCTTATGGGCAGTATAGGATTGCAGGAGGAATGTGAGGGAGCATTAATATGACTGAGTGAGGCCCTCTGTGTTTTCCTTTGAAATATCTTCAGCGCCTGCCAAGCCGCCTTGGCAGAGGAGCCCTGGCTGGATGGGGAATTGTGGATGTGCACTGGATTCTTCCCCACGATGAAGGGGATATGGGCTCTGACTCCTCCTCGGGTTTAAAGGCAGTCCTTGAAGGTGTTAGGGTTGTGGGACACATGGTCTGAAGAGCCTCATTGGTGATCTCAACACTCTCAAAAGTTGATTGTGCTTTCCCTAATATTACACATAACAAATGATCTTGGATAGGGAGTTCTAGGAAACTTTTCTTTCTTCTTAAATATATTGATGATTTTCTAGGTGTGGACATGAGAGTATTTACTTTAGTAAGGAAAACTAAGTATAGTATTTGACTTTGAATCCTTCACAGTTAAAGTTTTTAAGAGGAGAGGAAAAAGTCTGGAAATCAAGGTTTACAAATTGAAATCCAGTCTTTACTAAACACTTTCTCTGATGTCTCTAGGTTGCAAAAAATCTTGATAAGTTGCAGTACATTTTAAGTCCTAATTAGTTAATGTAGAACCTCCTGATTCTACTGTGCCAATGTCACAAGACACGAAAACTGGAGAAACTTAAGCCATATGTGACACTGGGATTAAATGTTTTACATTTTAAGGCCACATTTACCTCTTAAGATCGTGCCCTGAGGAGCCAGGCTGCTTACAAATAATGCTGAAGAAGCAGTAACTTTTTATTTGTCTCTGAGATACTGGCCAAGCGTCTGGTTTGTTATTTGGTGGTGGCAATCAAGCTGAGGGATGGTGAGGAAACAGGGGCATTACAGGGGAGTCTGCCTGCAAATGACTCAGGTGGCTGAGAACGTGGACGTGGGTTGGAAAAGCTGCCAAAAGGTACCTTGATTATGCTACACTTGGATTAGCATTCATCTGTTTGATGTCAAAGAGTGCTTGGAAGTTAAAGAATGAGATTTTAGAAGCCTTTTTAAGGTAAATGCTTAGTCTTCCATGATAATGCTTCATAATAAATATTTTCATGCCTAGATTAGTGGTTGATTTAATCTTTGTCTGTTTTGGCTTTGGATAAGTAGTCATTAGGGGTCCATGGCAGACTGAATTTGGTTAATGCCATTTACCCCCACATTTTAGCACGTCTGCTGCAGTGTTGGCTTGATCCCCTTGCACATAATGTGTTTAGAAATGTGAAACAATGAAATATTTTGTATGAACTGGGCCTCTAGTTGAGCATATTGGGCAGAATTTTCCACTGCAAATTTTTATCTATGAAACTTTTCATAAGAGAGAAGAATATATCTCATTTTGAGTGAAAATAAAGCAAGGGGAAAAATCTGTCTATCTGTATAGAAAAATGAAAGAAATGGTTACTGAGATTGAAAGAGAAGCAATTTCTAATGAATCCCACCTTTTCTGGTTAAATATAAATTAACTAAGACACTGTAAAGCAGCTACTTACTTTGCAGGCTTGAGGAAAAAACAAAAAATTCTAGACCCAACAGTTCAAAACATTACTTGGATATTTGTGGTTAAGAACTTATGCTGAAAACCTTATCGTTGCAATTTATTTGATGTATTTTCTTGGAAGGGGATAAAATGACCATGCTTAGTTGTAAACTCATTTCTAAAACAAGCAATGACAAATATGCAGAGTTAAATAGACAAAATAAAACAGCCCGTGTGGAAATGGTGGCTGGCTTTGCTCGGTGATTTGTCATTTGGGGATTTCTGTATCTGGGAGTGCTTTTCGCAGATGACGAGTGTCACTAACAAGCAGCGTTCCTGGTGCAGCTGTCTGGCACCAGGGCAAACAGCTGGAGCTCCCAGTGGCTCCCAGAGCCATCGGCAGAGCCCCAGTCACACTTGCCACTGGTCACCAGTTCGTGTCCCTGGGCTGTTCCAGCTTGGAGGAGACAATGCTGGGTTATGTTTCTGGGCACGCCGCTGCCACGGGATCCACGGCCAGGCTTGGAAAGCTGAAAGAGAATTCACCTCTGCGTGAGGCCACTTGTTGATGTGCAGGCCCCTGAGTACCAGAAAGGTTTGCAGTTGAAGGCAGCAAATAAAAGTTGTCTTTTGGGGGGTTTTTTCCCCTTTCTTTCTTTTGAGATGTGTCTGGGTGTGTATGTGTGTAGTGGAGATTCTGGATAAGTGATGATCCATCTCAGGATAAAGTCCCTTGGACAAACTTCTCTCACTAACAGTTGGGATCAGGGCACCTTAGAAATCTGTGTGTCCCGATGAAGTACATTGGTTCTCTTGGGAAGTTCTTTTTTAACTTCTGGGAGTTGTGAAAGCTCCGTTGGGATGACCCACAAATCTGTATGATAGGATATTGTCTCCTTTTGGTGCCTTGAGAAATCCTTTTCCAGCTTTCCCAAGTGTAATCATGATATTGGCTATTATGTGACACTCTTTTCTGCCAGAGTTGCTTTCCTGTGGGAAATATCAAGTTCATCATCTTTCAGAAATCATCTTTTCTTACAGTAATAACAGCAGTGAGATGAGTGAGCTAAACAAACCCCAGAAAACTCCAAGCAGACAAAAAGTTAAAGATGGGATAAATATATATATTTCAATATTTTTAATTTTGTAACTGTTTTGGATGCCTGCACTATCCCCTGACAGCATATCTAAGCCTGCAGGGATAAATGATTTGCAAAATACATATGAAAAAAGGCAAGTGAAACATAAACCAAGTCTGGCACCAATGGCCTGGCAGGGTCAAACCTTGTTCCCCCTGGCCGTGGTGGGTGCTGTTCCACGAGCCAGCATGTGGGACTGCCTATAAATCTGTAGGATGTATCATGGAGAAACCATTCATGGTGGAGAAGTCTGCCCTGAAACATTGTCAGAACATCATTTGGTGTGTGATCCATGCAAATCGTTCCTGCACTGAAAAGCAGGAAATCTTCCTTCCACAGAGAAGGCACTTTCTGTGGGTTTTCATTTTCTGTGGGTTTTATTCACTTGCCTCCTGTTGGAATTGTGACTGTTTCACAGCCCTGCCATGGGTTGGCTGCACAGATGTGCTTTTACAACCAGGTTTCTCCAACAATCTGGGTTTATGTCTCTCCACGGGCCTTTAAGATTAGAACTGGTGTTACTGCTCGCTTTAACCCACATAGGCAGGCCGAGGGTGGGGATAAAGAAATCAGCACCATTTGTGTCTTTCAAAGGATACACAGAGAATGTTTCTGCACTCCCTTTGTTCCGTGGGGCCTTTGAGGAGGGGATTTTTTTTCTGAGTTTTCGTACTAGATTTATTTACACCTTGCTGTCAGCAAACAGGATGTCCACATTTTGTGCCATTGTGTAGAGATTTTACACTGGATACTGAAGGTTTTAATATATGTGTATGTAGTGGGTTTAATATGCCAAAGGTTAGTAATTTTACTGCTTAAAAATAAAATCACATGCTAAGGATCTTCTTAAAAATGTTTTCAGAGTATTGAACTACTTCATGCAGTCATTTTGGACTTGAATTTCCTCCTTATATAGTAGAGAAGTGTTCCTGAATTTAGCCAAGCCATTTGTCCCTTGAGAAAGTGTGATAGTACTGGACTTGTTTCAGTTGTCTGCCGCAGGAAGGCAAATTTTAAATTAAATTATACTGGACGTGCTCTGGGTACTCAGACTTATCAGCTGTTTGTTCAAGTATTTATCAGTTCTGGGAGTTGTTGATTCAATAGCAAATGAAATATTTGAGACACAAGGATGCATAATTATTGTATGATGCTCCTTATCTGCTTTGAGCTGCATATAAATTTCAGAATTCATAAACATGACACTTAGCTCAAGATTTAACATAATTCCACTTTCCTGAAATCAGCCATGCAGAAGAATTGGTCGTTTTCTCATAAAAATTGGCATTGGTACTTGCAAGACACCTTGAAAAAGGGCATAAAGCCCAGGTGCCTGCTCTACCTGTGTGCCTCCCAAGCTTTTCAGCACGTGGGATCACTGTCCAGAGTCCAGGCAGCTGGAAAACTCCATGTACACCGATGGTTCATTTGGTTCTAATGGGCAACATGTGTTTAATGGGATTACTTTGAAAGCAAGCACATTTATAAGATAAACTATCAAAAATCTATTACGTAAATAATCAGATTTGCCCATAATTTGGTTTTTATCGAGGCAGTAAAGATACACAGTTCCTCCTTAATTACGGAGCTGCTTCATTTTTATGTGCTGTACCTCTGCAGAGAAAGAGGAGCCTTGTTCTTGCACTGCAGCTTTGCTTCTAATTTGTACCTAATTTGCACCAGCAGTGTAACTGATCTGTTGGTGCTGTGCTTTTGACCTGCCAGGGACCCCCAGTGACGGAAAAGGAGCCTTTGGTCTCCTAATGGGCTACATTTTGACCTGAGCTGGTGTTAATTCGTGTAATTTGTGATGCAATTAGGGGTAGGGAGCTGAGATCACACAGGCTTATTGGTAGAAGGGCTGAATTTGGGGAGACGGAATCAAATAGGACCTGGAATGATCTTTGGGAAGGAATAATTCACCTTTGACTTAGGAGTTCTGTAACTAGATGGGAAAAGCTGGGATGTGGTTTCTGCCCAGTGATTTACATTGCTGTGACATTGGTTCTCTGTGCTCACTTCAGATAACTGGGTTGTGTAAGGAAATTACTTGGGACATCCTCCTCCTCTTTCCTCCTGTGTTTGGGTTCTGGGCGAGTGTTTTACCCAGTGCATTTATGCCACTATTGCAATTAAATCCCAAATCTTCAATAGAATACACACATTTCCTTTGGCTGTTTGCATTGTTTTCTCCTGTCAGAAGAGGGCAGAAACCTGGTATTCCCCTAAACCACAAAAAACACAATTGGATCATGAATACAAGTCTTCCAAGACCTTTTTCTGTCCATCCTTTGGATCTCAAGTAAGCTCTGGTTCAGTGCCTCTGTGACAGCCTGTGCTAGGGAATTGTCCTGATGCTGTTTTAGTGCTTCAGTAAAGTAGGAAGTATAAAAAATGTTGGGCAGCTTTTGCAGAGCTCTTTTCTCCTTTAGTTGGTAGGGGATGCTCGTTTCCTGCAAAAGGAGGTTTTCCTGTAGTGTTTTTACACAGTTCCTGCCTGCATGTTGGCCTGGGGTGTGCTGTGCTTGACACACTCCTGGGGAGGACTCAGTGACCTTCAAAGGCCTGGCCTTCCCAGTCTAAAGGAATATCCTTCTGGCTTTGAGACTTTTACCAATACAGAAAATAACAGGACAGGGAAAGGATAGGCATGAAAACATGGTCTCCAAGGGCTTCCTTCTCTCAGAGAATTTCAAGAATGTTTCCAAGCAAAACTGAAAATTATTATGACATTTGCAATCCTGGCTGGCTGGTTTTCCCTTGAAGACAGTTTGAAGACAGTTTGTTCCCATCGTTCTGTGGTGACATGTTAGAGGTGGCTGTCACTTGGGCAAATGTGTGTTTGCACCAAAAGCTGCTTTCCAAGTTTGTACTTTTGGGCCTGAAGAAAGATTCCTTTAGAACTCAACTTTTTTCTTGTTGTATCTTTAAAATGCTTTCTACATAGAAGTATCAACCTTTATCCCTGATGAGGAAGTGAAAGATTTGAAATTACCATGACTCAAATTTATATTTAGAATGTTTTATCCAGGAGGAAGCTTCCTTTTCCCAGAGAATAGATATGCATTATTTCTATAATTTATAATTAATTTGGTGTAGTTACAGGTTATTTAGAGTTTTTCATGGGGATTTGTTTTTTTTAAAGGACAAACAGGCTTAGTCTCATTTCTTATTTTAGGTAAAGTATCCAAATATAGTAGTGGTAGGGAGTAGGTTTACTCCAGTTTTGTTCCAGTTGCAGAGGAAGGGGTTCAAATATTTTAAAGGGTAAGGCAGGTCTTTTCCTTTGGGTCCTATTTTTCGTGGCTGCTCATTTGCCACACTTCAACCTGAAACACACATCAAAATGCCTTGTGTGAAACTGGGGTGATGAGAGGGAGTTTTCTAGAAATGTGCCCTATTTTTATGCACATAAAGAAAACGATTAAATAGGATCCATCAAAGACCTCTTTTTCTTTTGGTTTCACCACTCTTTTCTGTATAGGAAGAGGTAGAAGACAGCATGACTAATGCTGGATAATGTGTTATGAAAATGGGGAAGAAAATAATATTAAAGCTTAAGCGTGAGGAGAACCAGAATGCGGTGCTAAAAATCTTGGTGCCTTATTAGGAGAGCAAAAACGTTGATTAACAAATGGAGAGAGAAAAATTTTTGTCACAAGATGAATGGTGGTCATAAAAATTAGACGTTCAAAGCGTGGTGTCCACTTGTTCTGCAGTCAAAATGCAGTGTTGGTCAGAGGAAGGAGTGCCTCATAAATGTCATCTTATTCCACTTGCACTATGCAACTACTGTCTGGGGAGGCAAAGAGGTGCTGGGAGAACTTGGGATATAAACCAGAATTCTATCATCAAAATACCGAAAACTGGAATATGGCCATGAAAAATACACATTGTAGCCCAGTCCTGAGCAGGTGATAACCAAGGGTCTTTCCCTCCCTCTAATGCCAGAAAAGAGAAAGGGATAATAGATTTAGTACCGAAGGAAAGATTCAAGCTGATAAATCAATTTGAGGTTAATACTCAGCTCTTTGAAGCAAGACCTTTTCAGTAAAGTCTGGCTTTGTAATCAGAATTATGACCTTTGAGAAGGCAAGAGTAGAGAGAAGAGGAAGGAAATGCTCAGATTTCCTTTGCAGGGTTTGAGTAGGTTCAAAGCGCCATGCACTGCCAGTGCTGGGGCAGCAAGAGGAGGAGAAGGGGACGATCATGAAGGCTCACAGGTTACTGTTGGAGTGACAAACTCCCAGGGAGCCCCAAGCTGGGCTGACCTCAATAGGCACCAATTCCTATTGGAAACTTCCTTTGTAATGCCAACAACACCTTTTTAGGTGTGTGCACTTTCTAAACTGATCTGATCTCTCTTTCCTCACAAAAGAGAAACAAAAAGATGAGAAACAGAGGAAAAATCAGAACTTGGAGTGACTTCAGATGGCAAACAAGTGGCAAAATGAGGGTTGTTCAGCTTTGGAAGGGAAATAAGCAGGAATAGAAGTTGAAAGTTAAAGTGGAAAGTAGTTAACTAATAAAAGCATTAGTAAGGACAAAAGCTGGCTGTATGGAATAACTTTTTAAAAAATCTTTAAAGATCTTTTTTCCACAGCATCCCTTTGTCTTTTCCATACCTGTACAGTGGGATCAAAAAAATTATTAAATATATAGATAGGTAAGAATACCTGTAGCATCATTATGGGAAGTAACAGTGGAGTATGTGCTGCCCCATGCAATGGAGTATTCTGGATCCTAATCCATCCTTCAGTTTTCAAGGAATTCTTTTAGAGACATAACCCTTAAATGCTTCTTTGTACAAGAAATTGTGTGGTGTCAGCTGCTTTTATAACAAAAATATTGAAAAGGGTACAGGTGAGATACATGTGAGGTTCTGGGACTTGTGTTCTCCAAGGTGCTCGGTGTCTGGGGTTGTAACACACAGCTCACACCTTGTCTTCCTTCCCAAGCTGAGTGAGTGTGGCTTTGGTTAATGGCACATATCAAAGTCCAAATATTCCTTCTTGGTCCTTCTTGTTGTTATTTCATCTGGTCCTGGTCAATAAGAGCTGGAGATGCTGCTGAAATCCAGGTTCAATGTGAGTATGGACATGCCTTTTTCTCAAGGACTGCAAGAGGAAGGAGAATTGCTGTGACTGTACAAGGCAGAGGAGAGGAAAGAATCTCTTGCTCTCTTTCCCCACCCTGTCTGGGCAGTGAAATGCAGAAACCAGTGGAGTGGGTGTAGGAGCCTCCTTGAGGATAAGGAAATCCCCCTGTGGCTCAGCTGCAGCATTCCCTGAATCCAGAAGGTAGGGGAGGGAGTGACTTTTTCAGCATCCCCTCTCCTCAGTACACTGTTTTATCTTCAAGGAAAATGCGCTCTTTCTGCAGTCTGAATTCCCTGTCTGCTCAGACACACATAACGTGGCAAGAGACTTTGTTATTTCAAGTGTTCAATTAAACACAAACTTAGGTTTTTTAAATAAAATTTAAAAAAACCTTCCACACAAAGAAGAAATTTTGGGTGAAATGTTGTGGCTGGTGTGTTTCAGTAGCTCAGGCTAAAGGGCAGCGGTAATTTATTCTAACCTTAAAACATCTGAATAATAAATCCAGAAGGAAATACTTCCTGGAAAAAGTGCAGTGAGATAATGGTTGGAAATGCCTATGTGACAGCAAGAAATATGGCAGCCTTCTTCACACATGACTTCATCAGTGTAAAAATTTTCTCTGCTCCTTTTTTTTTAAGTAACCTGGAGATCACCAACTTGGAGAGATGAGCAGTTAAATAAAACCAAAACATAATAGATTTTCTACTTGATTTTTCTTCTGTTATTCATCAGCATCTCATGTAATTTGTGCTGAATTTCTAGTGCATTCAGCCTTTTATCTCCTCTGTTAAATTTTTACACAGAACATGAAACTAAAAACCCAACACCTTTTCTTAATTAGTAGTAGAATATGCAGTGTCTATTGCTTGTCCTGTTAGTGGTTCCTGGAAGATGGTGTCTGTCCAAAGAAAATTAATACTATTTTAAATACTTGTTTCTTAAAACAGGTAAAGGGCTTATGGGTTGTGCTGTAGCAGCAAACTTGTTTTGGCTTTCTCCCCCTTTTAAATGAGTCTTTGCTTTCCATGCTGAGCACCAGCAGACCCTCCAGCCAACCCTCTGTTTCCTGGCAGGGTCAGTGGCATTGGTGTTGCACCTGTAGTGACAAAATGTGAATTAGGCTAATTGCTTTCACTTATTAATACTTTGAAATACACAGAAATTGCCATTGTCTGGGGCTAAAACAATGCAGCCTGAAATATGTAGTTATCCTCCGTGTTATCTTGCTTTAAGAGTTTAGCTCTACAACCATGAGGGCGGTAAGGAATGGAAGGGAAGTCTTTAAAATCTTGTTTTGACTCATGTTTTCCTGTATTATTACTTCTGTGTTAGGAATTTGGTCAACTTTGCAAGTTAATCTACCTTTAGCAGTAGGTGAGTGATATTACCTGAGCTTACTGCTCATGATTTCACCTGGAATTACTGCAAGGCTGAGAGACCTGGAAGAGAAATTGCTTGCTTTGGATAAGCTTAACACACCTGTCCTTGTTTGAGATTGGGGCGCAGTTGCCTCAGGAGAAGCTGGTCAGCAAGCTTCATCAGCTGGGGTTTGCAAACCCCTCCAGACTGACAGGGAAGTTGTTCACAGGAGAAAGTCAGCCCTGTGTTGAGGAGACCTGCCCTGTCCAAAGGTCCATTGTTTGCTTGGTGTATTTTAGTTTCTGAGAGTAAAAGAGAGGAGCTTTTCCCCAAAAGATTCTGATGGCTTTTTCTGCTTTAAAAAAAAAAAATATTATTTCAGATTTTCTCTGTCAATTATATACCTAAAACAGCTCTGGTGTTATTTTTGCTGTTTGTAAACAGTATAAGTAAAAACAAGGATGCTTTTGTGTCGAAATTAGAGATATTTTATTTGTTCTATCTTACTCTTTCTCTAACCACTACAGCAGAACCTCGTATCTGAAATAGCTCATCAGTCATAAACTGATTTTTTTTTTTCTATTGCCCCAGTAGTTTTTTAATCTGCAGTGTGATGATTGTTGAGGTCTGCAGAGAAGTTCTGCTTTGGCTGCAGCAGTGCAGGTTTGGCACAGGGTTAAGTGTCAGGTTACTCCGTGCTGCACAGAAAGGCTCTGGTTGTGCTTGTGAATGTGCACAATTCCATCCCGTTCAGTGGGATAAAGCTCGAAGGCATAACAGCAGGTATGAACAGATCTCTTGTCTTAATATGGAGAGCAGAGCACCAGCTTCTGAAATTCAGGGAATTTTGCCTGTGTTTTTTTTTTTTTTTTTTAAGAGGAAAAATTAAATGCATATGGAAAGAATTAGTTACATGACTTATTAAATGGGAATGTAATACAGTTTTCTGTGCTCGGAAACTCATCCTAATAATATCTAGTTAGGCTTCAATAAGGCTGTTCATTATTACACAGAGAATATCCTGCTTTCTGGAATGATCAGCAGGGAGAAGTCTAAAATCACAGTTAGTCTTCATTTTTTAAAATTTGCTGTTCTACCTGCCATTAAAGAAGAGAGACTTGGCAATTCTGTGACTATGCTATCTATTTAATCACAAAAACTTTGTGAGGAACAGCAAAACAAGATAAAGCTTAATTTTATGGAAGCAGCAGTCAGTCTGCACGAAGCAGCTTTCACCACTGGAGTTTTTTTGGTTCCACCATCTGAAATGGGGTATTCTCTCAAAGCTTTTTCAAGCTCTGAGACTGTATTTGCAGAGTATCGTAGTTGGAGCTCTCATGTTGGAAGAGTTTTGAACTCCGGTTTAGTTGGCAGTTTGCTCGCTATCCTTTTTCCTTTTGTGGTATATCTAGATATTTCAAAAAAATATGGAAGGACAGGTTGGCTTCCTGACAGGGTTTTGATGGAAAATTTCCTTAAGTTTATTTGGCTTTGCATTTTCAGTCTGGAGCCTTTGCCATAGACAACCAGTGTAGAGAGTCCCAGTAATGGCAGCTCTACATTTAGCTGTCAGCACCACGGCATAATCTGCAAACCTTCAGCTGGCCTTAAAAGGGGACCAAATCCCTCTTTCATTTAGTTCTTGAAGGGAGGTGTTGCATTTGTGAGATCAACACAGTAATAGAGAGAGTTCTGGATGATTTTTTTGTCAGAAAGCACCATTAAGTTCTGTGTCAAGCTTTCAAAAGCTGCAGATTTGGCTGTCAGTCACCATTGCCACAACTGTGTGGCCGCCTGCCCGTGATCATTGAGATCTTTTGGAAGAACCACTCAGGAGCCCCACGCTGAAACTCTCCTTCTTCTGGCTTTTCAAACCTTCTGAAGCTTGAGCTGCTCCCTCCAGGGGTGGCAGCTGAGCAGGATTCCTTTGCCGTGGAGACCCCCAGCCCTGCCTGGCCTGCACTGCATTGTTTGCTGCTGGAGATGGGGGTTTCCAGAACCATGGAGCTGAAGGCAGGAGGGGAAGAAAAGGATGACCCATGAAAGGTGTTCTGCTGATGTGAGAGGCTCCAAAAGGGCAGGATGTTGTGTAGGGTAGAAGTGACACAGCACTGAGAGTCAGGTTAGGCAGGAGAAGAGAAAGGAGGGCCCTTTATGGGCAACAGTAGGAGTGTGTTAAAGGGGGACACACCTGAGGGGCAAGAGCTGCAGTGATGATGATGTCCAGTTCAAAGAGGTCACATTTTACTGTGCTGGAGAACCAGGTATCCAAGAGCCAATACAGCAGAATCCGGACTTCAGCAGCAATGAGAATGCTAATTTGCTAAACAGGCTTAGGAGTTTGGCTGTATTTAATTGCAATTCTGAGGAAAACTGTTTTGTCTTTCACCTCTCGTAGAAGAGGAAAAGAATGGTTGGTAAAGCTAGTTTAAAAATAGCCTGAGGAGTCTGACATGTTCAGCTGTGAACACAAAGCTTACCAAATTACAAAAAGAAATCTAATACATAGTAATGGTGTGCTTCTCAATTTCACCAACATTTTTACTTCCCGCCTCCTAAAATGTTGAGATGTTTTAAAGTACCTGTATTCTGAGTTCATGTGGTTTACCATTTGACATACGAGACCAGGTTACTGCTGGGTCATATTTTTGAGATTTCCCCTGGAACCATAAGGATAAGAAGTATGTATTTACATGAAAAATGAGAATATAGTGTGTTTTCTTGACTTCAGGAGTTGGAACTTTAAGAAAGGCTTGCACTTCTGCTTGCTTAGTCAAAGCAGGTTATTTGACGAGTTGGATCGCTATAAATCAAAATTTCCTGTATTCAGCTATAAAATGAAAAAGAAAGAGAGATTACTTCCATATCCTGCTCTGGGATTATCCTAAAGGATGGGGCTCCATCCCAGGAAGCAGTTGTGACATTCTAGAGAGCGAGTGGGCACTTGGGCTCCCCTTACCCTTCCAGAGCTGGCAGGATCAGGCCATTGGGGTCGCAGGCTTCTGCCCCAGATAGGACTGACTGCAAACCCATGGGCTTTCATTTAGGATTGATGTCTTACAAACCCCTCCAAGAAAAGGAGCTGCTGTACCTTTAAGCAGCACATGCCGTGTAACCATCAACAGGCATCTCTTGCAGCAGCTTTAGCCTGTTTCTCCAATCATGCCTGCCTAAGTCAATAAGGCTTTGCCAAACCTCCTCGTGCATTAAAGGTTACCGTGCAGCTTGTTCCATGAATCACAGCAGATGCAGAACTTGGCAGTGGCCACTCGTGTCCCTCCCCTCCTTGCCTCCATCGGCGCTGAGCCCCCCAGCCCAGGGCCGGCCGAGCCCCCTCCCCCAGCAGCCAGAAGTCATTACATGAGGAGATCAGCTTACCAGTTGTCTGCAGAGCCGGGGCTGGGAGCGGAGCGCAGGCAGGGGCACGGGCGCTGGAGTGCGGCGCGGGGAGCCGGGCACATCTCGCTGTCAGCGCCTGGCACAGGGTGCCATCCCGGGCAGGGATGGGTCTCCGCCACCTGAGGCTCGCGGTGCTCTGCTGGCACACCGCGCTGCTCGCCGCACCTGGCGCCGAGGTAAGCACAGCCCCGTGCCTTGTCCTCCTGCCCATCCATACGGAGCGCAAGTGCGGTTTGTGCGCTTGGACATGCTAGAATGGCGTGGTTTGCTCCACGTGTGAAAAGCTGTTGTTTTGTTTGGGTTTAGTTTGGAGGATTTTTGTGTACGTTTTGCTGTGGGGTTTGTTTTTTATAAAAAGGTCCGTAGATACTAAAGGAGTTAGAAAGTTAACTTCTCTCGCCAGTGCCTTCTGTGAGAGATGACTAATTTGTGCGTTTCTCTTTACTAATATACAGAGAAATACGATACTCTGCAGCAGTACCGGGTGGTGTGTTGCTCATATTTTCTGCAAAAAAATGTGCGGTATTGAAAAAGTTTTTGCACAGGATGTATTTTGGGGATGGGAGCAGGTCAGAACTTAAGGCTTCATTAATAACATTCTCTTTGTGCTAATATGTGTAATGTTTAGTATGTGGCAAGGCAGAAAGAACTTGATTTTTTAAAAATGCATCTCATATCATTAAAGAGGGACTTTATGCATTCCTAATATTCCTAATCTCTCAGTTTTGAACAGTGGAATAGAACAGCTCTTGCTATGCTTTAAAAAGTTGCTGCTTGATTTATGAAGAGCCGTTTTCTAGACTTTTGTGCTCAGTTTGTCGTCAGGTTCCTATTTCATAGGAAAGCAGAAATTTTCAGCTACTCGTTCACCATTTAGGAAATAATTCAGCACGCACAGTACTATGAGATGTGAAATATTCCATCTAATGAAATTTCTACCAGAAGACACACTTGATACGCATTCTCCCTCGCTCTAACTCTAATGGGATGTGTAGCTGTGCATTTTAAAGCAACCATTGGGTAGTTTTGTTCCATAAATATGCCTTCCTTAAGTAAATCTGCCAACAGTGACTCTGCTTTAGAGCCTTGTCTTTTGTTAGCCCTGTCATAACTTTCTAGTAGCCTAATGAAGTCCAGAGCAATTACTTTCCCTGGTAAAAGAAAGTGGAAGTGAACTGGAAAAAGCACCTTGTCCAACAGTGTCTGGTTGACACTCTGTAGCTCATATGTCTAGATTTAAACTTCATTTTGCTTCCAGGGTGTTTTAATAAGAGAAGCTGGAAGGGTTTGGTTCAAGAAAACGTCTCAGTGAAATCTTGTGCTGCCTTTGATCTGGTTAAAGCAGGGAAAAGTTTTCAGCAGAGTCTCGACAAATTTAAATGGTTTGATGATCAGAGCGAGTGGAAGCTGATCATTGCCCTCTAGTTGTCACAGCAGTTTTGAACTTCCTGGCTGATTGTTACTGAGCACAGAAAATGATAGATGGACTCACCTTGTCCAGACTGAGAGACCTTGAAATCTGTGGTGGCTCATATGGAAAATATTTCTGTCACCACTGCAGGCACATGTGGCCTTCAGAGATCCATATAAAGCCCAAATCTAGAGCAGCAGCAGTGGTGCCTGCCAATTATCCTCGTTAGCGAGTGAAATAAAAGCAATGCTGTGTTCTTACCTGGAAATGAATTTCTGCTGTAAAAGTGCAATGTGGAATGTTTTAGCACTGTGATCCATATGCCAAGTACTTTAAACTGTACTACTGTTCTTAGTTTTTCAGCTAATACAGCAGACAGAGTATGAAAAATGGCCTGTTACTTTATCAATGAACCTTAGGTTGTAGGTTTTAGTGCAGGCAGTGAGAAACTTTCTCCTTTATTATGTTCATGTGGCTAATTTTGAAAATTCCATACCGAAAAATATACTGTGTCTGCTGTTATTAATATAATATTTCTTTGTCTTGTATTGTGAGATACCACCCAATAATCTCGTGCACTTCCCTGCTCCAGCTGCAGAACCCTGGCTACATAAATATTATTTCTCTAGGAAATTACTCACTAAAGACAGTCAATTGAAGACACAGAATAAAAGCGAGAAGCCATTTTTTTAAAGGAACCTGCATTGAAGTTTTGTGCTCTTTTGAACTGTTTCGTATACTTCTCTGAATATTTTAATTGATTTATAGGTATGTATTTTTTAAAGTTCTGCTCATAAAAGTGTCAGGTTTTGATAGATTATAAAGTCAGTGGGAAGTTGCTTTACTTGCCAACTTGCTTTCTCTGTATTTTAATGCTGCAGAGCTTTGACTGTTAAAGAAACAGAAAATTACAAAAATCCAAGTGTTACCTTTTTTCCCTTATAAATCTTGAGGAACCCCTAACACTTGTTCTAATGTGTATATGATTATGTTCTGCTTTTCATTTGTTGTTGATTTAAGGCACGACTTGGCCTGCAGTCACTGAAACTGCATTGCATCACTTTTCCATCCAGGAGGGAAATAAGGTTGTAGAGCTTTCAACTTGCACCACATTTGTAGTGGCCAAGCCCAAAGCTTTTTTGTATATGTTCTTCTTAGAAAAGGAGAATGTTGAACTCCTTGTTTGAAAACAATACTTAATCAAGGTTTCCTCTTTCACACGTCTTTAATCTGGTGGTTTGGAATCATCTCTTGCACGAAAATTGTTGGTTTAACCGTATATTGGGCTTGAGAAATCTTTGAGCCAGTAGGGAGTTTTCCTGAGGAACAGCCCATCCCCACCCTTTCAAGTATTCCAAAGCCTGTCATTATTTCTCACTCACAAATAGGTAGCCTTGTAAATAGTTTTCTCAGTGTACTTGGTAGGTATTTGTATTGGAGAAGAGAATTTCATATTCCTTGAGAATTTAAGTAATTTCAGATGAATTTCTTCCATTTTAGGAGCTTCCTTAACCATGTACAAATTGACCCTAAATGTGAACCACCAGCCCTACCTGCCTCAGAGCAGCTGTCAGTGAGGTTGTGCAAATGTAGTGAAGTCTCCAGCCTGGCCTTCTCAGCAGTAAAGCAAAAGCAGATGGTACCATTCTGAGTTCTGTTTGCCTTGTTTTCTATTGGCATTTTAAAATAATTCAGCCTTGCTCACAAATGTGTGGACAAAGGGACTAAGCCTCACTTGTAACTTCAGTCGTGATTTGATCTGTGTTTTAATGGGGTAAGGAATCATAATCTGACTAATGATAAAAATACATGATCTATGACTTAGCACAGAACTTTCAGCATGTTTAAGTGAATAGGAACGAACGGGTTTGTAAGATTTAAACCTAATTATTTTCAGTTCTTGAGTAGTATTTGCTCAGGTAAGGGGATCTTTGCTACAGGTAATGAAGCTGTTTATAGAAGCAGAACTTTTATTGAAATATGTGCATACTATTTAGCTTAAGAATGTCTGAATACTAGATGCTGTTCAGCTTTTTTTGTAAAGTAGTTCAACGTGAAGTATAGAAAATACTAAACAATGTCCTCAAGAGTTCTTTTAATACATTTTGTGTTATAAATAAATTTCACAGATGTGAAATGCTTCTCTTTGAAATTCGGTCATAAAGAGGGTGAAAAGATCACCTTCTACCTGCTAAAATATATAAAGGGAGTCTGAGCAACTTTGGGGGTGGCTCTTGGTGTGCTACAGACACTGCTGGGTGTCCTCAGGAGCTTGTGGGCCAACCCACGGAGTGGTTGTTCCACAGAGTGTCCCAGCCTGCAGGACCAGCAGTACCAGCCAGGAACGCAGAGGGCCCCGTTGCTCTGAGCTCCCGGTCATTTCCTCCCTGTCTGCAGTGTGTCCACAGGAGCCAGAGAGGCAAAGGGAACTTGGCAGCATCTTAAAAGGTCCTTCAGTCCTGAACAGGTTCAGGGGTCACAGCCCATTGCAAGAAACGTGTCAGTGTTCACCCTTAGGACTGTGACTTATTTCCATGTGGTACAGTGTGAACTGAGCTTTCCCTGGCTGATCTCAGGAACAGAATGCTGGAACAAGAGGAACCCCAGAATCCCCAAGAATGGCTTTTATATATGCTTGACAAATCAGCCTTTCTAGCACATAAACAGTGGTGTATCCAAGCACTGTCTCAGAGGAGCTCTGTACGGCCAGGAATTGAACTAGTTAACCTTGCTCAGTCACCAGGCTGCAGTTTGGCCAATGCCACTCCTTCAGTTCTGGGCAGGAGCATGTGATGCAGCCCAATAAAATGAGCATTTCCATCTCTGACTTCCACAGGGCCATATAAGAAAACATAATTTGTCCCACTGACATAGTAACAAAATAATTTCTCATCTCTGTACCTGAGTATTCCCATCTGCAAGCCAAGGTTAATGGGGTTTCCACTGATTCTCCTGAGAAATCGGTATGTCACCTTGACTATTATTTTCCCATAAAACATCACCCTTAACCCTTCTATTTATGAAGCATGAGAATGTTTGAGAACCTGTGTGGACTGGTAACTAAGGAGGGATTGAACCATTTATTTATTTAGCATACATAAAGAAAGTTATTTGGATTTGCTTTGGAATTACCCTCTTCTGAGTTAGAAAAAACCAGATGGTAATTTACATGTGGCAGTAACTGCTGACATCACCAGTAAAACATCTGAAAGTGAGACATACCACAGTTGAAGAATAATCCTGTCAAGTAAATATCCACAGCCCTGGCCAAATTATAAGAATATGCTCTGTATTGCTGTAAATACTATAGTACACGTTTATTTGACTCCTGGCATTCTTGCCTCACTCCTCCTGCCTTTATTCTCTGTCTCCACTGCAGCATTAATAATACAACCTTATTTTGCTTTAAAAGCTCTTATGTAAACTTCATGTAGTAGGATGTTAAGTTGAAAGTTAATTACATTCTAGCAAAACAACCCAAAATGTGTTCTTTCACCCTTTGTGATTAGGCAGAATGGATGCTCCTCCAGTTTTATTCTCAAGATTTCTGTATGGCATTTAGTTCTTCCCATGCAGGGTATCCCTGCCTGTTGTTGTGGGAATGAAATGCCAGGAGAGTGCTGTGTGCTGACCGGGGTCTGTAAGGAGACTTCCTTAATAGCTCTCAGATCATTCTCCTGCATCCAAAGCCTTTGGACTTTGGGCTCTGGTTCAGCCCGTGCTGAGCTTCTTGTTCCGTGCCATAAACATCTAAAAGACTGACTGAGGGCTGCAGCAATTCCCACAGTGATTACAGCACCGTGCTCGGCCCTACCGTAGGCAAGCTAAATTCATTAAGTCATTACCAAATAAATGGTTACGTGTGATGGATGAGCTAATTTGTTTCTGAGACATGGTTCATAGGCCGTTTTCTGGAAAGCTGGTCTAGAATCTTGTTGGATTGCTTATTAGATAGACATGTTTAAATAAATGTACCATGAATTTTGCACATGGAAATACTATTTTCCCTAGAAACTAACAGTTTGCAAAATGCTGTCTTTATCATATTCCATTGTCAGTGTCTGTTCTTTTGATGTGCCTATTTTCCCCCCATCCTTGCTTTTTGAAGTAATAATTCTCTTAAAAATTAATTCTAATGAATGTGTTTTTATCACTGGAATGTAAATGCTTTTTTTTTTTCCTGGCACAGTGAGTTTAGCTTGAGTTTCTTGGGATTTTAATACTTGTTCCAAACATGTTGAGCTTATAAATAGAGCAATGAATTTAGAAGGCAGGTAGTTTATATTAGGATGTATTGAAAGGTATTCACAAACAGAAAAGGAGAGAATGAAGATCTAGTCCCTGTGATTTCTTTTTTAATCATAACTGTCATTGTATGAATAAGTCTTTCTTCTAAAGACTTCTTTGGATTTCCTATCTCTTTATGGCAGTGTTATAAGGCTCTGAATTTTTAAGTGCTCTGATGTATAATAGGGCACAGGAATGTGTTCCAAGACTCATAAAATCTTTAATTAAAAGAATGGAAATTCTTGTAAACTCCTGGTGGTTGCCTTTAAGTAATATCACTTCTTAAAACACTTCCCGCTGCCCCGCTCGGTGAGATTATCTTTCATTCTGCATCCAGCACTGCTACATTCTGTCTGTGGGTGATGGACACATTTTAGGGAAACAAATCCATTGTTGGAATTCCCCAGCCTTTCTGGCACGCAGAAGAGACTGTGCTGAGTGACTGAACAAATGCTTTGCTGGTACAAGTCAAAGTGTCGCTTTGCTGGCAGCTTCCCTGCAGGTGATGTGCTGTGGCTGGGTTACCAGCAGTGCTCTCTGAGCTGCTGCCCCGAGCCCGGGAGTCGAGACCTGGGGGGATTATTTGGTCATCAGGAACAGAAAGCACCTTGTCACTGCCTGGCTGAGGCACCGTGGGTAGAACGGGGCTGGTGTGTGACACATCTCCCCGTCCTTGCTTGCGCTGCATCTTCCTTCGCTGTTCCTTCGGTGTCACCGAGTGCTGCTCACAGCCAGGGCAGCAGGGATCAAACAGCAGTCGCTGGAGTGTTCAGGACCCAGGGGCACCAGCACAGCAATTATATCACTGACAGCAGCTACACTGCCTCTCTTTAAAGAGCCCTTCTAAATGAGACACATGAAAGTGGAGCATGAGAGAGTATTCAATTAAAGCTTTGCCTGTGTATGTCATTGCCTGGAGCTGTCGATCTGTTTCTTCATGGGTTACAGGTATTATTTTCCCAGCATGTGGGCTGTGAGGAAGGTTTTATCAAGAGGCAGAAGTTTTTGACAAATTTCCACTCCCACCTACTTGGCAGTCACAGGAGAATGAGGTGAATTAGGAGTCAATAAATTAATCTTTCCAACCATAACTGCTTCTTGACTGAAGCATGATGTTTGTTTCATTTTTCATGAGATTTCTTCCCAAAATGTCATGGTGCTGGGAATAAATGCTTAAACATTTTTGGCTTCAAAGAAAAATCCTTTTGTTGTTAAAATTTTTAATCAAAAATTTAAAAGGTTTTTCAGACCTGTTTTTTAAAAAGATACTAATATGTATTACAGGTAAATAACAACATTGCAGTAGGAAGCTTGGTAGGTTAATGCTAACTTGCCTCCTTGCAAGTTGAAGTTACAGGAAGAGTGGTAAAATGTGGAAATGCTGCATTTGGATCCCAAACAGTTAACAGATTTACCATAAGAAATCACCCCCTCTGAGGAAAGATCTCTTCTTGCTCTTAATGTAGTAATTTCACTATACATTTGCACCAAGTAACTGCTGCAGAGACAACAAAGCCACCTTTGCTAACACTCAGTGCATGGAGGGTGTCTCAACATCTGAGAGAACGCCTGAAACACGTGCTGGACTCCTGCTTGTAAGTACTTGAAAACTGCCATTTATTTAGTGCTCCAGTGAGCAGGTGATAGTGAAGTATTCTAGCCAGGGGCACCAACTGTTTTGATGTTTTAGCTATGAGCCAATATCCTCTGGAAAAGCACAAGGACACAGAATAACTGTATAAATTACTTTTCTTGTTTCCTCGTTAAATGGAAAATTCTTGCTGAAATGGCAGAATTATCTTATTTGAACTGAAGATGGTTTTGTTAAATATTCCCTTATATATTTTGATGGTGAGAAGCTCAGGAGCAGATTTTCTCAGTGCTGTGGAGGAACTAGAAGAGAATCAGGGATAGGGGCACAGTAACCCCACACCACTGAGGGGAGCACACACATGCCCTGCTCGGGACATGAGGTGATGAGAGTATCGTTTGCTCTGGGACTGCATCTCACCCTTTGGGATATCTCAGGTGATGTCAAGGTTAACCGCTCAGTGTTGGCCTGGGGATCCCTGGACGAGCACACACCAAAGCTGTTCCATCATTCCATCCCTTGAGGGGGCTCAGTGATGGGATGGCACTGGGATGGGCTCTGCATTCCCAAGGAAACCAGTAACTGGGAATGGTCAATGTAAGGAACAGAGATATTTCTTCTGCTGCTTTGTTATGGTTCAGGGAATGACCAAAGTGATAAGTAACTGCAGCCCTGGACCATTCTGATAGTGGAAGTAAGAAAATACCTAATGCATGCAGCTGTCCCAGTGTGGCTCTTGGGGATTGTCTCCAGAGGCTGGGCTGTGTCCTGCCTTTTCCTTCTCAGTGATCACCACCTCTGAATTTCAGATGAGACTGAGAAATACAAGAAGTGACAACTAATGTCATGGTGCTTTATTTGTAATCCTAGAAATTGGCTTTGAACCATGTTAATAACTAAGTAAAACCATGCTTAGGATTCAATTTAAGGTAAACAGTCATAATAATTTGCTCAGACTAAATTAGATTAGTAGTCTCGTTTTTAGGGGTTCTAACTTCACGTAGTGGTGTCAGTACTGAGAGGCTTTAAAGGAACCTTCATCTCACTGAGAATCAGGCCAGGAATGTATCAAGTACAGTTCTGGTCTCTTCTTTTTCTCACCCCTAACAAACTACCTAAACATTACACTATTTTAAAGGTGCTAGTAAATGTTATTTCTTCAGTGTGGGCTTTTTCAGTCCATCAGTTTTGCTTTAGTCGTGGGTACATGTAGTCATTAGGCATATTTCAGTTTTGTCATTCTCACTGCAGCAGATTCTGCTTGGGAGAAACGAGCCACCTTAATTCTTCTGTGAGTTTCACAGAGGCAGTTTTAGGAAAGTAGAATCAGTAAATATCTGTTTACAAGACAAGATACAGTTAGTGAAGAAGCAGAATTTACTTGAAAAAGTCCAGTACATCTTCCTGTGTTGTCAGAAGTCAGTTTTGATGCACAGAAGTCCATTAGTCCTTGGAAAGAATGGCAGTCAGTGTAGCTCCAGCTGTATATGCAGCCATTCCTTTTAGGAACTGATTGAGAGCAGATGAGATCAAAAGTTAACATCTGCAGCTGCTTCTGGCTGCTAAATAAGCATTGGGAACCTGGTGAAGCTGTATTTTAGTAAAGGATAAACACTTCAGGACCTGCAAGTACAAATTTCAGTGCTTTGAGTACCCCAGCACTGTTCTTGCTCAAGTTTCAGCACTGGGTTCTTCTCCCTGTAGAAAGAAAAGCTGGGAATGCCCGGCAAGCAAGTTAAAATATGCAGAACTTCGCATCTCCCTGTAAAGGGTAAGTTCATTCTTGGATAACAAACCAATGTTGCTAAAAATGTTAATACCTCTGCTTCAAGTCAGAAGGAAATTTGTCCTTGATCATAAATAGTTTGGCAAAATCTTACAAAGTAAGAAGTGAATGCTGTTGCTTAAAATATTGTTTGCTTTAAGAGGATTTGGCCAAGGCAAGTAAGGAAATAACCTGAAAAACAATCAGCCTCGTGCAAACTCTTGGAGACTTCATTAGGGAGACTTTGCAGGGAAGCAAAAGTGGAGGATCGACTTTGGGAGCGTCAGGGTGAAGTCTTGGCTCGGATGAAGATGATGAAAGCCACTGATTTAAAGGTGTCGTAAATAGGGGTTTGATCTCAGCACCGGAGCATTTAGGAAAGATGTCATTAGCCAGATCCTGCCGCCTTGATTAGATGCAAGTTTTCCGAAGTGCATTATACAAACATCTGTCAGTGGCTGGGCTGGAGGTGCATGGGCTCGGAGGGGCTGGAAACAGACGTGGTGTCCTGCAGGATCAGGAAGGAAAAAACCATCTGGTGCAGGGCATTGCTAAAAATAGTAAGAGCTGACTAAACTCTGCGCAAACCATTGTAACTTTTAGAATGTCAGTGCTAAAATTAAGCAGAAGTGCTGTTCTTTTCATTCATAAAAGTCCTGTGGCCTAATAAGTTTCTGATTGGTATTTATTTATTTATTTATTAATTTTAAAACACTGCCCAAAGGGGACACTGGTGAATGGTCTGTGTGTGGTTCAAGGGGTTCCCAGCTGTGTACCTTGCACCAGGGAATCACAATCACAACAGTTACAGTAACTAGTGAAAAATGACAATTTTTAACTTTTCAGCTTCTTAAAAACTATTTTTTTTCAAAAATGTTAATCTTTAATTAAAAATGAAACAAGGTACCACTTCAGTTTTGGTATCCCTTTATCAGAGACGTGCCCTGTTCAGCCAAGGCTCAGCCCTTCAGCTGTGAGAGGAGCTCCCCTGCAGTGCTGTCTTCCCTCTTTTCTTCCTCAAAGAAACTTTAAAAAGTCTCAGAGAGACTCATATTTATATGCTCAGGAGAAAAAAAACTGTTTAACCAAAATTCAGGAGTTCAGAATGAAAAATATCAGAAGGTATCAAGTTGTAACTGAAGAAAAAGTCAATGAGTTTTGTTGCTTGATAGTTAGTTATTCATTGACTGAGTCTGTGGTAGCAGCCACTCGTCCATATAAGAATGAAGGTTCTTGAGCTAATTGATCCTCAGTCAGGGGTAATTTCTGGTGCTTATTAATTAAAGCCTAACCAGAAAAAGAAAATCAAGAAGATTTATCTTTTTTAGTAAATCTGTCTAACAGTGGTGTCATCATCTTAGTAAAGCCTTACCTTTGTGAAATGACTTCTTTTATACTGAGATTTTTAATGACATTTTTAATAACATCTTAATGACATCATTTTTATAATGGCACTTGCCATTACTCACTTCAGGTCTGTGGGAATATTAGGCCTTTGTCTCAGAGATCAGGTGATGTATAATTAGCACTTTTAATACATTATTCACTCACTGAATTAGGAAACATAGAGATATGAAGAGGTAGTTAATTTTTTATCTAATCTGGAATAATTGTATGATAATTAGAGAGCTCTGAGATGCCATTGCTTGGATGCTTCAAGGGATTAGAGATGCTTACCAGTGCATTTACATGTACGAATGCATGCAATCATTTAGTATCCTTGTGGTCTCTTTTTAAAAATAATTCCTGAACCAGACGAAAAAAGGTGCTTTTCACTCATTCTTCTGCGACTTGTTATTGACAAAGTGTCCTTGCTGTGCTGTTGGTATTTATTGTGTCCCTGAGACAAGAGAACAAAAAACACAAACTGTGGAAATTTTGGTCAGGAGTCAAACTAAACTTCATGTCCTTGAAGCTCTAACAAATGTCACTAAATTTTCTTCATCGCATTTTTCACTTTTAAGGATTTTTATTGTTTAGTCTAGATAAAAATAAAACAGGCGCTTTAATAGTTGTACTGGAATATAAGATTAGAATTGTTGTGTGGGTAAGGATGTCCAACTTTGTTGCAGGTCGCTTTATCTTCTGATTTTTCTTCTAAACCTGACAATTTCCATCTTTGTTCTTTTTCTTCTTCCTTCTGTCCTTGAAGGTTCTGAGATAAGTAGTGAAATGTAGAAATACACCTTTTGTTTGGAAATAAACCTACAAAACTTGGATAGTCTGAATATTTGACAATATCCCCCAAAATATGTCAGATTCTGAAGTTCTACAATAGCAGCTGAGAGTAAAAGCAACGGTCTTATACATACTTTGGGAGGATTTTTTTCTGATCTGGATGTCACCAGAATTGTTTGGCAGCTTTAATTGCTTCCTATCAGTGCCTTCAGTGTTGATGGTGCAGGCTGACATTCCTACCACTGCCATGAACAGGGATTCTTTATTGTCTAGTTAATCAGATACTCAAATAAAGCTTTTCTGGTGCTGTGACAATCAGAACATAATTTCTGTAAAATGAGCTTACACTGTCAAGTGTTCCTGGGGGAGAGCAGGTAGGATCCCTTTTTCCCCCAAGGAAAGGTGAATGTCGTGACATCCTGGAGGTTGTTCCCTTTTTCACATCCTCCTTGCCACTCACTTCTGTAGTGGTCTATTCACCTTCCCAAATTTAGGTTCATCTGGGAATCCTGAGGTAAAATGAGGGAGTCCCAAACCACAGGGCAGCATCAAAGTGTCCACAAATGGTCTTAAAAATTGCTGGTGTCACTAATCCCTTATTAGATATAATGAGGCCCTAAAATTTCTTTTTGGATTGCCTTCATTAACCTGAGTCCTGTGTAACTTGGAGAGGCAGACTTTAAATGTCTTTGTTAACATAGCAGGAGAGGTTATTAGAGGTTAATCCCTGAAGCATGACAGTTTTTCATGCAGCCATAAATTTATTTGTGTACCTTCAAAATACAAATGGTTTAAAGTTCAGCCCTTGCAGTCTGTCTGGAGCTTAACTCAGTGCACAGCCATGGCCCCTGTCCAGGCAGTGGTTGTGCCAGGCTACGGGGCTGCTTTCCCTGCACTGGTGGGGCTGAAACCGTCTCACTGCACATACTTGAAGTCACTTTACTGTTCAATTGGCAGCAGTTGCGGTCAGGCTCCAGTTAGAAGAAAATGCTTTATTACTTCCAAGTTTCCCTTTCAGCAAAGAACACTTATAAGACCATAAAACAGTCTGTGTCTTCCTAAGATCTGTCATGGCAGGCTGGTAGAACAGCATGCATTTTTCATTGCAAGGGTTAGTGTTTTCCAGTTATGTAGAAGGTTTAAGTAATAATATTAATTTATCCTCTAACTTGGCTCCAGTTGTTTGCCTCTGTCCCTTCTGAAATGTGCTGCTCTGGGTGAGCGATATGAAGAGCTCAGAGATGGAAGTGATGGGAATATCCAGAGCACAGCTCAGCACTCTGGGCAGAGAAGTGCCACAGGGGTTTACACCAACCCTCTCTGTGAATGGCACAAGGTGGTACCTTCTTTCCATCTTAATCTTTGAGGTAATTTCCCTCCTCACTGCTCGTGTTTATGGTCCTTGTGCATGCCAATCCATTTGCCGGAGCACTGACTCTACAAATTCCTTCATTTCACTTGCCTTTGCCCATTTTCTTTAGGCAACAGTGGCATAACAAACTGTCAGGCATGGCTTCCTTCCCCAGTGGAATGTCAGCATGTTTGTTGGCTTCTTTCAGATACCTGAGGGAGAGAACCCCTTCTGTTCATTGCTGTAAAATATTAGGGGTGCAAAGAAGGCCGATTTCTTTTTACTGAGAACAACTTTTTGTGTGAGGAAGATGAGAATCTGTGCTTGCGTTACACGTCTGAACTTTCTGGAAATACTGTTTTGCATCCATTTCCCCCCTTCCCCTCCTTAAGTTTAGATTTTGATATAAGAATTCAGTTTGTTTGGGAAAGCTGGAGTTTTCCCCTCCCTGCAAGTCCTGAAGGACTCTCATGGGAGGTGAAGGCAGTCAGGTGGCAGCCCTGTGTGTTTGGAGGTGAGAACACTTGCTGACTGATCCATGGGCACAGGATTTTGGTGCAGGTAAGGACTCCATTAATGGAACTTTCTGGTCGTTGGAGTGCAGCTCTGTGTGGTGTCTCCTGCAGCAAATCCTTCTTGTCTTCCACAGGCTTCTGTTGCTGAAGCCCAGCAACAACTTTAGTCTCGTGGGATTGTGTCCCAAAATTCTCTTGAACCCTGATGGAAAGAGGCCTGCCATGGAGGAACAAAAGAATAAATAAAGAAGTAAAATTATTTATTAGGTTTGTGGGTCTAAGAAGTTACAGAGAGATTTCTAAACAGAGAGATTTCTAAAAACTTTGTCTTGTTTCTGTATCTGGTGGAGTGAGACTGCGTACAGTCCTGTGAGGATGTTGGGACAAATGCCATGTGGAGTTCACCCTGTTTCTTCTCTTCATTAGAAAGGTTTAATCTTTCTTTTTAAGTATACTGAAAACGGCAAGAGTTGTTTTTTAAACTTTGGAGTTCTTTGCATATTACTTCCTTAGATTTAGGATTGGATTAAGGATTTTCCACCAGTTGACAAGCCAGTTATTTTCCCTGAAGAGCACTTGAAGAGTTGCAGCTCACAAACATCTTTTGGGAAACACTGTGTGGCTGATCCTCTGGTGAGGATGGTTTGTCTTGGTTTCTTACAGGTGCAGAACAGAGAACATTGGCAAGTGAACTTAAAGTGTTAGATTAATTTAATAGTGGTGTGTTATGCAATCTTATCAAGGTCTTAAGCTCAAATTGAACAAAAATGTTCAGTCAGTGTATCAGAAGCTGAGTTTACAAAGGTTGGAAACATGAATTTCAGTCTAAACTTAAAAGAAGCTAAAAAGAGTGGGAAGGAAAACAAGCAGAAACAAATTAAAAATGAATCATGATACTTAAAATGTAGTTCTGTGGAATGTCGAAGTGTGGCTTAAATGGGTTTAATCAAATTTGTTCTTCATGGTAAAGCTTTTAATTGTTTCACATCCGTTTGAACTAATTTTTGCTCTTAACCCCCCTTCTGTTTTCTCCCAATACTGATGGTGTTTGGGGCTGTCCAGACCTGAGGACACAGCCCAAACTCCCTCAGAGTGTACGCACACACACGTGTGGGAGAAAACACATTCCCACAGGCAGGGCAAGAGGGCTGAGCTGCCTTGGAGAGCCAGAATGGGCACATCACAGCAGTGACACCCTGTCTGTGGAGGAACAAAGGGGTTGTGTCCTATGAAACATTTCTGTGAACCTCAGTTCTCTGGTGGGGCACAACAGGACACAGATACAGGGGGGCTTCAAGCAGAGCTTCCCATCCCGAGGCACACGGCTCGAAGCAGAGCTGCTCTTTCAAGTCATCATTGCCTGCCTTTTTTTAGAGCTTTTCTTTTAGGCCCCGGAGGTTTTTTCATGATTGGTTTGTAAGAAGTTGTACTGAAAAGCTGTAACTGCACACAGAGTTGGTGTCATCCTGGTCACGTAGCTCTGTCAATGGCCATACAAGCCTTTCTTTTTCCCTTTTGTCGTATGTGTTCTACAATGTAATGTAACACGAAATTATAAGGATGCTTAATTGTGTGTGAGGGTGGGGTTAGATTAGATAAAAGGAGGAAATTCTCCCCTGTGAGGGTGGGCAGGCCCTGGCACAGGTTGCCCAGAGAAGCTGTGGCTGCCCCATCCCTGACAGTGTCCAAGGCCAGGTTGGACGGGGCTTGGAGCAACCTGGGACAGTGGAAGGTGTCCCTGCCCATGGCAGGGGGTGGAATGAGATGATCCTCAAGGTTCCTTCCAACCCAAGCTATTTTGTGTTTTTTGTGTTATAAAGTAATTTATGATATTTGAGGCTGGAAACTTGAGCTGCTTACATGCAGCAGTGACTTTCCCTCACATTCTCCTCAGCTTCCAGAGCCGAGTATGTCCTGAGCCAAGCCCAGTGGTTCTTACCCAGGCAAAACTCCCACTGACTTCACTGACTGCAGTGGGAGCTTTGCCTAAGTAAAGACTAAAGGATTTGGATCACCAAACTTAGAACATAGAGTTTTCTATAACCTTGGGCTGAATTGCACAGAAGACAGTGGGTGTTTGAGGGAAAAAGGAAATACACGTTTTTTCTACAATAATTTCAGCCCTGTTAGTGCTGAAGTTAAAAGCATTCCTCTTGAGAAAGCCTGGCTTCTAAACTCTGCCAGTGTCTTGGGCTGGGGATGGTAGGAATTACATTTGGAATTCTTTGTACTGTTCTGCCAAGTTTAAGAAGATACTCTTCAATGAATTAGAGTAAGTATTAGTATGGCTGATGTTTTTGTCATGTGGTAACAGAATAGATGTTCTGTGAAACAGAGCGGTGTACTTGCTTTTTCTTGCTCTAAGTTCAAAACAAAGACTGGCAAATATAAATATAAAAACATTGAACCAAGTCCAGGAAACTTCTGTTTACTTACCCAATAAATATACCAGAACTGCATCTTAAAATTATCTACTGCTAACAACTTGTTTTAAAAGCTTCTCCAGTAGAATGTAGTTAAAACAGTTTTCCTCAGCAGTGTTTACTGCCCAGGTCAGCACTGCCCAGATGAGTGTATAGTTTTTACACAAGAGTGAAAAATAAGTTTTAAATATAACCAAATCAGAATACTAGTGTGTTACACCCACTTTCCCCCTGTGCCTGTGCCCAAGCAAAATGCAAGATGTTGGGGAAGCAAGCCAGGAGTACTTACATAGCAAAATGTAGCAGGAGCATCTTCCTGGTTCCGTACAATGGAATTGAGGAGTTCACTACTCAACAGGACGTGAGGCTTGGAATTGTTCATGCCAGGCTGGGTTTTGTGCTTTCCTGTTCGAGGAGATTGGGTATGACACCAGTGTGGCCTGTTGAAATGTTCCCCTGCGCCAAGGGGGTGGTTGATGGGAATTCCACAGCCGTATTTGCTTTCCCAGGCTCTGTTTGTCTCCTGTCCTCCCTGGTGGTTGGATCAGGGACCACAGCAGCTCTGCTCTGTGGTGTCCTGCACAGCACTGCACAATGGAGTGTGGGAAGAGAATGGGGGAAGGCTGAGGAGCTGCCCCTGGATGCCAGTGCTGCGGTGTGTCCGTGGCAGGGGAGAGGAGGAAGGGAGGGCTGCCAGCGAGGGCTGGGAGCGCACGGGGCTGGAGGGAGGGATGAAGGGCTGGATCCTCGACCAGGATGGTTTATTCTGGCCTGCAGGTTCCACAGTTCTTCTTAAACAGTGTACATCACCCAAAGGCTTTGAAGGTTTTGTGTCAGAACTTCAAAGCACCCCTAATTTTGCTCTAAGGTAGAAAGTGGAATAGTTGGGCTCTTTTTTAATTCTAGCATCAGGTTTCTAAAACTCTCTACGATATGACTTCTCTTTATACTGAGACTGTATGTATTGTATCCAGAATAACAGAAATCCTTCTTTTGGACACTAATCATCACATATGGATGGACAGTCTGACTTAAATCACGATTTCTTTGAATTCTAACCAGTGCATAGAGATTTTTAACAAATGTATAGTAAGAAACATCATGTAGTGACTTTTTTACAGCTTCTTATGAAATGGTGATTGCAATCTGGGGTAAATTCTTCAGAAAGAAAATATTTTAAAAGTAATATGGTAAATACATAATAGACAAAGTTCTGTGGTCTTTATAAAATTTCCTGGTCCTACATTTTGCAAGTCGTTTCTCCTTGCATAAACTCCTTGAATTTCCTGGTCATTGATCCTGCTCACGGCAGTGGAGCAGCAGAGAATTACTTTTCCTCCTGTCCTGTTAACTGTGGGCTTGAATATCTCTTTGGTCTTATGCTGCAGAGCACACGGTGGTGGAAACTCTTGGCTCTCCTTCATGCACAGAGCACTGAGTAGTGGAAACTTCTGGCTCTGCCTCATGTTAGTTTGCACTTGAGGCAGTTTATTCAGCATTGGGGTTGGATTACAGGAGCTTTTATTTCCAACATGCTTCTTTGTGGTGTGACAGGTCCAGTGGTCCCCACCACCATTACAGGTACACAGGTGTGTAATACAGCTTTGAGCTGTCATTTTTCTACAACCCACCAGTTGTTTATAACCCACGTGGTTAAAGGCTGGATTGCAAACTAGTGACATCTACCTTAAATGCTTTATTATAGGTCCATAAACAATGAGGATATCAGGGCAAGCAGATTGCTCAGTCAGTAGAGAAGTCAAACATTTCTGCTTTTTGACAAAAGTGGTGATATTTGGGAATGTGTGTTATTGCTCAGGAAGTGAAGATTAATGCTTGCCAAGCAAAACAAAGATGTGCAGTCATCTCCAAACTGAGAGGGCAGGTCTTGGGAAACTGTTAATCTCCAGCCTTAAAATGACAGAATTCAGAAATGTGGGATAACACAGTCTGAATTTGAGCAGAAAGAACAAGGATAGGTGATACACTTTGTGTTCTTGTACTTTGGCAACACTGAAGTAGTGGTTGATTTAACGTCAGAATAATTTGCTTAAGGACATCAATGTATTCTAATTCTTTATTTTTTTTTATTTTAATTGATTTAATTCCTGGTGTAAGATGGTTCAATTTTCTTACACTTAGATTGAGAAAAAAGGGGGAGGGTGTGAAAACCAGTCTGACATTAAGAAATAGCCTGTACTTAAAGTTGCCATCTGTCTAACATGTATTTCGAAATTTTCTCTAAAAATTAAAATTGCACTTGTAGTTGGTGCTACAATAACATGATCTCTTTCCAATTAACAGTTTTAAACCACTGCCATCTTTTAACAGCGCCAGGAAAACTGGAAGTGGTTTGGTTTAGAACTGATGGCTAGCTTAATAATAATAGTGGATTTTCAGCTTCATCAAAGATAAGGAAAAGTTAGAGAATTCTAGAAAGAAGCATTCCAAATGTATCTAACAGACCAGAGGTTCTATAGGGGTAACATCTATGGGAAAATATTCCTTGCTGTGGGGCTTACCCTGCACATCCCTGGAAATTAAGGTGCTAAAACTGCAGTTTTCTTATGTCGAAACCTCAAGGCAGGTTGATTTTACTCCCGCTGATGTACCCAGGCATGCTCTGAAGCAGCCAGACATTCCTCCAGTGCAGCATCGAGGGCAAGGAGTGCTGGCTGTCCAGCCTTCCCTCTGCCTCCTGGGCTGGCTCTTGGTGAGGAAGCCTTGGGTTTTGACAGGTCTCTTCTAACAGCCATTTAGGAGTGACTTTTTGGCTCAGGAGCTCACTCCATAAACCCAAAGAAGAGCTGCTGTGGGTATGGTTCCATCCATAACAATATTTTGGGTACAATTCTCACACGAAGTTCTGTTTCAGTCCTGAAGATGTCAGTCATTCAGAGTTAAGGTTTGTCTCTGTGAAAGTATCAAGATGCTCTCTGTCTTACTGTCTTTTGGAATATTTCAAGAAACTGCCCTTGTAAGATTTTTTTTCTGGTGCGTTCTGTAGACATAACTGCAATCTAATGAAAAATAATTCCAAATTTTTCGTAGGAATAGAATGACTTGTGAACCATCAGTTAGCACCAGAATGGAGAACTCATCTGTGCACTTTGCTTACATGTTAAATGTTCTCCTGGTACCCCCTGCTAATCTGATTATCTTTCAGCTGATCTCTTTACCTTGAAACTGATTTTCCTCAGCCAGCACCGTTGTCTTTGCAATCTCTTATAATTTCACAGCCAGTCTGTCATCACTCAAAACACAACATGGTAGTATTATGTAACATCCTCTTCCCTCCTTTAAGCTGTTTAAGTAGTTCCCCACCTACAGTAAAATTTATTAAAACAACATTATACTGCTAGTCTTTTATTTTAGCTCTGGAGTTTCATCTGAGCTGAACTGTCAGGCAAATTTTTCATGTATTTGATTTAATTTGCTAATTATATGGATGGTGTATGTAGATGCAAGAGCAATGCAGCGTGGAATGTTCACATGGAGGTGTATTTATTCGTGTGCGATAAGCTGCCTGTATAACATGAGTGCAGACACACCCTGGGTAACAGCAGGGCTTTGATTAGAATCCTGGTTTTCAGCACATTCACGACATCTTGTTGACAGCAATTTATGTGGCCCTTCAGGTATTTGGCATAGGAGGATATCGCACATTGTGGTAGCTCGCTGACTATTTGAAGGACTCGGGAGCTTGTTATCCTGTGACTTCCAAAGAAACAGATCGTGGGTTTATTGATGAATTCGGTTCCCCTTTTTTATTCCTTTGCTCTTCTATTTATTTAATCTCCAGTTTGTTATGACTATTCTAGTACTTTGTTGCATTATTGCACATGTTTTTAAGTGACCAGTCCTGCTGTGTCGCTGCTGCTGCTCTGTGCATGTGTGGCAGTGCTGTGACACCCCATGGGACAGCGCCCAGGTGGGTGGGCAGTGGCCCTGCCCGTGCTCTGTGCCTGACAGGAACCCTGCCCACCCTGGCACCTCTGTGGGCAGAGCTCGACAAGCTGCTGCCCTGCCTGGCACGGAGAGGAGCTCTGCAGTATTTACCCAGGGGCCAATGCACAGAACACATACTCGAGTGAGAGCTGCCAAATTCGATCAGGATATTGGGGCAGTATAACAGCAAATACAGCTGCCAGAGGTCTGTGCTCTGGATCGTCCATGAATTTGTTCCAGGTGGAAATTCACCCCTCTTCCTGCTCGCCTTCCTTGGATAGGAAACCAAACAGTGTTTGCTTGGCTGGCTCTTCCCTCGCCTGCCATTGGTATTTGTTGGCTGTTTTCATATAGCTTTTGGCTGTTTCTCTAATTGGAAGAACCCAAGTTTGCCAGAGGTTTTACTGACACTGCCTGCTTTTGCAGTTACTTGTTTTGTACTACTTTGTGTTAGGGAAAAGTTTATTTGGGGTTTTTGTGTGTGTGTGTGAAGTGAGTCTGGATGTATTGTGGGATTGGAATGAGTGGGGTTTTTCACGTGTGGGGTTTTTCTGCAGTTGTGTAAATTCATGGGCGTGGATGCTATAGGCTCATTTTTATAAGAACTAATTATTAGGTTGTTTATGAAATATCAGTATGAGACACCTTGAGCATCCATTTGAGCAAGACAATTGCATTTCTAAGCCCTTAAATGTAGACGCCAGCTTATTGTTCTGGGATGTTATATAGTTATTATTGCTACTATACACACTTACATGATATTTTTATTTTAACTTCTGCTTATTTGTAGCACATTCTTGAGTTATAGCTCAGTCCTGGAACCCTCCTTCAGAGGAGTAAGATGCCCACTGCAGCCAGAGCTTGCAGTTTGTCATACCTGAAAGGATCGTGTCTCTATGGCTGGCCAGTGATTGTATTGAGGTGGGCACTGGAGCAGATGTTCTGGTGAATCAGCATTAAATAACATTTCCAAAGAATTGAATACTATTGCAAATTCAGAGAGAAGTCGTAGGCAAGTTAGAATCTGATAAGGATGCAGAAATCTTCTCATAAGCTGTACGTGCCATAAAAGCTTCAATGTGTGCTCAAAATCGATTTGAATTCTGTTTGGATGAACAGCATAAAAATAATTGCAGAGTTTTTATGCTGTGGCCTTCTACAAGAGAGAGCAAGCAGGCCAGCCCTGGGCAGGAGGGGACAGTTGTCTGTGGTGTGTGGCTGGGTGTCAGAGAATGTGCCCTGTTCACACTGAGGTGGCATTTGTGTTGACATTGGACAGCTGGAATTGGCGCAGCAAAGCAAATGTTAGTCAGAGTTCCTGGGGGCTGTGTGAGCCCGGCTCGGCAAATCACACCCCAAAGGCTCTGCGGAGCGTGGGGAGGTGGGACCTGCATCTCATTACAGCTGCTCAACTGCAGGATGGAAAAGTGCTACATTTTTTCCAGGGAGTTTGCCTGATTGAGAAATATGTGGGTTTTTTCCAATAAATGAAGTAGCAGAATTACTGTTGAGTTCAGTGCCCAGATAACAAATTTATGAGGCTAAGCACAACACTTTTCATCATTTCTCTCCCCTTCCCCCCTGCCGTGAATAAACAGATACTTGAGTGATAAAGTAGAGAGAAAAGCTTGGAGAAAGGCAAGCAGGATTGAGAAAGGAATGGGACTCAAATCCTTCACAGCAGCTAGCAAAGTAATGTTTTTGCCTTCAAGCCACAGTAAGTACAATAGGGCTAAGTGAAATAAATCAACAGTTTTATACTTGAAAAGCACTCACTGGCAGGGTAATAAATTTTTAAAAAGACAGAATTAAATGAAAGAAAATCCTCAGTTTACAGCCAGAGGAAAAAATTGTATTTATTTCCAGCAAGAGTCTAAATGTGGCTCTGCCTTGAATAGAAATGCAGTGTTCCTTTGGCTTCCTTAATGCACTTTATCAGGCACTTGGACAGGAATGAATAAGGCTAAAGGGTAAGAGCCCTAGAAGGGTTGTGCTTGTGATTTTGCTGGGGATCAAGCATGGGCAGAGCATGATTAATCCTACCTGTCATGCCTTGGCACAAACAATGTGTAATAATTAAATTACACTAGTGAGTTTGCTGGTACTTGGAGTGAGAGATTTTGGAATGTCTAAAATATGACTGAAATTGTGTCTAATTGGTGCCATACAGTGAGTGAGTGAGAATATTACATAATCCCTGAGGCCAAGCTAATTTACCAGCAGATGGATTGGGCATTCTGGGAACAGAAGTGTTGGGCAAAAGATGCGTGTGCTTTGCTGTTAGCATGAGAAATATAATAGATGCTGAGTTTCACTGCAGGAGTCCAACTACAAAATCACCTCCCGCTGCTGAGTGTGAGTTTCTTGGAGGAACAGCTCAGGTCTTGTTGCTGCCGGACATCAGTGTTGGTAACAGCGTGGATTTTGGGGTGCCATCAAAGGACACAGGGGTTGTTTGGTTAGGTTTTGGTAAGCCCAAACACTATCAGTGTTCACTTTGTCTGGTTGTGGGGGGTATCGCTTTCAGGGCAGGGAGAGTGCTGGATTCACTCCCCTGCTCTGGAATATTAGGATGGCTTTGCATGCTGGCAGTGCAGGCTGTGACTTAATTAAACCCCGGAGAGGCCAGAGGTGTTGGGTCTATGCAGGCAGGTCCCACTCCCTGCCATGGGCTGTCCCTCACTGCCTGGTATTGCAGGAGCTGAGGTCAGGCCATTGCAGGGGTGTGAACCCTCCTCCACCACTGGCCTGCTGCTGGTGCGGGACAGGAACGTGGCCCTGGGGGCAGTTCAGGAGTGGCCATGAGGACCTGCTGTAAATGGGTGAGAGTTTGGAGCAGCCAAGAATGAGAAAGGAGTAGGGAGTACTGCCTGCCCTCTGCCCTGGGCTCTGAAGCCTAGATGGGTACTGCCCATACCCTTTCACCCTGCCCAAAAGAGCATCTATGGAATGCCTAACCAAGTGGCAAGCCAGCCCTTTCAATAAAATATGTAGCCTTGTCTTACTAAGAAAGAATGATTACCTGCTGGTGGTACCTCCCCAGCTACTTGGCAGGGATGCAGTGCTGGGATATGTCACTGCATCTCTTTGTGACCTGGGGAATTAACACGGCATTTGGGAGGTGGGGATAAAGAGAGTTTATTTTAGAGAGGTTGTATTGAACAATCATATAAGCTGTCTTTGTTTTTAAAGAAGGAAAGCTGCAAACCCCTGCTCTCCCAAGAGGTTTCAGCAGGGCATCACCTGGACTCTCATAAAGGCCAGCTGGTGTTGAAAAGTCATGAGAGATCAGCTGTTTGCTGGACAGGTAAAGTGCTAAGGCTCAGGATTCTTTGGGGCAGTTTCAGTCCTATCACCCACTGACTGTCCCATCACAGGCACCTTCCGTGCACTTTCCTTCCTGACAGTAGCAATTGCAGGCCGAGTCTGGAACTTACTTGAAACTCTGGAGCATGCACAGTATGACTGGGGTGGTTTTAGTGCTGCACTGCCCAATTCTTAACTTGTGTGTGTTGACTGGATGCCATGGTGCTATTCAGGGGTTTAAATCTTGACTAGACATGGGCATCTTTTCATAAGAGAGAAGATCACATCCTTGATGCTGTCTCGGTCTCCTTGCCAATTTTGAGCCCCTGATCTTAAAAAAGAAAAGTACAAGCCTTTCTGAGTAAACCAGTTATAAGTTCTTTTAAAAACACACAATTTTGTTTAATCCTAGGTTTTTGGAAAAAAAACAAAATTATTTTTGCTGTGTATTTTCTTTGAAAAGAACCGTTCAGCTTGTTTCAAGAGCCTGGCAAGGAAATTTTCAGTGTGGGTTGTTAAGTTTTGGCAGAGCTATGACCATCTAAAAGCAACAGGGATATTATAGGAAAGCATTTGAAAATATTAGCCATTACTATAGTTACCAGCTCTGCTTGTTTTCTTTCTTTCTTTTAACTAAATTGTAATTTGAAATATTGCTGGGGGATGAAATTGCATCAGGGCGAGGGGTCTCCAGGGTGGGCACAGCACTGAGGGGGAAGCACAGGCCATTGGGCTCCTGGGACATCCCCCAGGTGTCCAGGGCCTGGGTGCTGCTCCTGGAGCTCGTGGCTCTCCAGAGCACAGTCCCAAGTGTGACAGGCAGAATTAAACCCCTGGAGGTAGGGGGGAAAAAGCAACACTTGTTATTGGATATCAGCTTGATTAGAATTAAAGGAATTAATTAGCGTTGTCCCAGGAGGTAACAGAGAACACTGCATTCTGTGCTACCTTTATACTAGTGACATCGTGGATAAAAAGAAATACAAGCAGTTGAAAGAGAGGGCTAATGAGTAAGTGTTTATTGCACAGATACAGTCTGGCTGTGTTAGCTGCTGTTTCAAGATCAGACATCTGTCCTTAAAATATTTTGCTGCTTGGAGGTTTTTTCTTTACCTTGAAAGAAAGCCAAGTTTTTCCTTCATAAAGGAGAACACTTGAATAAACACAACCCTAGTATAAAGCCAGTTGGGACTAGTCTGCTGGCAGTGACCAGAGTTCTGTTCACATTGGGAATTATTAGAAAGACAGTGAATCTGACTTCTCCCCTCTCAAGGGTCCCTCACATGGTCTCTGTTCTTGACTTCTGTATTAATTAAGCACCATGAAACAGAAGTTTACAGAAATATTACACTGGGACACCTATATATTGTCACCTATTTTTCAGAAAATGCTAAGTATTTCTTTTACCTTCAAAATTGCAAAAGATGCGAGTGTTTGTTAAATACAGGATACCCATAGGGACATTTATTGACACATACTGAGCAGGTAAAATCCTCATGAATCTCCTGTTCCAGAATAAAGACAGCTGAGAAGTCTGTGAGGCTGAGAAAGCTGAGGGGTTTGTAGTGTGGGGAGCAGTGCTGAAACACAGAAAAAGCCTGTGAATTGGATCCTGCAGAATTGGGCACAGCTGGCTGGGGGGGTTTTTCCCTAAAAAATTGCTTCTGAGATTTTCTGTGTGTTAGACCAGGTCAGAAGCCTTGTAATGCTGAATGGCTGAAACCAGTTAGTTGTTTCCCTCGTCCTCAGTTATATAAAATAATTCTTCACTGAGACCTCTTGATTTCAAAGTTTGGAGGAGGTGAGGGAGTGTCTACATAATGCAAAGAAAACCCCTACCCTTTTTGGCATCATGAGAAAAATGATTTGGAAATAAAGCCCCAAGATTCAAGTAGGCCAGATCAGCTGCTGCATTTCCATTGTCTTTCCTCGTTCATCTAGTCAGTCATGAAACTTGCCACACAATCCCTTCTGATGTAATCTGTGAGACACTGAATGACAACTGTAGTATCTCTGTTTTTCAGCCTTTCCTTTTGAAAGGTAAGAAAAGGCTGTTGCCAAAATTCTTTTTTGAGTAATAGGAGAAACAACTGGTTTTTAATATTCTGTCCTCTGCTGTGGAGCAGTTGGAGGAACTCGGTGCCAGCCCCACCACATGCCATGTGTTTACAGGAACCTCCAGTTAAACTGGTTTAAATCCTCGTGGCAGGGGTTCTGTTAAAGCAGTGGTGAGGCTACAAGGATACAGCAAATACCTGGTGACTGTGTGGTGGTTTTGGGGCAATAAAAGTAAAATTCCTGAAGTCTGAGCTTTGTTGCATAGTTATCCATTTTCTAGTGGTCTGGGAGACATTGGATTACATTCCTTATAACTGTTTTCCCGTTTTACAGTAAGGTATCCTTGTGTCTGAAATTCAGGTGATGTCTCACAGAACAAAAGTTAAACTCACACTGTGCATTTGATAGCTGTTGAGTCCCCACTAAGGAGTCCTCAGGTGCCCCTGGTTTCCCAGCTTGGTTCTCACACTTTCACTGACAAAACCAAAGGAAAGCCAAAGGAAATCACGTTTGAGGCTGCATTTGTGACTGTCTTTCCTGTAGCACAAGAATTGTTTGAAGACCTTCTTGAATTTACCTGCAACTCATTGGGCTGATAACACGGCTGATGGGGATGCTCTCCCTCTCCCATCCCTCCCCCAGGACCATGCGGTCAGCCACGTGGTCTCCAGGGGTCCCAGTAAACAGGTCCACAGACATCCAGGACAGGAAGCAGGAAGAGAGCTTTATTCACATGGCCGGGTCTTTTATAGACTTCCCGGCAGGGCGGGATCAAGGGAGGAGATACAAAAGG
>JAWWMP010000018.1:14902885-14971033 GCA_035047865.1 Dendrocincla tyrannina | reverse complement strand
CATTTGTGACTGTCTTTCCTGTAGCACAAGAATTGTTTGAAGACCTTCTTGAATTTACCTGCAACTCATTGGGCTGAAGTGCTCTGGGGAAAGAGTTAGATTGGTGATCTCAAAACCCAGAAAAGAATCCAAAAGTTGTGGCTGTGACTTTACAGGGCACTCCAAAGGGATGATGCTCTGGGGAAGGATCTCACCTTTAAAACTGCCCGTGGTTTTCCTATCTATTTGGACCTATCAAGATGGCCAAAAAAAGATGTTGAGGAACAGTTCCAGTGAAACAGGGAAACAGGGTTTGAGATCAAGGACGCTTAAGTGATTGGAAGAAAGGCAGATGAAGAAGGAGTTGCCTTCTGGAAACATTTTCGACCAAACAGTTCAGTGAGAACAGTGTGAGGGACAGCAGAGGGCTGGACTCATAAATGGTTGGATCAGTTGTGAAAGTGGTGCAGTCACATTTGTTTGCAGGGATATCAGGCTTGGCTTAGCATGGCAAAATTAACCAAACCATTAATGAGAAACTGGACAAACACTGTGAGTGTGGTTGGGGCTCTCTCTGCACACAGCCTGCAATGACATTTGAACCAGGACTGGACTTTTGGGGAATGTGCATTCCTGAAAAACATCCTAAAAACAACTCGCTCTTTAAAAACTGGGACATGTAACAGCCTTCTGCATAGGCACCAAAGTCAGAGATACTCAGAGAACGAGATTACAAAAGGAAGGGAATTAGTCTGTTCAAATGAACATAATGACTAAGAAAAACCAAAACCCACAAAAAAATCTGAATTTCAATTTAAATGTAAATTTTCCCAACTCTCTGTAATGTTTAGAAGCTGTTTTCAAGTGTTACTAATCCACTCATGTATGACTAAGTGCTTTGTAATAATTTGTACTTCATATGACCTTGTGCTTGAGAATCTCACTTCACTCATAATGGCTGTAGCTGCCTCATTACTTTTTAAAGGGGAATCAAACTCAGTGTATTTAAGCTCTTTGAATCGATATATCATGGGATAAGGCAGATCTTACTTGGATTTCTGCACCTTCTGTGCCAGTACCCTTAATAAAGGCCCATAAAGAAGTTAATTTGTGAGGGGGTAAGAAGAGAGATCATACTTTAGATAAGTAACTGGTTTAGAGAAAAACCCAAAGCATTAGAACATGTGGTTCTAAGGTTCCCTATCCCTGTGTCCTGGTTTAGGCTTACAGTGTTCAGCACAATGAAAGGCAAGGCACCCACAGGAGAAAATATAACCCCAAACAAAAAACCCATAGTAATAGGAGTTTGTCATTCAGAAAAAGGCAGTCAGATGTTTTTATGAGGATGTCAGCTGATTGTAAGGTGGTAAGAAAGCTCATGAGAAGTTAGGAATGAAGGAAGTGCAGGCCGGAAGGGGCTTTGTGTGTGTTTCTGTGTAAGGGTGTGTATAGGCAGACAAAGAAATGGGTGGTGTTTGTGCATCTCAAGTGCCCCCTCAGGGGGGACCCGCCAGAACCACAGCTAAGCCTGCAGAGATGGCCAGGGAATGGAATAAAACAAGCAGCATTCCAGAGGCTGAACATTCCAGCCTGGAAAAACGGTAACTTGGGTGAGAATGCAGGAGTGAAGTCCATAAAACTTGAGAGTTCATGGAGAATGTGGAGAGGAAATGATGGTCCTCGTCTCTCTCAGTAGAAGGTCTCCGAGGCGTGGGCAGAAGGTGCTGGTGCTGCTCTCAGGGAGGATGATGTGGCACGGAGGGGATCTCGGTGGCACAGCAATCAGGGCTGCTGCAGTGCGGGGAGGGAGCCAAGCATGTCCAGCCAAGGACTGCTGAATGGTAGGAAGGCATCACATCTCACCAGGGAAGTCTTTGTGCCTCAAGTTAAAAATTCACCCTGGAAAAATACTCTGCCAAAATAGCAAATACTTCTCCTAGTTTTAGGATCACTCTTGTGCATCCATTTTTGATGTCTTTGGTCTTGCGCAAGGACTTTGTTTCTGTGTTCTTGAGTAGAGAGGAAGAGTTTTGGTGGTTGAATCTTACCGAAGGGCCTGATCATTCACTGCTCTGAGATTCTTTGCCAGCCTGAGTATCTTCACTTTAACTAGAAAATACTGGGAGCCAGGAATTTCTAGTGCAAATTAAGGATGAAGTCATTACTGACATAATGGTGAAGTCAAACATAACTCTTCTGAGGCAGGCATTAGGCCACATTTCTTTCCTTATTTGCATGCCAATCAGAGGAGAGAAATGCATACAGTTTTCCATTACTCAGGGACCTTGTCACTGATGGGTTGCATGTTTTCTCTCTGATGAACAGAAGGAAAAATATTAGAGTTTTCAGCATTGAAATATGTCAAAATACCAAATACAGCATATTGCTAATACCTGCCCGTAAGTCTTGAGC
The DNA here is from genome assembly GCA_035047865.1 of Dendrocincla tyrannina. Lineage (NCBI taxonomy): Eukaryota > Metazoa > Chordata > Aves > Passeriformes > Dendrocolaptidae > Dendrocincla > Dendrocincla tyrannina. The sequence goes on along the minus strand of JAWWMP010000018.1, from coordinate 14,968,642 downwards.
CTGCAAATGTTAAAAGACTGCTGGAATATAAGAAAATATTAAAAATTTTCAAAGGGAATGTATTTTAGCTCTTTAGTGACAGCAAGGTCTCATCACTGTGAATTGTGGTATTTCTTACCTTTTCTGCGTCTGCTTTGAGATGTTTCAAACAGCTTAGTTAAGCAGCAGCTTCACAAAAGTCCTCAGGTTTCAAGACTAACTCCTGTGTAATGCAAACTTCTAAATCTGCCCCTGTGCAAACCCCATGAAGTCATTAACAGGTAACTGAGCAAGGAACTCGCCGTGTGCAGTGGCATCCTCTAGAGAAGGACCACTCTTCAGTTTTGGTTTTCTGTGAGAAACTGCTCCACTGTTGGCTGAATGGCTTTAGAAGCCCAGGAAAGGGATTTTGGTCTACAATCCTGAGCTATGGGAAAATCAGCATCCTAAGAATTGCACTTCATCAAAGAGGAGGACAGATAAGTTATGAAGAACCAAATTCTCTGGTTTCTGGCTTCAAAAAATGCCACTGAAAATTTAAATGTCATTATGTGATGGTGTTTGAGCATGAAAAATATTCTAATGCCAACTGATTAGTCCCATATAAGAAGTCTATTGAAACAAGTGGAACAGAGGGCTGGTTTTAGTTAAGTGTTTCCCCAGAACTTTGTTCTGTTCATGTTCAAACATGAGCTCTACAAGTAGGGTTGCTCTGCTGACACTCTCTCATTCCATGTCTATTACTACAAAATCACGTTGTAAAAAGGAAACTCGTCTCTGCAAATAATTTCCACAAGTAGGTGAAGATCATTTAGCAGAGGAAACTTCCCACTGCAGTCCAAACCAGTTGCATTTAGAGCAATGTTTTAGTATATTATATAGACAAGGAGTTCTTTGGGCTAAACGCCTGCAAAGCCAGGAACAGTAAAACAGAGTGAAGAACTGGAGCCAAAGGAATCTCTGATACCTTGCTTGCAGGATGGTTAAGGAGGAGCTTATACAGCTAAGGCAGAAGCAGTGCCTGGAAATACTGTGTTTCACTTGATAGTAAATGTTATTTTTTCTTTCAATCAGTCAGGGTGTTTTGAAATGTGCAGTGTTGGATCTCAGCATAAGCCTTTGGCACCAGTCTTACAGCAACACCGTGTTCAGAACCAAGCACTAGTTAAATCCAGCCCTTGCTGGCTGAAGAGCAAAGGATCATCTCTTTCAAGATCAATCCAAAAAGTCTGACAAATGCTCAGAGATCCTGAAGAGAAGGGATCTGCAGCTGTGCTGGGTCTTCCACAAAGACATTTCCACAGGTACTTGTGTTCATAGGAAATGGGTGTTCCTGTTTCTGCTCCTTGTGATACAGACACACATTTGGAAGGAGCTTTTTATGCCATCACATCCTCTGCTCTTGTGGTCTCCTCCCTCTTGGCTTCACACATTTCCTTCCCCTACAGCACTGATGTACAGCCAGAAATCCAGATGGCTGAGTATGAAGTGGACTTTGCAGTTAATTCATGTAGCAGAGCTGGGGTGCGCTGCCTCCTTGCCTAAATTCTGCTCAACAGGACTGTGTAAAACTCCAGAACATTCAGATCCCACATGTTTTGTAAGATACTCCCCTTCCACCTTTCTGCTTTAAGGGCTGTTTTCTGTAGGACAGGCAGTATTTTAGTGCTTTAGTGCTGCAGTCTCAACATAGAGCTTTGCAGGAATGAAATCTATATTGTTTTGTGTATTAAAAAGGAGAAACCTTGAACCTGTAAGTTTGAAAGCTTTCTTTGCAAGTGTCTCAGTTACAGCTGCATATAATATATAGTTTCTTTAAGAAGAAAAAGCATTTGCATTTGTGTAAAGATATAAATTTTGCTTATTTGGGTCAATCCCCCGTGTTGTTTAAATGGATGTTAATTGGGGTAATCCTGTAGAGCTGTTCAGCACCAAGGATGGAGGAAACAGAGCTGCGTTGAGCGGAGGTTTCCACTCGTGGCTGTGACACTGGAGGTGTGTCCTGCATTGTGGGGTGGCTGCTCTGCCAGTCAGATTGTATTCAAATGGAGAACATGCCAGTCCTTGCCCATCTCCTGTTCCTGAAGGGCAGGATAAAAGCAGGTCACCACACCACAGGACTGTCCTTCACACACTGAAATCCTTGCGCTGCTGTGTGTGAGGTGAGTGCCTGTCAGTGCTCAGGAGCCTCTTCTGAGCTTCAGTCACCACTGAAACTCCTTGTGTTCTCCTCCTGAGGTTGTCTCCAAATGCTCTTACTGTTGGTTTCTGCTCTTTATGACATCCACGAACCAGAAAGTGACAATGGTAGGTATTGAAGGAGTTGAGGAGTTAAAATGCAGGATTTGGAGGCCAGCAGGGAGCTGGTGTGTTCAGGAAACAGCTGTACCTTTGGAGAGGTGAGATTGTGTTTTACACTTGTTCTCTGAAGTATCCAGCTTTGAAGAGAATTGTGGAGACCTTTCATTTAATCCTGAAATGGGCAGGGTACTCCTTGCCAACAATAATATTGAGATATGATCGGGGTGGTGCTGACATGCATTAGCTTCAGCCACTCAGATAAGAGGTGTGTTAAAAAGGCATAGAGTTAATAGCAGTCACATTAGCTGTATGGTTTTGTTTAACTGTTTTTTGTCCTTGCCAGCAAGGTCAAATCAGGCTAGATTTTAAGAACCATGTCATGCATTTTCACACTGCATTATGCTAATTTCAGTACATCTGTACATCCAAGCCCTGTCTGCATTTTTGAAGGCTTTACCTTATGATCCACGTCATAAACATACGCTTTGTGTTCAAATTCTAGGGAAGAACATACCCTCCTAAAGAGCCATAGTGTGTGGGGTTGGTGTCTGACCTTAGGTATGAAATGGTTTTCTGCTTTTCCAGCTGAGCTGTATAAACAGAAGCAGGGCGTTTGCTTGCCTTGCTGAATCTGTGGCATCAGGTAACCTGGCACGTTTGCAGCAGATCAATGTAGTGAAGCAGACAGGAGTACTTTGTTGTATGGGATTTAGGACTGTTTATTTCAGGTTAGACGTAGTCTGGTCTTGGACTAAAACAGCTTTACTGTCCTCGTCATTTTAGGTTTTCTGAAGGGGAAAAGCAGTTAGTGCATTTTAGAGATGCACTTACCATTTGAATTAGTTTAACCTCTTGAAAATTCGAACGTTCAGGGAATGGAGCTGCAAATGTAGTGTTTGAATGGCAAGGGTGGGGGAAGGAGAGAGACAACGTTTCAACTCCAGGTACTTTTCGGTGTGTTTTTTTTCCTATCATGGTATTCCCATCCTTAATGAAAGTGAGTGATCTGGTTCACTCGAAAGTGTGAAGACCAAAACTGAAGCCCCAGGCCCCTGGATGTGCTTCTGAATAGTCTGGCAGCAGATATATTTGGGAACAGACTGACCCGGGGTCCAGTCTCCTCCTGTGTCAGGACCCTGTGCTTGTGGCTGGATTCAGTGCCCGGACCCTCCTGGGGCTGGTTCAGAGACATTTCCTCTAACCCGGGCACAAATGAGAGCTGCTGGCTGTGATCAGATGGGCCCACCAGCCTTGCACTCCCCTCCTGTGTGTGACCCCCATGGGTAAGATGAGGCATCTCCACCTCCCTCACTCTTAAACGCTGCTAATGTGGCCACTTGAAAACACTTGAACAATGAGCTCCTTTGGTAAGCTCTCTGCAGAGTGGAGGGCTCAGAGCAGAGTATCTGTCTTGCCTTTGAGAAGGAGGCAGCCAGCCATGGCCTGTCCCTGTTTGAGCCCTTCTCTGCAGCAGCAGATTCATCCCCCCTACCTTGGGCTTGAGCGAGGGACAGCCACAAGTCCCATTTGTAGGATCTTTGCTCAGAACAAAAGCAACTGGAGAGAGGTTGTTTTGGTGACTGCCAGAGGTAGCAGTGTGAGATGCATGCTTTACATTTTTAATCTTTTTATTACCTGTTACTAGTTGATATCTTTAAGGACATCTTTTCACATGATTACTTTTCCTGGATGGCTTTGCTTTTTCCATTGTAACAAGAATAAAACCTTTTTTCTCTCAAGTAATTTTCTAGCCAGTAAGAAACTATTGAATGTCTTAGTGAAAGAGTCTTTATATGTCTTTATGTGAGTAGCTTTTTTCATTAAACCAGTGCGTATGTAGGTACTGTAAATGTCATTTTAATTCTTAAGGCTGTCAAAAATGAATAGCTTGCTTCTTCTCGCTGTCTGAAATTTGTCTGACAAAATGAAGTTCAACATAAAGCACAGATAGGTAATGAAACCAGCTATTGTGCAGGTAAGAAAATCTGTGATTAATTAAGTGGGCGACATCTGGATGTGACCACAATCTGTGGGTGCAGGGCTGTAAATAGCATCAAAGATTTGTGAGCGTTAGGTCTGTGGACAGCAGGAAATATTTGAAAGCCAAAGCAGGATCACATGTTTGAGTAAAAATTATGGTTATAGCTAACCACAAATCAAGCGAGAGCCATTAGAATGTTGTTTGTTATCCTGTGGTTGAATGTAAATTCTCAACATTGCTCCTTTGATTTGTAAAACAAATGAGGGTTGGGTTGCAGCCTTGAAGATGTGTGGGATGAGCAGGCCCTGCTGACTTGGTTGTGCTCTGCCTTTGGAGGTTTTCTGAAGGTTCCTCTGGCTCTACGAGTGTAACCGTGGTTCCTCACTGCTGAACACCCTTTGATTTAGTTCCCACTGGGGGACGTGCAGCACCCAACCTTGCCCTTCTTTGCACAGGGAAATGCTTCAAGCCTTGTCTGTGTGCTCTCAGAGTGCTGTGAAACATTTTGGCTTCCTCAGGGAATGGCAGTTCCTGAAGGCACTTGCTGGAAATTTATGTCATTCTTCCTCATTTGCAGGTGGCTCTGGGGAGTGAGGTGTCCATTTGGTGGGAATCCTACCAGGAAAGGGATGTACTGGCACGTGCTATTACACTCTAGCAGTCATAACATCTTCATTGGTGCCCCTTTTAATACCTGTCACACACAGGTAGAAATGAAAGGAATTATTTTTATCTAATTGTAGGAGTTAGTTCATATTTGAAGATCAAAAGTTTTAGCAGTGGCCAGAGAAAAGTAGTATTGTTATCCTCAGCTTCTTCACACATTGAGGAGAGAGCCATCCAGCCAATCTCCTTAGGTTTTGGGGGGGAAAAAAACCAAAAAACTAGTGTGCTTCCTAGTGGAAAGGAGAGAGATTTATCAAAGACAAGAAAGAAGAGTTGGGGTGGAAGTGTCAGAATCTGAGTGTCTGGGAAAGGAATCTGAGTCCACTAAGGCAAACTGTGATTCCACAAGATGAGGAGCCAAAGCTTTGAGATGCCAAAGCAACGTGTGCTTTGTTGTTACTCACCTGACGTACCTCCTGCCTGGAGGGAAGGGATTAAAGGAGTGGCACGTCTGTGAGTTGCAGTTGAGTGAAATCAGTGAAGTTGGGACTTCATTTCTCTTGCAAAATGCCCTCTTTGTCCAGGCCTCCTTGTCCAGGTTCTCAAGGGGCAGCCTTGGCTGTGAACACCAAGCTCAGCCAAGTGGTTTAGGGCTTATTTAGCCCCTTCAGGCCAGTGTCATAAATGAGTTTGTGGATAAACTAATACCTGCTGGAGTGTGGCCCATACTCATGTGATGTGCATCAGAGACAAAGCACCCACCAGTTCTGGTGCAGGATCTGAATGACTCACCAGTAGGATCCCACTTCACTAACGTTCATGTTAACATTTTTCCTACATTTTTTTCTTTAAGTTGAAGTGACTGATCTGAGAAAAAGATTATCATTATTGCCAGAATAGGATTTTTTTTTAATATTCTCTCCTCAATATTGTGCATCAAATATTTTTAATCAAAGTGAGAAATAGAGAAGGTTCAAGTTGCTCGAAGAGGGATTGAAACTCCTTTGTAAAACATAAGTTTGGGTTTGCTTTTTCATTAGCTCACCTTACAGCTCCTCATTCATTTGTGGGATTTGCTGATTTGAGTTTCTGTGTGTTTGGGGACAGTAAAGGCACGTTCACCACTTGCTGTGAGGCTGAGCCATTGGACACAGAACACACTGATGTAAAGTTGCTTGTGCAAGTGAAGGAGGGGATTGATCCTCTCTGGGGCACAGCCTGAAGTGGGACAAGGCAGCTCAGCTGGTGTTCCTGTGAGCTCCTGGAGTTGGAGTTCTCAGTGAATGCAGTGACACTGGGGGTATAAAGGGACACACGTTAGAGTTTTATATCTCAGCTGTTTACTTTCATAGCCATTACTCTGGGAAAACAACACTCCTCTTTTATAGTGTTGCTTGTTTATAAAAGGAGTTCTTAAACATAAAAATTCATCTGGAGAAAATGAGCAATGGGCTGTTCTTGACTAACATCCTTGGCCTTTCTGACTATTTAAAGTTTGGAGTTTATTAACTTTTTTTATTTCTGGGAGATGCCTGAGATACAAATCTGGCTCTGAAAAAGATAGCCAAGGCTTTCTTTTTCAGTGAAAGAAATCTGGTATTAAAAGAGCAATAAAAGGATCCTTACTTGATGTTTGTTTTAGTTTAAAGGTGGCACTGTGAGGGCTGCTAGGGAGAAAATTGACTCCATCTCAGACAGACCCAATACACTAGTGCATCAATGAAACCTTAATTCTTGAAGGTAGAGATGGAGATGTCTACTTCTAGCCAGTTTTTATCAGCTTTACTGCCTGCTCTCCAGTGACTGTCTCATAAAACTTACAGACACAAAACTGGAATTAATAAGAGATTAGAAAGAACCATTATTGCACCAAGTTCGTGGTGCAACTTTGAACAGAAAATAGGAAAAGGAAGCAATGCAGATCATCTTAAAAGATGTACAGTGGAAAGAGTTGGTAACTGGTATTGTTTGGTTTTGATATTCTGTTCATTTTTCTGTGGTTTCACATTTCTTGGTATCATTTTCTAGTACTTCCACTTTTTTTCTTTTGGAGGAGGCAAAGATGGAAGAGGGACTTGGCTAAGGAAAGCAGGGTAAAGAAGTGGAGGAAAGTCTTTGACACACTCAGAAGCTTTTAATACTTTCTCTCCAAAAACATTCTCAAAGTCAGTGCCTTGTATTGGGAATCCAGAACTGGCCATAGCATTCCATTTGTGGTTTCTCTTGTCCAACAAAGGGCACGATGATCTTCCTCGACCTCCTGACCACTCCTTTGCAGTACAGTCCAGAGCTACTTGCTACCCAGTCCTGGGCATGGACTTAATCTGTCCAAGACACAGAACTTCCCACCTGAACTTGGTGTGTGTCCCTTCCTCCGGGCTGCCAAGACACCCCTGAGCAGCAGTCCTGCTCCCAGTGTCTCCCTGCACTTGGGTGCCACCCGTGCCTTTGCTGCCAGCACACTCTGTCCTACTGGCCAGGTCCTACAAGAAATGTTAGACAGCACTGACTCCAGATTCCCTCCGGGGGAGGGGCCATGAGCAGTTCCCTGTCAGCTGCGCTTTGGGGCTCTGACCACTGCCCCCTAGGTCTGACCATCCACCTGGTTTCCCACTCACCTTTTTGCCAGCTTTGCCACTCTGGGTTTCTCCAGTGGGGCTTTGAGAACACTGTGAGAGATGATGTTGACGGCCCCACTGAAGTCAAGGCACATCCACTCCTCTCCACTTCCCTGCTGACCTAGTCATTAATCACAGGGCACAGCAGCTTGTTCAGGCACGACGTGACCATGGTATGTCTGTGATGGTTGTTCCCTTGTTCTTCCTTCTTTTATTTTTGGTCCTTCATGCGTTTGGGAGGGACTCCCAGGAGGAGCAGGATTGTCTCTGCAGTCTGCCCAGGACTGTCAGGGTGCCCAACCTGCAGCTGAGCCTCAGGTCCTCCTCTTGCCCTTAATGAAGATGGATGGGGCAGTTGCTGTTTAGGCTTTCCCACCACTGGCCGTGACCTCCCTGGGAAACCATCCAGCTCTCTCAGCACCCTTGGTTGTGTCTGCTCCCAAAGATTTGTGTACAGAAAATTCCCTCAGGTGCTCCCAAAATTGATCTTTCCCATTTCCACTGATTCAGTGGGAGTGATGAATTTTACACAAAAATTCAGGTGAATAATAAAAAGGAACATATATATATATACACTTTGACACACTGAAATCCAGAAATCAGATTCATTAGTAGATGTTGCCTCGTGCAGCCCATGGAATTGCCATAATTCTGCCCTGTCACATCCATAAAGAGGCCGACCCCTGTGACTTGGCAAATTTCCCACTGATGTCAACTTTGAAGTCAGTGAGGGTTCCTTTGGAGGACAGACAGTAGGATTTGGATTAAAATATTCATTTGTGATTGATAAATGAGGTCCACCTGGTCACCAGACAGGAGAGCATATGATGCAAGAAAAAACAGTTGGAGAGTTTCCCCTACATTTCAGTTTTGTATAACATTTTATTTCAGATTAAAATACATTCCAAACCAGAAGAAAACCTTTGGATTGACTGAGAAATTTTAAGAACCTGTTACTGATAACAAAATAGCAGCAGTTGTTCCTTGTGTGGTAAAGGCTAATTTGAAAACAAGTGCAATACAAACTTGGTGTTTAGGTGTAAGAAATTAACTTTTTCTTTTCTTTTTTTTTTTTTTGCAAAGAACTTCTACATTTGATTTCACAAGGATTGTAAGTGCCACCTTGTGGACATCATTATTCTTGTGTGTCATTGTAGGATACAAGTGATGAAGCAGAATAATAAAGTTCTGTGACAGAAATTATTTAGGTTTCCTTTGAGGATCAGACGGTTTATTTATTTCCCAGATTGTTAATTGCTGTGCTGCAGGTGAAGAACTTGGCGTCAGTGGCCGTGAATAAAGCCAAGCTCTACTGGTCTTACTGTGGAGTCCTCTTGCATGGTTCCTGCAGCTCTTGCTGGAACTCCTTTGTTGGTCACTCTCAGACCTTTCTCCTGAATGAGGCATTGGTGGAACAGCACAGGAGTGACCCCCCAGGTGTCTGCTGTTCTGACAAGTTCTGTGTGTTGTAGTCCCGTGTCGTGGTGTGAACGTGCCTCGATGAAATGGTCCACGCAATGTCCTGAAGTGGCCCATGCAGTTTTCGAGGTGTTTGTGGCTTGGAGGGTTTCTTTGTTGGACATCCTGGTGTTCCCTGGCTGCATTCTGCCCGTGTTGTGCCATCTCCTGGTGCTGGGGAGATCAGCTGTGCCATGTTTTTAAAGGGTTTGGGGGAATGCCTTGTCTCCAACACCCAACTACCACAATCTGTGTAGCAGCAAACCCCAGCTCAGGCATCTCTGCACTTTCACGAATAAATCCAAATTTCAGACTGAGGAATACACAGTTTCTAATTCTATGCAGCTAATTTTCTGCTCTTTAATAACTCAAAGACATTGTCATCACATTCAAAGCATATTAAGTGCTGCTTATTTTAAAACTGTCTCTTGAGGATCTGGAGCTTCCCAACTCAGATTCCAGGCTGTATTCTAGGAGTAAATCCACTAGTTTGTCTGTGTGCTGTCCCGCTGTCAGCCATTCCAACTGCTTGTGCACATCACATTCCTGCTTATCTCTGGGCTATAATTAGGCCTTAACCAGTATCAAAATTCCAGGACACCAAATCTCCTCCTTGGCTTGCTGCTGGAGGGCTTTCTGTGTTGTCACAAAACAGAAGCTGATTTAGCTCATCAGTTGGCTTGAAACTGTTACAAGAGATAGACAGCAGTGTTGTGTTTGGAAAACCACAGTGGTGTTCCTGGGCAGCGAAGAAGACTCCAGGTTGACACCTGAGTGGAGGAAAGCTGTTTTATGGACTGTACAAGTGGTTACCACGCCCGAGCTCCTGGGACAATGCTGCATTTCGAGTGGGCAAATTCACTTGTGTCCATTTCTTTACTGGCTGGAGTATCAAGAAGCATCTTCCCATCCTGTTTGAAAGGCCTGGGAAGTGAAAACACCAGGCTCTGTATGGAGAGGATACCTGACAAGAAAAGCTTGGCAAGAAAATGGCAAGAAAAGCTTGGGAATTTGGGTAGGATATGGGAAACTTGATTAAAATGAGGATGATAGAGTGTTAAAGGTGATTCTCTTAACCATGAGCAATGGGTTAGTGAAAAAGATAAGGCTCCAGCACTTGGTAGATCAGACCAAAACTGATAGAAGAATTGCCTTCTGGTTTATTTACATGTTTTTATCACATTTCAGCTTTATCCTAAGTGGATCTCGTGTTCCCTTGATTCACCTCTCAACAACCTCAGATTTCTCCTTTTGTCTCTTGAATTGTTGCTGTATTTTTAGCTTATTATGACGTTTTTCCTGACTTTCAGCTTTACCGTGATCATGAATGATTTCTTTGTGCTTAAAACAGCTTTTTTTGGGGTAGACTTGAATTTATTTAATTGACTTTGAACTACTGCATTCATAGACTGATAGAATGGTTGGGGTTGGAAGGCACCTGCAAGATCATCCAGTTCAACCTCCAAATTACCTTTCATAAAATACGGGATAGGCTTCTGTTCTGCTGGCTCATGATCTTCAAGGCCCCTTCCAACCCAAACCATTCTATTAAATGATTTGGTTTTTTAAATTATCCCGTCCAAGTGGGCGTTATTGAGTGGGTTGAAGATTTTCTCCTCAGTGAACAGGAGGATCCCTTCTGTAATTGCCTGGGTGCAGCATAAAGACTGCTTAGAGACCTCTTTTGGTGAGAATAGGCTGAATGCTCAATTTATAGCAGATTAAGACAGCCCTTTCTATATGAAGTAGTTCTTCTGTAAAAAGCCCATTTTGAATACTGTCATAATCAGAGCTCCCCACCTCTTTCCGGACTGGCAGCTCTGGGAACTGTGTTGTTAAAAGTCCTTTTCTCTCAGCCAAGGAGGATGCAATCAGTGATAGTCAATGCATTCCTCTTCTGAGGTGCTCTTGTATTTTGGGTAGCAGGATGTAAAAACCTGTCAGCCAACTTAAAACCCCAAAGTCTGTGAACCCTCCAGCTTTTGCTGTGTTTTCCTGTACAGCTGAACCAGACATTGCTGACATGTTAGTTCACAAAGTGCTTGCAGAATGGATTGCTCTCTGAAAGTCCTCAGTTGTTGTTGTTGTGTCCGAAGTCTGCAGCTGTAAGACCTTGGAACAAGAACTCTCACTTTATTTTGCAGAGCATTGGCTGTGACGACTACCTGGGTTCTGACAAGGTGATTGACAAGTGTGGAATATGTGGAGGGGACAACACTGCTTGCAAGGTTGTGTCCGGAGTGTTCAAACACACGCTAACCAACCTGGGCTACCACAAGATAGTGGAAATTCCTGAAGGAGCTACTAAAATCAACATCACTGAGATGTCAAAGAGCAACAACTATTTGGGTAAGTTACATCTCAGTGGATGAAGCGTTCTCTGTGCTCTGGTGCAGCTGGGTGGAGGCTGAGGCAGGGAAGGCCTTCTGAGCAGGGGGAAACAGATGTCAACAAGAGAGGGAAGAGCCAAAATCATTAACTGGGTGTTTTGATCAGAACTAACTGACTGTCTATAATTGTAGGTTGCTCTTGGATGGCAAACACCACAGACCTGTTCCCACCTGTTTCCCTGTCCATCCCTCCTGGGTTTGGGATTCCCTCTTAGCTGGTTGTGCCATGGTGTGTTCCCGTCCCACAGCACTTTCCTTCTCGCTGCACTCAGCAATCCAGCCAAGCCCTGGGCTTGTTTGGGTAAATTCAGTGAGTGCTTGAGGAGGAAAGAGCATCTTCTGGTTGCCTAAAAGTTGCAGTTCTTTTAAAGTGAAAGTGTATTGACATTTTATTGACATTAATTGATGCTGAGGTGGCATTCACAGAATCCAAGGTCTTTTTTACAACTGTTTATTCTGAAGAAGGTCCTTAATTCAAAACCACAGATGATCCTGGAATATTTATATTAACATAATGTCCTTAGGTATCTTTCCAGATGTGTACAGTGGGTTACAAATTAGAGATGATGTGGAATTTATGCAGATCTGTGTCAGCCTTGTGTGTATTTCTGAACTGTGGCTCTCCCTGTTGTCACCTGTCCTGTTCCCAGGTTGCAAATCCCTTACTTTGTCTACATTTGTGCATGTTTTGGAGGCAGTTCTGCTGAGTGGACTGCAGAGAGGAGTCAGTTAAGATTTATAAAACCTGCTCCTCACCCTTCAGTTTCTCTTAACCTGTTGGTCCACCCATGGATCTGTCATACAAATTACCCCAGCAGAGATGAAACCTGGTGTAGCCTTTGCTGGGACTGGCTGTGCTGGCAGCTCCAAAGCCAGTTCTCCTGCTGGGCAGCTGCCTTCTCTCCCTTGTGCCTGGGGAGCCCCTCAGCTGCTGCCCAGGTAGGAGGAAGGAAAATGCTCATTATGGAACTGCTTCTCTCCTCTTTCCTGCTTCTCCCCCTATCATTCCTGCTGGAGCTGTGCTGAGTTCTGCAGGAATGCTGCTCGTGGATGGGGGTTTGTTGTGGGGAACAGCCTGAACTGTAATGCGAGCTCTGTAATTTTACAAAAAAAGTGACACCTCAGAAATTGAAGAAATAATATAAACTACCCACAGGCCAAGAACACCAAATGTCTGGACCTTCTGCAGGGTGGTCTTATCAGTTCTAATTTGTCCTGGTTTCATCCAAGGGAGTTTTTGGTACATTATATATGACTGTGCCCTAGCATTCATTTCTTCATGCACACAGTTTGTATAACATCCATCAACACTAACTTGACAGATGATGAACTAAACCAATAATTCTACCCAAAGAACTTCCACAGATACTCATACATTTGGTAGAAAATGGGTGAGAAAGCAGCTAACTTGGCAGTACAGTGAACACAGTCATGTTGCTAATGTATAAAATCATGGAGTTGACTGTAATTCTTCTGTCAGATTTTTGTGCCAGCGCGTGAAAACAGCTGGCAGAAAAATTCCCTGAACTATGTTACACTGTCCTGAGCCACTTCAACATTTTTGGAATGGGCAGGACAGAAAGAAAGTAACATTTTTTGATTAAATATAACCAGGCTGGTGGCATGCCTGGGAAAGTGGCAGGGTTTTTCTTTCCCATGCTACTCCTTAACTCCTTAACCCCCGAGCTCTTGCTTTATGCTATCATCTTTTTTTTGCCCCTCTTTTTTTTATGCATTTCATATGTTTTATTTTAAAGCTGCTGGTATGGATTTAGTCTGCTAAATTTGCAAGCTCCCTCGCCTGTTAGGAATTCTTGAGGATGTAATTCCAGCTCGAAGGACTCCAGCCGTTCTGCTTCCATTGTTACACAATAAACTGGGTTTATTGGGGCAGGTGAGTTGCACCAGGGCAGGAGTGGCCACGTTCCAGCAGATCAGAGAACTGAAACTGGGGGCAGGTTTATCAAGCAGTTTACTGACCAAGGGAAATGGTGATTGTGAGGTTGTGCTTTTGGCATTTTGGTGGTCCCAAATTTCTCACTGGTGAAACAGCATTGGGAGTGCTCATTTTTATAGTGCACACAACACTGGGAAAGCTGGGAAGATTGAGAACTCAGATCTGCCATTTACTGTTTTCTCAGTATTTATGGTGATAAACAGAAGTCTTGAACTTTAAAAATAATAATGACAAAACCCCCATCCATAAGATGCAGCAACAACAAGAAGAACCACCCAGCAACCATTTCTTTAGCTTTGCAAAACTGAATTTTCAGGGCCCTGTTCACTCGTGATCCAGTTGCAGCCACCAGAGCTGCCTGTGAGCAACATTTCCTTGTTTCAAGGGGTGTAAGTTGCTTTTGGTTTTCCTTTCACATCTCATCCCGGGATTTGGAAGGTAGGATCTGTGGAGATGAACATCTAGGACACACAGAGCCAGGGAGAGCGTAGGATCTTTCACCTGTAAAGGCATTTACAGTTTTGAAAACAATATGAGATTATCATCAAATTTGAAAGAAGAGGACCAGAAAAATCCAGGACTGAAGAATCACGGTGGGACATCTCCAGATAAGGAATAGGGTGGGAGGCACGAAATTCCAGTGTGGACACTCCTGAACCTGTGGAGGGCATTTCCCTTACAAGCACCTCCAGTGCAGCTTCTGTGAGTGTTTGACCTTTGGGGGTCGGCCTGGGTTTGGGGCAAATGGGTATGTGGGTACGTTGCCAGAGGGAATGAAGACCCAACACCAGTTCACCTCTAATGCCAAAGGGTTAATTACTAACAGGAGACAGTGTATCAACCACCAGAAATGTGCAATAGCTGCCTCCCTAACATCTCTTACTGTAGTTCATGATGGAGCTGCCTGGCTCTCCCTGTCCACACACACTTAAATGTCCTTTGAACTATTGTCCCTAAAAGAGTTTCAAATTATTTTTCTTCAGGGAGAGTTTCTTTCCCTAAATAAATGTTCATCTTAGCGTAGCCAACATGTATGACTTGGCTGGGGGGTGGTCACTTACTGAAACCCTTGAAGCTGTTAAGACTTTGGATCAAATTCAACCGTGGTGTTAATGAATTCAGCTCCAGTGAATTCAAGTTGCACAAGCATCTTACTTAGTGTAATGACCTGGAGTTGAAACAGAATACATCCAGGACATTCTTCTTTGCTGACCATATATTTTTTCAATACTGGTGTTGCTTAAATAATTAGAATTTAGAGTTTCTGGCAAGATTATCTTATTATACTAAATTCCAAGGTGACCTTTTCCCTTCTGGCTTCATTAGGCAGTCAGCTAGCATCTAACACTGTGTATAGTGGTCTGTAGGGTTCCAGGCATGTTTTGAGAACATACAAAAGAAGTGCTTTCTCCAAAGCTAGTTTATTCTTTTTAATATATTAGCTGGCAAATCATTAAAAAGAATTTTCCAGAAAGGCAGACCTTGCTGCTCCTGTGGGCGAGGGGCAGGGCTCTTTGCTGTGCCTCAGCCACGTGGTGGATGGAGCCTTGCTGGCTGGGTCACCTTGTGTGTCACAGCTCTCCACCCCTGTCCTACAGAGTTCTTGCATGTCACTTGCCAGCAGTATCTTCGCTGACGAGCTTCTAAAGAAGTTGCTCCTTGTTTGCGGAGGGAGCTCTGGGCTCAGCCTGGGGCCTCCCCTCGTGGCTTTTCACGTGCCCTGACCCTGAAGGAGAATTGTCCCTGTTGCTGTTTTTCCAGGTAAACATCTTCCTGGCCTTTACCCTCTGCGTCCTGGAGAAGAACACGAGTGTCCTTTGCAGCTCCCTGTGCTGGCTGTGCTTTTTGGCTGGTGACAGTGGTCAGGACCAGCCTGCAAACTCCCAGACAGCATGTTTTCATTTCCTGTGTTTCCTCCTCCTGCCACCATTTGACAGAGGTGGTGGTGTATTTTTTTGCCCTTTGTTTGTAAGCAATGTTCTTATAAAAGCAGCAGCTGAAGCCTGCTGTGGCTTTGATGGTCTGCCCTGCAAATACATCATCTGAACCACAGCCAGCAGCAGTGGGTCCCACTGAGGTGCTTGGCTCATAAGTTCTGTATTAAAGGAATGTTTTTTTAACTTCCCTTGAAATACGGAAAGATTGCTTTGAAAGGAAGGGACAGGGATAAAGAGAAATATGCAAAATAGTGAGAGGAAAGTCAGAAAGGCTGGTGGTGCAGTTTGCCTTGTCAAGCACCCAGCAATTTGGTTGCTTGGATAACTTTGCAAACCCCTTGGCCTGGAAGCCTCTGGAGAACTGACTCTGCAAGATTTTTATTATTTCCTGCTTCTTGTCAGACCCCAAAATCTTTAATTTCAGCCTTTCTCACATTGTTTTCCTTATACTTCTGTTTCCAGCTATAGACAGAACCAAGGACCTTGAATGCAGAAATTTCAAAGAAAATGCATTAATACATTAAAGGGAAGGGCTGTTTGAACATTCTTTATTAACCTGAACCCAATTATTGTGAACTTTTTAGATGTTAAAGCTTTAGATTTTTTTTGTCCTCTAGCTGATGAGCAAACCATCAAGTAGTTTCCATGAAAACACCCCTTTGAGCAGCCCATGATGTTTGGAAGGTGAACTCATGGTTTGTTCAAAGCACCTTCACTACCTGAGCTCTCTGAGCTCTCTGTCTTGGTCAGGCAGCTCATGGGGCAGAGGTTTTTGAAGTTGTTATCAAGGTGCAGTCACTGGTCTGATACAACCCTTTTTCCCTCTTCTTATAAATTTTAATTCAGAATTAATTTAGTTCTCTGGCTTATCTATACATAAGGAATGACCAGTGTCAGTCCAAATTCATAAACTATGCACAGGCAAATTCCCAAATCACATGAAGACACATTTCTTTCCTTTCTTGCCAAGAGGAGAGGTTGTTACTAATTTAAATAGTTGTTCAAATGCTACACAACAAAACTTAAGGAGAAATGGTTGAGAACCTGGTTTCAATTGTCAGAGATATTTCTGTACAGCATTCTTTGATTCCCTAATCTTATTTTATTCTGAGCAAAATTCTCTTTTGGATAGCGAGAAACCTTTCTTTGTTCCTTAAGCATCCTTGATCTAGTCAGATAGAGTGTGTTCTTACATCTTTGATTCCATAAAAGAAACCTTTTTTTCTTTACTGTTCCTTCTCTTATTTCCCTTTGAACTGCTCAGTTTCAACATTTTTGGTTTTTACCCTTTCTAAAATCTCTTTTAGTAAAATAATCACCCAGTAGAAGTTCTACATGATTAGTGGCTTCATGGTTGGATCCAATAAAGAGATTTCATCTGCAGAGAATATTTTTATATTGCAGCATTAAATTCCAAAAGAAATCCAAGTCTTTTCTAATACACAATATATATGGGGATTTAAAACTTGATTTATAGACTGTGTGATTAAGTTAGTCAAGGGAGATTAAACTTTATCCTTTATTTCTTCACTTGCCCAGTGTCTTTGTTTTCTGTCGAATATTACTTCAAACACTCGGTGTCAGAAGAATTTGGGTGCTTGGAAGCCTTACAGACCCAGCCTTCCTTTCATACTTGTACCCATGGCAGCAGTACTTACCCCTTGGTCATGACTCCATTTGAATATCTAATTTTAATTCTGCCCATTTGGGTGCTCTGCTTTAGGGGTCTGGGTCAGGAGAATGTCCACGGGGACGTTCTGGGCTTGTTTTTAGTGAGCTACCTAGGAGAGCTTACACTGCTGCTCTAGGCATGGCTTTGGGACCCCAGAGAGAGAGCAGAGGGTCTGGTAACCACAGGATGCTGAGAGAGGGGTTTAAGGGCACGATTGTGCATCTGCAGCTCATCTGCTTTGGGGCTGATGCTTCAGTCCCATCACCTGCAGCACTTCTGCAGGAGGAAGGAATGCCCAGCCCCGAGTCTGGGGGCTGAGGGATGGCCCGAGGCCACAGCAGATGCCTCCACACCTGCAGGACGTCGGAGCTGCCACAGAGCAGGGACCAGCTGAAGGTGACTCAAAACAAGGGTTGTGTGGAGGAGTTTCACTGAAATTATGGGAGGGAAACCTCAGAAGGAGCCAGAGCAGGACTGTGGGTTGGGCAGGAGGACTGTAACCAAGTAGAAGGGCATTTAAATGATAAGCAATGCCAGAGCTTTGGAAAGTTTGGGAAAGAGATCCATTGTTATTGGTGAAAAGAGGCCTCATGGTTACAATTACCTGTAAGGACCTAAGGCAGCCACATCTCAGTGTGTGATGTGTCTGCAGGTGCTCAGCCATAGTGCAGATTCCTTCAATAAGAGGAATCATAAGTTTCCTGTTGAATTTCTGTCATAGCCCTTATCTCTAGATGGAGGGGCAAGGGACAGGGAGTATGGAATGGGATGCAAACATTTGGGTTTTATTTCAACATCATCCCTAATGCCAGTGAAGCAACAGAAATTTGACACTTTTCTGGAGGTGAATTGATGGAGGCTTTTTTCACTTGTTTAGCTTCAGCACTTGTTTTAAGCAGAAAACAATGGTAACGTGGTCAGGATTCCAAGGAGTTCCAACCAAAATCAGGCGTGCTGGAATGCAGGGAGGCTTCAGAGCGAGTTAGATGCATCTCTGCCTGCCTTAATTCCATTTCACTTCATTGAATTGTGCCATTTTAATTGACTGTGTTTGAATTGTCATCCTGTCTTAGAGGTAGAATGGATTTAACACTCAGCTGTAAGTACTGACTGTGGCATCTGCTTAGATCTGAATCATCTGGTGCTCTGGCAGTCTGGCATACGTAGGTCTTAAATTTGGTGCAATATTGTATATGTAGTCAAATTCCTGTTAGATTTAGTTTTTGAGAAGGACTGGTGTCTGTTGTGCATCACCACCTGCTTGTGCTTTTTCTTCCCTACTCCAGTATAAAGCAACTCTCCTATGTCTTTCTGGAAAACAGTTTTTAATGTCTCAGTTGCAGTTTTTATCTCTTGTTCTTCTCTCCTTTTAAGGGAGTTTCGCTTGCAAGCGTGAAGCTTCTACTCTCACCAATTGTGCAGAATAATGGAGGAGAGGAATTCTCTAGGTCTGCCTAAGTGCTGACTCTGGCAACTTAAAACCTTAAAAGCACGTTCTCTAAGTGGGGTTTTCAAGCAAATGTTTAATGTTAATTGTAAGGTGTTTAATTGGTCTAAGGCTGAAGTCTGGAGTGCAGGTTGTGTTTTGGCATGTTGTGCATCAGATGAATTACACTAATCCTGTAGGAGGTATTGGGTGTCACAGTGGAGATCAAAGTGAGGTGCCAACAAAGGTGCTGTGTGTTGGCACCCCCAGCAGGAATGATGGTGGGCAGGAGTTAGATATTTATTTAGTTCCTCCCGACTGTTTCAATGATCCAGCTTTCTCACAGCCCAAATGCATGGAAGAAAGATGCCAGAACTGATCTTCTGAGGGAATGCCAGGCCTTTCCTCTCCTGCAGGGTTTGGTGCCTGTGAGCAGGAGTGGAGCTGCCCAGGTGTCTCTGTCTTCAAAGGCTCACAGGCTTTAGTAGGTCATTAAGATGTTCCAGAAGGCACTGCCTCTTAAAATTAATAATAAATAGCAGTGTAGCTGTTTAGGGCTTAAAATCCATCCAGCATGGTATGTTTTTCCAGAGGGGAAGTGGGAACAGTGGCTGGAACTTTTTGCTGTGCAGAGCTGCCCTCCTTCACCTGCGCTCGGTGGCGATTTCTGCCGAAATCCACCCGTGTATTTGGGGTTGTATTTCATGCCTCCATCCAGAATCTGGCTGTGGAAACAAAAGCTCCTTGGTTCTTTGAGAAAGTCATCACAGAAAGTGCTTCTTATCTTCAAAGTGTTTCTCTGACGCTAATTAATTGGATCCTCACGATCCTGTGAGCAGGATAAGGAGCAGCCTGAAATGCGCGTTAAGCACCTACTGCAGTGAACTCTGTTGGACAATTCTGGAGCTGAGCTGGATAAAATGGCTTTTTCTGCTGCCCAAATAACTTCAGGAGTGTTTGGAAAGAAGGGCAGAAAATTCAAACCTGCTTTTGAACTCTGAGCACACTTTCATGCCTACGTGCTTGTGGACGTAGAAAAGCTGCTGTTGCACCGAGCAGGGGCAGCTCGAGGGTGACAATGGTGCCATTGATTGCTGTGGAACGGGGAAGTAAAGCAGTGTGGAGTAGCACCTGATCTGAATAAAGAGCTGTAAAACCTAATAATCGTAATAGCAATAATACCTCTAATGAAGACACACTTGGGAACAGATGGAATAGATTTTGTGTGAGACAGACTCAAGAGAAAGACACATGAAATGACTGGAAGAGAAAGGCAAAACAAAACAAAGTCATCAGTATTTGTGGGTATAACCGAGGATGAAAATGGAAAATACTTTATCTCTCCGTGGGATTACCAAAAATTCCTTTCTCTCTCAAGTGACCATTATCCTAAACTGTGTCTGACAGTAGGTCTTTGTCAAGGAACCCATTTGTGTGTTGGTATTTCGGGTGGGGTTTGTTTCTGTCTTCACTGAAGTTAATCAGGAAATGCTGTTATTAACCACTGAAGTCGCTGTGTGGATTTGCTATGGGATTATAAATGAAAAATATGCAGTGTTGAAACTTGGAATATATGTATATGTATATTAGGATTGTCCAGAAAGATCCTTATTATCTAGTTCATATTGTCTATTCATGGTCAGATATTTTCCCCAGGATTTATGGTCCTTAAATAATGTAAGCGTGATGTTTAATTTGGAAGTGAAATACTTGTTAATTGAGAGGGTTGCAAACTTGGAAACACTGAGCCAGTGATTTATTAAGAGAAGACAGATAAATATCACATGAAGACTATGAGCAGTATTTCAGTCTGCCAATTCAAACAAGAAGTGTTACTTTCAGTGTATCAGCCTGGTGATATCTTCTCATTTAGAGCAGACAGAAATGAGCCCAAGAGACGGGAGAAGAGCTCAGTTTTCTGAGGCACCTCCCATATCTATTCTGCAATGGAATAACTGAAAAAAGGGATTTTCTCTTCATGGTGCATTTAGAAGTGGGAAGAAACGGTGTGTTTGTCACATATTGGAGAACAGTATTGAATAACTTCTCTGACCTTTTTGTTCCCTTTTTAGCTGTTTTTTTTGGTGGGGTTTTGGGTTGTGCTTTGGTGGGTTTTTGAGCAGAAGAGACTGTCAGTGCAGGTGTCTGTAATGATTTATTGGTTTGAGTGGAAGAGATGTTGGATCAGTTGGTTATGGTTTCTGTGTATGAGGTGGGCGGGGTTTGTGTTTTAGGTTAGATTTCTTTCAGCAGCTAGTATAGAAACAAAGAGAGGTAAATAAGTAGAAATAAAAGGGGTGGGAAAAGTAAAGGAAAGAAGATGCTAATTGAAAGGCAGCATAAAGGGAAATACCAAAACTCATTGAAACAAAAACTCACTCTACCAATGCATTCTTTAAAATGCTTGTAAATCGTTTAACCTGAGCCTCTGTATCTATTGAAAGTCATCAAGGAGGTATCTGGGGATTGCTGTTTATTTGCATTGATAATAATCATTTCTGATAAAGACTTTCTTTGGTTCAGTTAATTTGTTCAAACTTATCTTGTGCATTTTTTTAAATGTAGGGGACTCAACAGCTTTGTGGAATGACTGTCTCTCAAATTCAGTTGTTTTATATTATAAAATCACTGCCCAAAGTCTGCACACCTGGGCAGTCACTCCCAGCCCTGCTGACCACGGCTGGGGTGGGTTCTCCAAGGTGCTGCTCCCTGGGAAACAGCAACAGCAGTGCTTGGATTTATGGCCTGGCAGCGTAACCCCTTTACATTAGGGCAGTCACTACAGTCTAGTCCCCAAAATACTGGGTTAATAAGTTTGATTTCTCTACATTTACTCTCTTGCTGATAGAACTCCTGGTTTTGCCTGGAATTACATTGGAATAGGTCGTGTAAAGTGGAAGGTTTTGTACTCTGTGAGAATCTGTGCCATCATTCAGTGGCACGAGCAGTTCCTCAACATGTGTAACCTGTTACCTTGCAGTAATTGTTTAGTTTGTGTTTATAACAGGAAACCAGTTTAAATGGCTTTGGGGAGGGGAGGTATTTAACAGGCTCTCTGCTCGTAGGCAGCGTTCATAAAAAGACTTATTTATCTCAAACATGGAAAAAAGTGTTCCCAGCTGAGTATGAAACCAGGTGTGCTGGATGTACTTTTACAAAAAATTAAATTCACTGTTGCTGCAAACAGTGTGAAAAATGCTGTCTGAAATTCAGGGGGAAATACACTATGGATTATATTAATTTTGGTTTAAACAATTAAACAAAAGGCTGTAGCTAATCACTTTTTATAGTTCTGAAAGAGCAGTACTGGAGAAATTCTATTAGAGGCAGAAGATAGAGGTTAACAAATTTTAATAAGAATTAGTCAGAGACATAAAGCCAAGGATTTTTCTTTCCTGAGGTGGAATTGTAAAGGAGACATTAGAAATTTGCTTCTGAAATGTTGACTATTTAATGTTAAATTAATTTCAGTCGTATTTCATGGTTTAAGAGCATGCATATAAGAACCTCTGTCCTGTGGATTGGTGAGCAGACCTGTGGAACTGGTGCAGAGGGTCTAGAGGATCAAGCTTTGGAAATCCCACAACAAACTGCAGAGCAGGGGGGAGAAAATAAGGAACTTCTTGCTAAAAGAAGGAATAAAGCAACTTTCTTGTTATTAATATATTCTTTCCAACATTTGCTTGGAAAAACTTAAATTTAGTTCCCGATAGTAAAATAATTATATAGTTTGTCCTGGTTGTACTTAACTCCTTTTCTCCCCTTGTCTGTTTGCAGTCTGGACTCCACAGTTTTATCCATGCCATTAATTAGCCAGACTTATTTAGTGATCTGAGCAGACTCACAGCTTGCAAATCCATAATTTTTTCCTGTGTTTCCATGAAAAACTTTGATCAGAGAAGTTGTTGTTGTTGTTAGCTTAGTAGGTAGCTTGGGAATAAAGGGCAATGATAGAATGAGGAGTGATACTCTGAAATGATTTGTATTGGAATAATCCCGTGTGCTGCTGCTTGTGAAATATATCAGTCATAGTCTTTGTTGTTCTTGGAGCTATAAAAGTCATCAATAAAATGTGATGATTTCTGGTTTTGTCATGTCTGTAGATTTCTGGGCTTACCTCCAGGTATCAGTTGTGTGTTTCACATGGTTTGATAGCTCTGTCAAATAACTATCAAATCATTTCCATCCCCGACCATGTTTTTTATGTTTGAACGTGTGGACTGACATAAACAGTAACATGTGTCATAGTGCTGCAAGCCTTTGTAGCCAGCAAATAATGCCTGGGGAAGGGGATACCAGTGCTGACTGGGCTGGCTGCATTTCCAGCTTTGCTCTGACCACCCAGCCTCTCGTGCCAGCAATTCAGGTAAAGGGAGACAGCCTTTCATTAGTATCTATATGGTTTTCCTTTGCCAGGAGCTAAATACTGAGGAGGATCTGTAATGAATTAATGTTCTCAGCTGAAGACCGAGGTTTGCTATGCCATTGTCAGCTTTTATTGAAGAATTGAACATTCTTTCAGGTGCGAGCGTGGGCAGTGGAACTAAATGTGTCTGGTTTGGTTTGTGGGCTGTATCCTCACTGTAAGAGCTCCTGAATTAATTAAAGCACCTGTATCCCTACCATAATGGATACTGAATTAATCAAAGCCCATCTCTGTTTGGTCTTCACGCTCTGGGCCAGTGCCCTGATCTGCCTTGTGTGCTGGGCCTGGGTGTGAGCTCTGGCCCCACAGACAGCTGGGGGCTCATCTCCAACCTGCTGCTCAGGAGAAGACTCTTCTGGATGTCTCCTCTGTCCCGGTGGGGGCACTCGTTCAAATGTTACTGGGTTTGAGGCGTGTCTTTGTCAGACTTGCCTGAAATCAGACACTGGCTCGGAAAGCCCTCCTGAGAGTGGGAACGACAGACCCTGGGCCAGAGGAATTCATGTCTGAGCTTAGGGGACCCAACAGTGCTTTGCAGCTCTCAGCTCGGTGTGTTTTGAGTTACAGTGTTCAACTTTACCACACAGAGCATCCAAAATTCTTGAGAAATTCCACTTGAAATTCAAAACAGCTTAGGAGTGTTCATTAGCTCCAGTTTTTCATTGCAAGGACTAAAAGCTATTTAGCAAACAAAAGAGGCAGTTATGATTCTTTCTCCTTTAGCTTTTGATTCTCATGAGATACGGTGCTCTTTTCTGCAGAGATGTCCCAGTCTGCTTTTTTAGCTTCGCTGTCATGCAGCTATTGCAGTTCTTGGCAGTTGTCAGGAGCACAAGGAGGTACAAAACATTTTTTGTTATGCCAGCTGGAGAGAAGAGGGGGGTATTTACACGTGTGCACTTCACTAATCTGGCCCTTCTGGCTGAACTAATGTCTAGATTAGAAGATAATTCAATTGCATTTATCTGCCCATAGGATTTGTGCCAACTGTGTGCTGGGGTAAGTGCTGTGCAGCTGGGCTGTGCCAGAAGGCTCAGCTCCCCTGGTCAGAGCCATTCGCAGCCACTCCTGAAACACAAGAACCAGATTCCAGCTGAAGTGGTGTCACCAAGCCAAGTACTCCGAGCTGCAGGTTCAGTGACTGCAATAAATATCCCATGCTGTGTTGGAAAGGTATCCTCCTGCAGACTACCAAGTCCTGAATGTTGTTTGTTATTTCTAAATAATTGGTGTACAGCCTTTGCCAGGGGAGAGTATTTCCCGATGTTACTGAGGTAGGATAGGAAATGTGTTGCTGAGAATTCAAGCCATGTTTTTTTCACTGGGTTTATATTGAACTTCTGGTTACTCCCAGTAAGAGCTGGCTTTGAGACTGCCACTTAGAAACTGTAACCTTAGTTATGCCCTGACATTAAGGATGTGCAAGTATGAATGGGAAAAGGCTTTTTGAAGTTCTGTATATTATGAGTTAGATTCTGCTGATGAATTCCTACATCCCTCTGAACCACAGGAGTTCCCTTTGAGGTGCTGCATTTCCTAAAACAGAATAGTAGGTGTGCAACTTCATATGCATTTACCATGGTTGATGTACAGCAACAAGACATGGTGATTCTTACTCCAGTTCTCTGGGGTTTAGTGCTGTCCTTTATCTTCACAGTTAATTTCTCTCAGTCTCCTTTTGGGCCAGCCCTTCTGTCCTTCCTCTGCAGTATTCTCAGGACAGAGCTGAGCAATGGTAGAGTTACATACAATTATAAACAGCAGAAACAGTGTCTTTGCTGGGGTTGGGAATTTAGTCATTCACTGCTACCCTTCCAACTCAAGGGAAATTGCTGTGCAAGTTAAAAGAGAAGGAGCTTTTTATGGATTATTTTAATAGTACTTAATAAAATGCATTTGAGGTATGTAATTACGGAGATTGGCTAGGTGAAAATAAATGGAAAACTGATCATTCTTATCATGTACTATCACTGCCTCTGTTAATTGTTTAAGTCCCTTTGGTTTAGCTCGGTTGCACAATAATGGAAGCTGCTCATTTTCAGGTTTCGTGGGAGTGATTCTTGCCTTCCCCAAACGTTGTGCTCCCTTCTGACAGCTGCTCTCTGCCCTCCAGTGCAGGGGCTGTACCAGACTACTCCTGAAATGCCATAGCTGGGTTTGGGAGTGCTGTCATTCCCACAGGACTTTTTGACTCACTGCAGTCCATACAGGTGGATACCGATTGGGAATTAAAACACCCATGGTGAACAACTGGGTTGTTCCACTTTGGTTGTGGTTTTTGAGATCCTGAGGCAGTGCAACATTTGCAAAAGTAGTTAACAGCTTATATATATATAAACATTAATGCTTCCACACCTCCCTGACTTTATGAAAACCTGTCATGCTAAAGAGGACTAAGCAAATTTGTTTTTATGCCAGAGACCTCATGAACATAACACTTAAGATGAGCTTCATCTCAGTTGTTGCCTCTTGTTCTTTCATTTGTCTTTCCAGTAAATGTTACTATGTCCTACAATAAATGCCTTCAGTAAGTAATTGTATGCTCTGGGTGAGAATACTCTTTAGAGTATTTAGAATACTCTTTAGAGTATTCTCTAGTTCTCTGCTGTTTAGAGTCATACATCAACATTTGGGAATATTGCCTTTGAGTAACTTGTTCCCAATGGAAAGCCTGGGAATCATGTAAGTGTTACTAATTCTGCACTTATGAATAATAATATTAAAAGTCATCAATCACTCAGAAGCACCTGCTTGAAAACTGGAGAAGGGGTTTTTATTAGAGCAGTTTTAAAGAAGGGAAGAAGTAATAGGAAGAGAACTGAACGTGAGCCCCCAGATCCCCAGCCTTGGAAGCTGCAGTGAGGATGCTGCGCCCAGAGAGGGTGGTGCTTCCCTGTGGCTTCTCATCCCAAGGAACCCAGGAGGAAGCTCAGAGTGGCTCAGGTGGTTCTGTTGCAGTTAGTTGTCACCAATCCCCACCAGGGCAGGCTGTTAGCACCGTGGGGAATCCTGCATCCTGCCCTTCGCTCACACACACTGAACCTGCAGTTTGTTGGGAGATTTATTGAAGCTGTAGAGACTTTGAACCTGCTGGAGTCTCTGGGCCTGAGCAGATTGTACAGCTACTTGACAAATCGGAGTTTTTTTCCTGAAACCCATATTGTTAATTGCAGCAGGAGTTAATTGTCTGCTCTGCTTTGTTGTCCCAGCGTTTTCCTTGAGCTGATGCATCAACATGGCTTTTGGAGTCAGAGGCATAAAAAGGAACAGCATAACAGAGTGACGAGGAAGCTGCATCAGCAGGGGGACATTAGAGAGCAACAGCTTAAGGAAGACTCCAAAAGGAAAATGATGGTTTGCTGCAGTGCAGAAAGTGAGCACTTCTGTTTGCCATAATCCCCTGCAAAACCTCTACCTTTAAGCAAGTAAATAGCATTTTCTTTTTGCAGGTAAAAAAATCAGGAACCTTTGGAAAGCTATAGTGGGATTTGCTGCTCTCATAGTCATTAGGGAATGTATCCAGAAGGTGATTGCTTCCTCAGAAATGGGACAACAGTAATTAGACCTGAGACAGCAGAACAGGAAACTTTTGTACTTGCTTTTTTTGACACCATCATGGTGGGAGGATAAAACCTGCCAAAGTAGGACCTCAGGACAAACTTGGCAGAATTGTTTTAATGCGATTCACTGTTCCAAATTTCTTCCCCTGTGGAGTGGGATTTCTTTTATATGATGGCTCCCTAAGGAGAATATCAGAACAACTCCTTGAGCAGGATTGGGCTGTTAATCTGAAGCCTAGCTAATATTTTAGATAAGAAAAACAAGTTCATAAGTCTTTCCTTGGAAATAACAGTATACTTGAATTATCATTTCCTTGTAATGGTGTTGAAAATCTGGTACTGTTATCTAGAGTATCCTCTAAAAGTATTGAAGCAGTTGCTTAAATACTAATGTTATGGTGTCATGTTTAATTTGCAATGTTATGACTGCTACTCAGTGCATGGGTAACATGCAGCAGTACCTTTGCAAACTAAGTATATGCCCAAGCTATTCAAAGGTGTGTGTTGGACTTCTAAAAAGTAGATGTGGAAGTTCCTAGTGGGTGAAAAAGTCAGTAAGATTTGTTAGGGTAGGGGTCTGTATTACAGGATAGCTGTGTAGTAACACAAACCCAAAATTTCAAATGCTTCCCAGATCTGTACATGAATAAGTCTCTAAAATTCGGATAGTTGTGCAGAAGGTTCTGATTGGCTTTGAAAAAGGACTGGAAATACCACAGGATCCAATTTGCTCCTGGTTTCAGTCCAGATCTTAAAAACACACGGCAAGTCACATTATGCTTTTGTCTCATGTTTGCTTCTGCTCCTTGCTGGGTTGAGCAATAGTGGGGGCATACACAAGGGGGGGATTTCCCTAAAATTTGTATTAGGAAGTATTCTTGGCATTAGGATTGTGTCACAGAGCCCTTCTCAGCCGAGGTTCCCACTGTGCTCTGTACCCTTACCCTGTGTTAGCTGCCCGTGAAGAAACCAAGCAGTGCCAGAGGTGAAGGTGTTCAGCCTGCGGAGACCTCTCTTCAGGCTGGGTTTGTACAATCTGATCCTAATTTAGGGCCCAGTCAGTGAACTGCTGACCATTTTCTAATATCCTCTGTTGGCTCTGGAATAAGGGTTTTGGAGGATCAGATTGTTAAAATCATTTGATTCTGGCTGATCATGAGATCTGAGCCCTACTCATATTTCTCGAATTAAGCTGAGAGTCCTGTGGGAGCTTTGCCATGACCTCAATAGGAGTTTGAATTCAAAAATTCAGAGGCAAATAATAGATAATTCAGTTCATGAGAAGTGTGCCAAATTTCTTCTTAATACCCTGTAACTAAGGGGTGTTCTAATAATCAGCAAATATCTGTCCTTTTGGAAAGGAGTTATTTCAGAGAATCCCTTTGAACTAATGCATATTTCACTATTTTAACACTGTTTATTAATGAGTTTCTAGGCATTTGGCTTTTTTCCTCTTTATGCTTCCGAGGTCCCTCAAGTAGCCCAGAAGCTGCATGGTGTGGCTTAATGTATTTATTATTATCTGTATTTCTTCACTGTGGCCCATATGCCCTTTCCATACTGACCTCAAAGGCGTGTCCTCCATCCTGCAAGGCTGACAGGCTGAAGGCAGGGCGTGTCTTGAAGAACTGAGCTGGTTTTTTGGGGTTTGTTGTGTTTGTTTGTTTCTTCAAGTGTCTGAAGTTGTCTTCAAGTTCTTTTGGTGAGGGAGTGTTACAACCCACAGGCATTCAGGAGTGGCCGCTGGTTTGAGGAGCTGCTCTGTGAGAGCTGACCAAAAGGCTGTCGTTTTGGCTGCTCAGAGTTAATGGCCAGCTCAATGAAGTCCGTTTTTGGACTTTTCCAGCAAGCCCTTCACTTCCAAGTTGCTCTTACTGTGAAGTTTGCACCATGAAACCAGCTCATCTCAGGGGGCTGGCACCAATGGGTATCTGTATGGGTGAGGAGCACCAGATGCACCACCATGCCCTGGTTTTCATAATGCAGTGTGTGAATAGATTTGTCTCTGAAAACTCCATGGAATTTATTTTTTTGCAGGAAACATAAACAGTAGAAGTTGGGTGTTTCTTTCACTTCTTTCATCATAGTGCTTATTCAGAACTAATCTTATTCCTTACTGCAGCCTGTCTGGGCACTTGCTTTAAACGTGCTGGGAAGGTGGTGCTGTTTCTATAGAAAGCTAATATGGCCAAGATATGCTTGCATTTTAATTCAACTTAAACAGCAGCAGAATTTAAAAAACAAAACAAAGCAAAATAAAAACCAACCAATCAAACAAAAAAACCCACCTTATTAAAATAACATGTAAAAAATAGGCTCCAAATGTGAGGTGTCAAGTGAAAATGAGATAGCTGTCTGTCAGACGCTTTGGATTAATTGGCAGCTGCCAAGCAAACGCAGCTCGAGAGCCCTGCCCGTGTCCCCCCTCACCTGCTGTGGATGCCTCTATTGAGAATGTTTATCAGAGAAGTTTTTATGATGCATTATCAATCTGTGGTTTGCACCCTGAGTGCGTCTGCAGCTGGTCCAGGTTCCCTGGATTGAATCACCAGCAAGACATTCCCAGCCGACCTCAACAGCACAAGCTTTGCCTTCCATCCCCACTGGCCATCCAAACTGGCCTCCTCTTCCCAGCAGAGAGGAACTGCTCCCTGCTTCGCTCTGCTTGGGGCAGGACAAAGGAGAGGCACGTAAGAATTCTTGTAGATGGGAAATGACTGTGATTCTGTCTGTCTAAAGTCTTATTATGGTTTGTAAAGCAATTAAGGAGGACTTAGGACACTGTTCTCCCAGACAGAAAGGCCTTAGGACAGAAAAATACACTGGATGACTCTGGGTATTAGTGCTGTTGCCAGATTTGAGAGGTTTCATTTTATTATTGGTACTGTGCCTATTTGGGGGGAAAACGTACTGCAAATACTGAGGTCCTGTCCCCACAGAGAAATGGTTAGAAAAATGGGAGTCATTCAGCAAGACATTTACAAAATATATCAAGCTGGTTATATGGAAATATTGCTCAGAAATACTCCATATCACTAGTGCAAAACATTATTGAAGGCCACTGTAAACAACACTGTTTGAGTTAAAAAGCTGTTTCTGAGATGAAAGATAGATTAAATGAGCTACAGCCTGCATGAGGAATTCCTCATGAGGAATTAATGGTAAAGCTTTTCATAATCTTTCATGCTTTGGCAAAAAATATTCGCACCATAAAAATTCTTCAGGGGGCAGAGTTGAGGTGGTAGCTGCAGAGTGATCAGGACATAAAAGAGGCACATTTTCCCTTTTTATGGAGAGGCCTCTTTCGAATCTGTCACGTGTTGGATTTGAAATGAAAATGTAATGTGCTCTCAGTTTCTCAGACAGCCATCTTTCTACAGCTTCTTTATTAAGAATGATTTCATCTCAGCCAGCTCTTGCTTTCTGCTGAGCTCTTGGTAATTCGTTTATTTGTTTAGCATCAATCTAAGCAAAAACGTTCGGATAATAAAGTTAAGGAAATGTTCCACATTAATAAACAAATGTAAAACCAGTCTCCTATAAATTTTGCAGAAGTGTTTAATCCACAGTTTTTTTAATTAAAAAGTAACAAGTGTAAATAGCATATAAATAGCAAGTAAATCGTGTGACTGGGTTTCATATTTAACCTTTATGCACCGGTGTGTGAGCCATGAGCACTGTATGAGTAATGATGAGGCCATTGTCGTGGCTGATGTTGTATAAAACATTTTTCAGCTGATGTTTGTGGTATAGAGACTGTTTTTAGTGTGTCAGTAAAGTCCAAGGAGGTGGGAAGTTCTCCCTGTTGACTTAGACCCTCCAGGTCTGTGTGGGTGCAGCTTAAACGTCCCCCTTCAAGGCTCTTACAGGGACAAGAGGGCCAGGACCAGTCCAATGTATTCCCTTTAAAATAAAGACTGTCACTAATATGGGCTTCTTTCTTGTGGGTTCAGAACTGCTGGAAGGCAGCTCTTAACTTTTAACCCTTAACCTTCCTCTGTCTTACATTTGGTCCAGAACTATTAAAAAAAATAAATCTTACAGTTTATAAAGAAGAGAAAGCAATAATAAGAAGTCTTGTAAGTTAAATTAAATTGTCTACTTTTATACCCATTCTATTCAGTTTCTACCTTGTTTTCCTTTAAGAGCAGATTTAATACTATTTAAATTCTTTTCTCGCAGGAACTGGGATACTAATAATAAGGACTAAGCTGATTTATATTTTAAATGTCCAGATTGTACATGTGTTCTCTTGTCATTTGTTACGAAAAGTTACTTTGGACAAGTAGTTTGCTGAATCCTTCACCTCTAGCGGTGTGACAGTGGTGGTTTGGTGCAGGGATGACTGATAAAGCCCATGGGACTGCAATCCAAATGTTTGTTAGTTATTAGACAACATATCAGTGTTGCACACCTCTGTTTCTGCTCAAGGCAAAGGCAGTGCAAGCTGACCTGAAACCACAAACAGCACTGGAGTTGGTTGTTGCTTGGAGACTGGTAAGGTCCCCCCCTTTGTGTAAGAGCCATCGCTCTTCCGTTCATGGTAACAGTGGTAAGGACTTCCAGGAGACGCAAAGATGGGATGGTATCCAGCACTGCTGGCAGAATTTACCAAACCCCACAATGCACTCATCTTCCAGAAAAGATGTCAGCAGTGTGAGGCAAGTTATAAATAGTTGGGTATTCAGCAGCAACCCCTTCCGTGGGGGAAGAAGACTTTGAGTTGTACAAGTTACCAGCAGGAGGACCCTGGCAGTGTCCCTGTCCCTTCACACAGGGCGTTCTGCCCCGAGCCCTTCCCTGCTGGATTGGCTTTGGGCCTGGGCAGCAGCTCAGCCTTTCCCAGGGTCGCAGGTGGCTCTTGCTCTGTGGATGAAGATACTGCTCTGGCCAGTGCCCTGTGTTTGCAGTGACCATTTAACCCACATGTCTCCATTTGCTGTGTCTGTAACTGTGGAATCTTCACAAGACAGGTTTCCTTTCAGCAAGGACGTAGTCAAGGAGGAGTGGTGAAGCCTGGTATGGTTTCTGAAGTGTGGCAATATTATTGCACTGACAGCCACTTCTTGCTGTGAACGAACAGTGACTCTTGCAGGGATGTTCTCTGTCGCTGCCTTCCTCTCTCCTGACATGATGTGCCTTTCCACGGACATTTTGTGATGGTTTTCAGCACACAGTCATGCTGATGGTCACTGAGAGGCCTGCAGCAAAGACTGCTTCTGTTGATTCATTAAGTTAATTCAGATGTCTGGAATACGTACAAACAACTGAGTTTCTTCTCCAGTTTGGAATTAATGGCATAAATTTAATTTCCCATCATTTCGGCCATGCGTGGAGACTTTTTAAGTTTTTCCTGGTAGCATAAATAGTTGTGTGGAATGTTGAGAGCATTTTAACTGAGTACCACAGTTGTTGGGACAGGGCAAAGAAGAAACAGTCTCTGGAATAACTGGGTCCTTGACCTTACATTTTTGTGAGTTCAAAGTTTGCACCTTGAATTTGCATTTTAAAAAGTAAATTACCAAGCAATATACAGCCAAGGGTATTAGCAGATTTTGTTGTCTGTTTTAAAGTCTGGATTTAAAAGTGAATTCTTTTGTAACAAAAATAAGAATCTCCGCGTAGAGACTTTAGAGTAAGGGTTGTGTCTTTCCTGTGTATTTAAGCAACGTCTGATGTGGTTTCAGCCTCAAGGTATTACTGTGTTTTTAAATAATTTATAACTAATATTGCATACAGTTATGCACATGTATGTGGCAGGAGGTCCTGACCTTAAGGACTCAGTCAGAGAGACCAAAGTCACCAAAGCAGTGACTTGCCCATGAGAGCAAAGGCAATGCACTGCCCAACTGGATATTGCATCCATATTTTATTCTTCTCTGGCAAATGTCTGATTTGCAAGTCACTTTTTCTCATGCAAGAGATCCTCCTGCCACTGGCAGAGAGCTCACCTTTCCAAACTGTGCTGCAGGCTGGGCCCTGCAGATGTTCTGGCAAGAAGATCCAGTTGTGAAGAGGAAATGGAGGCACCGGCCAAGGGGCTCCATGAAGAATGACTGGGACATTTACCCACTCAGGGTTCTCCTGTGTCCCTAAACTGTTTGGTGCTTCTACATTGTGTAGTGTACTGATTTTCTGTACCTGACTCTGTGATTTGTTCTGCCTAAATCAGAAAACAGTGGATTCAATGGGAAGAAAGTGGAGGGAAACCCCTTCCTTGGAACCCCTGTGTGTTCAGCGAGTGCTGCTGGCCACCTGTGAGAAACTGGTGACCAAGTTTGCCAAGCTGCCTTTTATTCTTCTTTCTTTTCTTGCAGCATAAACATTCAGACAAAGGTTGGTTGGTGTTTGGGGTTTTTCCCCCCACAGCTACTAATCCAAGTGTTCTTCCCAGCCATTTGGGAGAGCCCCTGGCCATGCTGGTGCCCCGCTGGGGCCCGGGGTGGGCAGCAGGGTGGGAGCAGCTGTGCCCTGACAGCAGCGCGGTGTTTGTGTTTGTGTCCAGCCCTGCGGAGCCGCTCGGGTCGCTCCATCATCAACGGCAACTGGGCCATCGACCGGCCGGGCCGCTACGAGGGCGGGGGCACCCTCTTCACCTACCGGCGCCCCAACGAGATCTCCAGCACCGCCGGAGAGTCCTTCCTGGCTGACGGCCCCACCAACGAGGTCCTGGATGTCTATGTGAGTCACTCTTGAGATTAATCTTCCCGCTGGGACAACAAAAAGTGTTCAGTTCATTGGTAATGTTGGTTAACTTTCAGTTTGGAAGGTTATTTTTGATATTTTACACTTGTTTGCTGTGGTTTCCATCTCACTCCAGGTCATAGGAAATCTTTAGTCAAGCCTTTTTCCCTTGGACTTTACTGATCCAGTAAAACCAATTTTACTTGCTCACTAAAATGGAAATAAATCATACAAATGTCTGGGGCTTTTTCCTTTTTTATTTCCCTTTTTTTTGTTTTTGTTTGTTTGTTAGGTTTTTGTTTGGTTGGGTTTTTGTTTTTTGTGAACTGGATTTTCTCTGGATACTTTCTTGTCAAATCAAAATTGTTCAACTGAAGCAAATAGTTTAACTTTACATGGTCAAGCAAATACCTAAGCCAGGCACAGGGATACCATCTCAGTTTCCTTCAAAAGAAACAAGTCCAAAAAACCTACAGAAAGTAGGACTTGAAGCCAGGCAGATTTCACATGAGTCTGTGCCAGCAGACCATAGATAATAGCTGTTGGAGAAAGGAAGAGAGAAGACAAACTGTGTCCAAGAGGAGAAACCATCCTGAAAAAGCTTTTTACTTCCGAGGGGGCAGGTTTTTAGTTCATCTTACTGAAGTAAAAAATATCACTGGAATTGATTACAACTTTTTCAGAGATAGATGGTGTGCTCTGAGATTATAAACTCCCACACACTAAAATCAATTTATTGAAAAAAGCTAGTTTAGCTGATTGTATGGTGTTTCATCCAGCTATGGCTTTTTTGTCCTTGAGTGCAATATGGGGTGGAAAATGGAGTGTGCTTGGTCATTTCATAGAAAAATTAATAGTAACTACCCTGATTACTAAGCTGGGAAAAGTTAAATGTTGGCAAAGTTATTCCCCATCTGTTACATGGTGCCTTAATAAAGCAGGGTAATAATTATGCTAATATTGGAATCATTAAGGTTGGAAAATACCTCTAAGATGATCCAGTCCAACCGATCCAAACTCCTTTTCCAACTGATTGCAATGTATGACTGGCAAAAGCTGGAAAAATAAGTGATTGGGCTCTTAGACTCTGCAGTGCAGCCTCTGCTTTTAAAACATCCATGTCCTTGTGCAGCCACAGGGTTTGTGAGTCGAGGCTTGGCTGGAAGATTTTATTGTCAGCTGATTGATGCCTAATATGTAATGACCCAGAGAGAAAAGGGGCAGGAAATGGATTAAACAGATATTTCCAAAGCAGTACCATAAAAAAGCCTGAAGTTGAAATTTATGATAGTGCAATGTTTTAGTTTAGGCTCAGTCTCTCCTTCTTCTGCTTCTGCGGTGACTGTTTGAAGGTGACATGATGGGCACAGCTTTGTTTGCTCTCTGGCTGCTTCTGTGGATTGCCACATCTGATTTGACTGCACTCTTATCTGAGGTGTTTCTTGTTCAGATGAGCAATACTACAATTCATTATAAGATGATAGTTTAGTGTCTTTTTTTATATAGTATGGGAAAATAAAGATGGATAGTGCTGGATGAAAGCAAATCAATCATCAGTCTGACCCAGGCTCTCTCCCAGGTTTGCAGTGTGCAGCCATGCAGATACAGAGGTCTCTCTTCAGCCTTTGTCTTGCCTGCATCATGTCATTCCCCTTTCATCCATCCTCATGATACTGCTGCTCTCTGTAGAAGAATGAAGAGATTTGCAGATGGGAACTCCAAATGGCTTTCTGTTCTGTTTTCCTGAGATCATGCTGTCTTTCTTCCACTCTGAAAATGTAGAGGAAAAAGCTCTCTGATTTACAGGAGGTTATAAATAGCAAGATAAAGAGATGCAAGTGCTGTCCAGGTGGTAAGGGTGCATTGCTACAAAGACTTAAGGCCACTGACTCAGAGCAAAGCTATTCAATCATTGCAGGTATTTTCCTGCAGGAAAGCTGGGACAATAATTAGGGACTTCATCAGTTAAGCTCTTTATAACATGTGCCTGTCAGTTGTTTTGAGAAATGTGATGGAAAAGCCATTGGAAAGTTCTTTCTGGAACCATCTAAAGAGCAGAATCCTGGTTCTGGAATGGGGATGGAACTCTTCTGCTGAAGTCAGCTCACAGTTACTGGTTCTCTCAGGACCAAGCACAAAGAGGGTGTATTTTTTGGATAACAAAGTGACACTGGAAGGACCAACCCTTTCAAAAAAGTACTATGGGCAGTGCATTATTAGATGGTGCAGAAAAGTGAATGATCTCTGAGGGACAGAGTTGAGGGGAACTGCTATTATATTTGGCAAGGAAAAGGTGATTTTGACACAAGTTAAAACAAAGGTCTGACTCCCTAGTTGGTATTAATTGCTGTGATGAATTTAGTTAAGCCTTGAAGCACTAATTGTGCCCTGCTGGGTCAGTAGGCCATTGGTATAGCATGACTTCTTCCTTTTAGGCCCCTGGATTGTCAGAACCAAAGAGCTAGTGCAAGCTCTGCTCTTTGCTTGGCATTTGTGGGTTTGTTTGTCTTGTTTTTTTACTACTTTGAGTGTACGCTGAGGCTTCTCCCAGACTGCTCCCCACCAAGAGCTCAGGACTAAAGCACAAGTGTCAGTAGAAGCAGTACTGAAGTAATCAAAGCAAAGGTAGTGAAATCAGCAGCTCTGACAGCCCTGCAGTTCCAGCCTGATGATGCTCAGGCTCACAGCAGCAACATGACAGGAGCCACTTGGGTATGGAGTGTGCTACTAACAGTTTAAAACAGCTGTCAGAAGGTCAAAGCTGGCTCAGGTCTCATCGTGCCTGTCTGCTTAAACAAGGAACAGTGACTCTCACAGGCTGGCTTGTGTCAACTCCTGGGGGCTTGTGCTGCAGCACTCTGAAAACACTCAGCTTCACTGTCACATTTAAGGGGGGAAACCTTTTGGTTCCTGCCTGTGTTTCATAAAGGACACTTTGATAGAGTTGTGGCTTGCGGTAAAGCACTGGGAGTCTGTCTGCATTGAGATTACAGCTTTGTTCAGCTGGAAATGAACGTGGAGGGATGCAGGAGGATTGCACTGGCACTCTTCAGCTGCTGCAACAGCAGCGTGGGCCTTTGCAATGGGTTCCCTCCATCCTTGCTGGGCAGGGCTCTGGGATGTGTTCCCTCCATCCTTGCTGGGCAGGGCTCATGGTGAGGGCAGTGCCAGTGGTTTTAGCTGGGAGGCTGTTGAGGCTCCATGGGGTGGGGCCGAGGTGTCTGCACGGTGTGGGCAGGAGCAGTGGGATCTGTGAGATGTGCACACAGAACAACATGTGTGTGCTGTCCCATGTGCTCTGTCCAGATGCCCCAGGTGAACCTTTAAAAAGGCAGAAGGCTAGATGTGTCCTTTGGGGGCCGTGGTATTTGTTTTTCTCTCCTTTCTTTCTTCCTTGCTTGTGTTTCCTCAGGCATCTGTCAAGCTCCTGCTCTCTGAGGATGTTTTGTTGCCCTTAGGACCGTCTCCTGTGCTGCTGAGCCCTGGTGTGAGCCCCTGCTGCTCACCCTGCTGAGAGGCAAAGCCAGGGCTGGGGCAGCCACAGCCCAGCCTGGCCCCAGTCGTGGCAGTTTTACCTTTTTCAAAGAAGTTCAAATAGTTTCTCTGCCATCGTGAGCTGGCTCAGTTTGCAAACAGAGTAACTTGTATATTCTTTTTTGTAAGCAGTAATTTATATTTTCTTCTTCTTGCTTTTTTTGGAGACAGTCATTTAACAATTGCTTCTATCCTGACCAGTGCTAAATGATGTTATGTAGCTGAGCAGTTCTTTCAGTACTAGCAACATCACAAATGGAAGAACTCAATGCATGGCTGTTTTTCTTCGTAGATGATACATCAGCAGCCTAACCCCGGCATACATTATGAGTACATCATTCCAGGAGACAATGTCATTAGTCCTCAGCTGCTTGCTCACAGGAGGCCAGGTAAAATGCCACCATTTCCTATTGTTAAACACGTTTTGTTACCCAATAAACTAATGGAGACATTCATCCCATTAAATTCAGTGTAAATGCTGACATTGATGTGGGAGAGGCCCAGGATTTCACCCTCTGTGTTGAATGAGAGGTCAGCACAGATTTAGTACCTTCAGTGAATTAATGCTGGCAGGAATTATTTATCCCTTAGATGGGAATCTGGTCACAGATTTCTGCTTTCAGTAACAGTTCTGTCCATGGGTTTGCATGAGCTGGAGTGTTGTAACCTTGTCTCAGAAATTAAATAGAACGTGATATTTCTTTTTGGAGTTGGAGATAATTTAAAACAACCCTTCAGAGCTTCTCTTTCCTCTCCCAACTGGAGAGGATCAAACAGAATAATGTTTCCTTCCCAAGCCAGAGTCTGGGCAGCCTGTGCTCCTGACTGGGCTGTGGATGTGTGGTGTGTGTACTCTTACAAAGTCCTGAAGGCAGGAGAGAGTTTGCAAGTGAATTTGGTCCTGGTTTTAATGTTCGTGACTTGCCTTGACAAATTTCTCCGTGTGTTTGCAGCCTGTTGGTAAAGAGGAGCAGCTGTGCAGGGACATGGGGAGGCACAGGATGCAGAGCATGGTACAAAACCAAAAAGCTTTGGTAGATTTTGTCACACTGGATGTATTAACTGTACAGTGTGTTTGGAGATTCTTCGGTTTTAGTTTTTAAAGCATTTGCTGGCTGAGACTGGTTATCTTAGTTTAAAACAGCACAATCTTTGCAGTCACTATTTGGGAGTCTCTGCATAGGAGATTAAAGGTGCTTCCAAATATAATGATACTCCAGTTCTTAGTGGATCAAAGCACAGACTGATATTTGCACGTGGGGCTCATTGTTTTACTTCTCTATTATTGTCCACCATCAGGGGAGCCGTTGAATGGTCAGTTGGGAATGCCAGAAAGTGTAAGCCATGAGGATGAGGATTTGCACAGGGAGACAGACATTCTCACGGGACAGGCAGCTGGAACCTTCCCAGTTATTCAGCCAGGAAGATTTCCTTCTCACCAGCCAGAAAACCAGGTGCCTGCTATGCAAGCACCAAGACAAAACCGAGAACACAACTGGAAACAGGTCGGGAAAACGGAGTGCACTACAACGTGTGGGAAAGGTAAGTGCTGGGTGCAGCATGCACAGGAAATAGAGGGATCGTGGCAGGCTTCCAGGTGGGAGAGGAGAAACTGGGAGGGGAATCAGTAGAAACACCAGAATTCAAAATACAAAGCATGTGAGTTACAAGGAAAGGGATGACATTTGCCTCTGAAAGGAAACATTTCTGGATTCACGGCAAGCTGCTTTCTCCCACACCCTTGACACACAGCTGTTTTCCCCAGCATCCTTTGGCATTCTTTACCTCTCCAGCTTTGTCAGGTGCGCCCTCAGTGCTTCTTGTGTCTTTGTCAGCAGTTTTCTGCTCTTCCAGGGAAGGTTTCACAGGGATTTCATCAGCCATGTCTCTGCCACATTGGCTGCTGCTGGAACAGCAATGGTGTGACTTCAGAGATGGGAGGTTTTAATAGGGAAGAAGTGGGAAAGAAGAGGGACAGGAAGGGACTGGTAATTAGTGAGCTTATGGGAAGTGGTGCCTGCTCTGCTCTGTGTAGGAATAGCAGAGTTCTGTCTTTCTGCTCTGGCATGGAAGTTATTTAAAGGCTGAGCATTAAATATGGAGAGTAGTCATTTCTGGTGATGTTTAACCTGTAAGCTTTGCCTAATGGATCTTTTCAAATTCCAGGTGAAGTGGACAATGTTCCTATGTAGTTACTCAGCACGTAACTCTGGAGCAGGGAGGCTCAGTCTCTTTCCAGAGGCACAACAGTGCCTGCTAATTTTTCCCTCCTGCCAAGCCTGTGTTGTGGCCACTTGGCTGCACGTTTTTTGAATTGCCTAAATGCTTCATGTTTGTACTCTCTGCACTCTAAAGATCTCAGGCAGAGCCAGGAACGTGTTTTCTCAGCCTTTTCTACCCTGCCATGCTGTACTTTCTGTATACTAAATATTTCCCATAATATCAAACGTAAATAGTACAGCATTCAGCTCTTACATTTGGAGGTTTTGGATAAATATGTCTGTATTTCCTGTTGTCAGGTTATGCTTTGCCTTTCTACGTCAGAGTTGGGTGCTACTGTTATGACTGGAGAGTCTTTTGCAATTCATTTTCTTCTTCATTTCAGGATCACAGTACCCAATTTTCCACTGTGTCAACAGAATCACTCACGAGGAGGTTCCCGAGGGTTACTGTGACAGCAGCACCAAGCCCATTCCAGAAGAGGAGGCCTGCAACCTCTTCCCATGCCCAGCCTTGTAAGACACTGCAGTTTAAGTCAAGGGAAAGAGGCAATGCCACTGAGGTTTTACATGTACATTTGTTTCAAGGGAGAGGCTCCTGCACATACCTGTGTAAAGAAGAGGCTCTGTAGGTTATCTCACCCCACGTGAGGTCCATGTGCTGTAGTGGCCACCTTTCCATTCCCTGGTGTTATGTTTAAGGGTGGGATGGTGCTCCCAGCAGCTCCCTCGTAAATACCCCCTCTCTGTCCTGGACTGGAGTAGTTCCTCAGCTCCAAGAGGGGGTTCTGGAGTGGCAGTCCTTGTTTCCAGCACACTAATTGAGCCAACTCAGCTGTGATTTCCTTCTGCAATGCCACTTCCATCAGGAGGCTGTGAATTGCAATTGGCCAAGCAACAAGTTTTAAATACCCCAAAATGAAAAATGTAAAAAAAACAACCAGAAGGACAATTCCAGGGTGTATGGAAGAAGAGGAAGGGATTAAACCCAGTTGCCATTATAACAACTTTGGGTTAGGTCAATCTTCCATCTCTCTGGTGGTTACACTCTTCAGTTTTCTGAGCAGCAAGTGGCCACTCCTTGCCCCACTGAGATTTCTAAAGGTGTAAGTGCTGTTACAGTGTCAGCGATGCCTGACAGGCAATTTCCTACTGTGTGTTAGATACTCGGGAGCTGCTGAAGCCATTTACTTGGAGGTGTCTTCTCTCACCAAAAGCATTTTCCTCACCTTTTTCATTCTAGAAACAAAGAATATAAAGGAAACATACAAACAAAAAATGTAAATATTTAAAGAGTGCAGAGATTCTGCTTGTTCTCCACAAGGGTTCTGAAATTAAATGTGTGAACAGTTCAGATACTTCCCTTATTTGTGTCTCTCTTCATGCTTGAAATGAAAACTGAAAGGGGAAAATGACATATTTGTATTAGGGTGACTAAGTAAATACAGTGAAATCTTGGAATGAGAAGAATATATCTAGGGATTTTTGCATCTATAAAATTAATTGTATTTATTCATTGCTAATCATTTGCTATTTCAGTGTTACCGATGAATGAATGAATGCCTGGATGCATTACATGGTTTTTGTGTTATTGCCCTGTTTTAGAGCCTTTGCTGCAGAAAACCTTAAACTTTTGGGAAGTGTCATTAGAGCAGTAATATATATTAGACAGAGTCTTTAAAAAACTAAACAGCTATTAGAGGCTTAAGTAGTGTTTGTAATATGTCTTGAGACCATAAATTGGGCCACCTGTACCCGTGCTTATTGTTGACCACTGGAGGTGGGTTGTGCATATGGGCATGTAACGCTGTCTCCTGAGGGATTGCTGTGCACGCAGAGGCTCAGCGGGGTTATTTTATGGGGTCTGTGCCAGCAGCAGAATCACATCCTTCAGGTTCTGTTAAGATTGACTGTCAGAGAATTCTTCGGTGAAAAAAAGGGTGTCCTCTTGTTTTGTCACTTCAGCTGGGACATAGGGGAGTGGTCTGAGTGCAGCAAAACCTGCGGGCTGGGGATGCAGCACCGGCAGATCCTGTGCCGGCAGATCTATGCCAACCGCACGCTGACGGTGCAGCAGTACCGGTGCCACCACCTGGAGAAACCAGAGACCACCAGCACCTGCCAGCTGAAGATCTGCAGTGAGTGGCAGATCAGGACAGAGTGGACCTCAGTAAGTATGACCGGCTCATTCGGGGCATGAAACCTCAGAAAAGATCAAGGGTTTTCTTCCTGGTATCAAGAATCCAACCTGAGTTTTGGTTTTGTTCAGAACTGGGAGGAGGAATGGTAAAAGCCTTGGAAATCAGTAAATTTTAGTTCAATAAACCACTCTTCACTGTGACCACTCCAGTTTCCTCACCAGAAGAAGCTGAAAAAGAGCACTTGAATAGCACAAAACACACAGATGTGAGTACAGGAGTACACAAGCTTTCTGAGCAAGAGTTTTTGACATGCTGTATGAGGGAGAGTGGGAGAGTCCTGGTGGCTTTGCCTGTGGTGGCAGAGCTCTTGCTCTTTCTCACAGCATGTGGAGTTCAGCTCCAGGAGTTCCCCAGCCTCACATATCAGTTTAGGACAGAGGCAGTAGCTGCTGTTACTGTAGTTGGTTTGAAGCTATGCCAAGACTTTTAGATAAATGTGGATGGTACAGTTCTGAGATTTAATTTTTCTGTGTCGCTCACAGACATTTCAGTCAACCTGAGAACCATCCCAGATCCTTTCATGGCCACTGTGTGAAAGAGAAAATATTCTGCTGTATTGGGTGTAGTGATACACAAATCCCCCTCAGGATTCCATGAAACAAAGCAAAAAATATTTTACAGTTTCTGAATTGTGTGGGTGGACAGACCATGAGAAATTGTAGCTTAAACCCTCAACCTAAATCTGCCTTTTCTCTCTACTGAAGAGCTTCCTTATTCCTGCCCCCAGCCTGTGCTGGAATGAGTGTCACGGCCCTCAGTGTGCTGTGCATGGGCTGCCTGCACGGGCACAGCTTTCCATCCCCACAGAATGAAAATCCATCTTGAGTTAAAGGACAGTAAAATTGATGTAAAACGTAAAGTTGTGTTTATTTTATTGTGTTGATGATGAGAAAGGGGAGCTGGTTTTATGTGTTGTTGCATTTCCAGAAGTATTTCAGTTAACAGTCTTTAGAGGTTTAATACATGTGATGAAGTAGGCTCAACAAATGCTTTAGAAATTGTAGCTGGTTGAATTTAAATATAATTACAATAAAATTCTGTGATTAATTTACTCTTGGAAGTGAAATAAAAGTTCTTGGTAGGAAAAAGATCCATCATAAAGAAAGGAGCAATTGAGTTTGCAAACTGCTTCAGTACTGAGAACATGTATTTGTGTTTCTGCTTACTGAAGTAGTTAGGTTTTCGTTCTGGAGACAGCTCTGTGATCTTAAGTCAGCCCATCTTAAGATTTCAGTGTGCTTACCATTTTTGCTGACATGCAAATGTGAAAAACTTTGATCTAAATCTAATTAGGAAAAATACATTGTGGTACTTTTTGAGTTTGGAGTCAGCAGAGAACCTTGAGAGTAACTCTGGACAAATCACCCCCTTATGACAGAAGGAGTGGGGTATTGTTTTTATGAGGACTTTGCTCTTCAGTGAGCTCACACTTGCAGTGTGGGCTTTGGCCAGTGTTCCAGAGTGAACAGGGAGGAAGCAGCTGCAGTCGGAAGGTGCAGTCTGTGAGGTGTCTCACTGTAGGGGCTGTATTTTGCACAATTAATAAGTTTGACCTGTAAATATGGCAGACATGGCTGAGCATTCTGAACCAGGGAAAAGCAGTGAGGCTGCCCTTGGAGGCTCTGCTGTGTCCCCCAGGGTGCAGGTACTGCAGTCCTTGATCCTCACATTCCCAGAGACCTTCCCCTTTAATTCTAGAGCATCCACAGAGCTCATCAAAACATTTCAGGCATACACAGCAGAAATTCATGTTCCCATCTTGCTTCATGATCTGGATGCTTCTGGCAGAGACACCCAGAGCTGTCATTGTCCCCTGAGGCTGCAGAAAGGAGGGCAGGAGGAGAAGGCCTCTGCTTGGAGGCCTTGGGATTCAGAAGTTGTGTTCCTTTGCAGTTCTCTTGTTTCGTATCTGCTTATAGGTCAAGATCAAGATTATGCAGAGTATGCCAGTCTGCTGCCTAAATATCAGCAGTTCATTTTGATAAGAAGATAGGATTTAATTTTATGTTTTCCAAATGTGTCAGCATGCTGCACTGTAGAACACTACAGACTGAGCATGTGATTCAAAGCTGCTGAGGTGCTTTTATTCCCCACTGCTGGCAGCCTGGAGGAGTTCTGTAGCTCCTGTGGACGTCCTAGCAGGAATGAAGGAGCTGATGTTCCCAGCTCCCAGATGAGCACTGCAGTCCCTGCAGAGTCCTGATGCAAAGCCCCTTTCCTTGCAGTGCTCAGTGCCCTGTGGAGTGGGGCAGAGGACTCGGGATGTGAAGTGTGTC
This sequence comes from Dendrocincla tyrannina, assembly GCA_035047865.1. Classification (NCBI taxonomy): domain Eukaryota; kingdom Metazoa; phylum Chordata; class Aves; order Passeriformes; family Dendrocolaptidae; genus Dendrocincla; species Dendrocincla tyrannina. The sequence goes on along the minus strand of JAWWMP010000018.1, from coordinate 14,925,417 downwards.
AGCAACCTCGGGGACGTTGTGGATGACGAGGAGTGCAACATGAAGCTGCGGCCGAACGATATCGAGAACTGCGACATGGGGCCCTGTGCGAAGAGCTGGTTCCTCACAGGGTGGAGTGACAGGGTAAGGCTTCTCATCATCTTTGTGCTGCCAAGCCTTCTAAAGCTTTGGTGCATCGGAATTCAAAAATACACATCTGTACAGCCATAAAAGGAGTAATCTGACTTTTCCATGTTTATCCTTGATCTGTCCAACAGGCAAAAGCAAACAAAAACATAACAATCCCAAGGGCATCTTGAGTTTGTGTTAAGATACAAGAATGCACAGAAAGGGCAAGCATGTGGGTATATGGCCAAACATCTGGATTTAGAATTGGCTCTGAGTCTGAACTTCCCAAAATATTGAGTGTGCTGAGATTTATTATTTTGCCTTGCTTAGCCCTGAGTCTCAAGATTGAGACTCTTAAAAGTTTCCTTGTTGATTTTTTAAGGGATGCAGATTTGAGGCCTGATATCTGGGTTTAAGTTCAAGCCATAAAACAATTATCTTATAGCTGTGAAAAGAGGGGAACAACTTCATAAACTCAGGCAAGCTTGATTCAGGCTCTTGTACCTCGTGAACGTGGTGGGGGGTTATTCCAATGAGCCAGATTCTCTGCATGAAAACAATAAAACCAGTGGTGATTTACCTTGTTTTGCGATTGGGCTCAGAGTTGTTCAGTGGTGATATTTATAAACTTTCATTAAAAGGCTGGCAAGCATGGGCTAAGAAAAGCCTGGTATTTTGGTCCCTCTTGTGGATCCTTGCCTATCAGTTTCATCTGTAGACAAGTTGAGCCTTGAGTCTGTAAAGTCCTGGTTGCATCTCCCTTTTCTTTGACAGACAAATAATGTAATTTATCATTGAAGCTGTAAGATTACATTGGTTAGATCATTCTGTGGTAGTGCCTCTGAAGGCTGGGAATGTGGGGCTCATAGGGGGCACATTAGTTTGGACACTCAGAATGTTTCCCACATGGTTTAGGTGCAGGGATGGAAGAGGAACTTCACAACTAGGGCAGGTACCTGATATATCTGGTACATAATTAAAAGGGCTGATCAGACTCTCGTTACAGTTAAAGGCCTGCAAAATGTTCAGCCTCCAGACAACTCAAATAGCATTTTTATAAAGAATACAAGAATATAGACTGATAAATCTGTGCTGCTGTCACCTTTTTCCCAGTGCACACTCTGGCATAAAATGGACAGGGAATTACCAGGTGAAGAAGTACAGGCATATTGATGCAAAGGGCAGAGATTTTGCTGTAGGGAAAATGGCAGTGCCTTTTTGTGTAGAGTGATATTTTACAGGTAAGAGAGAAAGATGCATTCTACCCTCAGAGACATCTTCCCTGACAAAGCTGGCCCAGCTGCTTTCAGCTAGTGCAGTTCCACCACATAAAGCACAGCCAGTCCAGTGAAGATTCCAGCACCATTTCCTTCATTATTCTACACTGATATTTTGCCCTCTGCAGAATTAAAAGCAGCTTTTGACCTGAAGGTTATAACTGTAGAATGTTATTATGCTTATTTATATGTGTTAAATGAGACATAGAAGTGAAGCAGGTAATGTGGAAAATGTTGGAGTTTTTTTCTTACCACAAACATTTTAGGGCCAGAGAGTAAAGAATGGATTTTGTTACCTTCTCAGTTTATATAAGTGTACAGATTAATTTTTTCCAAATGCTTGCTACTGTAGTTGGCATTGTTCACCATCACTTCTGCCAGCAGTGGGTTTGGATTCACAAAGAGGATGTAAGGAACAGCTTATTTCAGGAAAAAAAGTAGATTTGAGCTGGAACATGCAGGATCTTCTAAGATTCACACATATCTTATAAGAGGGGTGTTCAGAGGTGCCCTGTGGCAGAGATTCCAGTGGAGTCAGTGAAGTAAAGGAGTAGTCAACAGCATTGCAAAGTCAGGCCTTTGGCCATTGCCTTTCTTATTGGGCCTGGAAGGGCTGGCTTTTAGGACCAGAAGTCTCTGTCTTTGTAGGGGAGCTGTTTCTGTTGAAAGACAAGAGGAGAATTCTGTCATGGAATGGAAATGGGCATTCCCAGATGTATGGGCTTTGCATGTGTAATTTCCCCAAACAATTCTTTAAAAAGCACTTTAAGCCAAGCCACACTCCAGCAATAAGCACAGATCAGCGATGGGCAGCCACAAATGGTTCAGATAAGCAGCCAAAAGTTCAAATGCTTTAAAAAAGCTTGTTCAAACCTCTGGAGTCTGCAAAACTGTGGTGGAAATCTCACAAGAACAGACCTTCTTTGTGAGATTTATTACATGCCTACTTCGAGTCCCAGCTGGAAATACCACAGAACAGTCTTTCCCATTGTATTTTGACATTTCAGCCGTGGCTAGAAATAAGAGGTAAAAGAACTTATCATAACTTTTGAGAATGTTGGAGCTTTGAAATGGTTGAGTTCAAACTTGGTTACAGCCACGAGAGGAGGCCTGGTCTGCACTTTGCTGACCCCACTTTGCAAACACTTCATGTGTCGTGCTGCACATGCAGCGAGCAGAGATTTCCAGAAGGCTGTCAGAGATCGCTTCGACACGTCCTTTCTCTTTCAGCAAGGGATATATCAAACTCCGTGGCTGGATTTATGTGATGCATGGGCCATGACAATATAGCCTTGGCTAATTAGTGAAACATCAAGAAAAAAAACACAGGAACATAAAAATTACAGTTGTCTTTGCTGCCAACAGATGTCAAATTTCAGGATTTGATAACTGTGGTACATATTTATGCTGAATTTGACAAGGGTATTCTTTAACACTGGTTTAAGCAAAGAACGGGATCTGATTTAGGGATGCTGGAAAGATTTTTGGCTATTCAATTTTCAATTGATGCAAAAAATCATGCTTGTTACCTTTATTTTCATTAGTAGTTTCTTTGGGTCTGCTTTAGAAGATTATATAATTAAATTTCTCCAAATGTTACTTTGGCAATATAACATACATGCACTTCAAACGCTGCAGAACACACGCAAATTTGTGTGTAGGGGTTGTGTTTCCTTCCCAGGGCAGGCTGTATGTGGCTTGACTCTGTAAATAACACTTGGCTGCCTTCTTGCCATGCTCTCCACTCTTGTTTTCCCACAATGTATTTATGTATTTTATGGTCCACCTGTTTCCCCCCATGGCATTATTGGATTCAGTTTCTGCACACACTGATTCTTTCTATATGTAATTAACCCCCCTCTGTGTTCCTGGAACAATACAGCTCTTGATCTGTGTTATTTGCATGGCAGGTGTCAGAGCCATTGTCTGTGTGTCACACACTGTTACCTGCAAGGCTCCTGACGTGTGTGGCCACCACGTGCACACCCGAGGAGGGAAAGCAATCCATCCTTAGGAAACAAACCCTTTTCTTGGGTTGTGGAGTAGGTCTAAACACCATGTGTTGGTATCCCCCAGGCTCAGTCTTGAGAGACACAGAATTTTTTCCCCATTTCCATGGGAAAGATTGCGGGTAAAAAGGCTGCAGTAGCAAAGTGAGACTGATCTTATTTTGTCTGTGCCTGTCTTTATGTTTATTGCTCTACCTTGAGCATAAATAAGAGAATTAACTAAGGTTTCATGGCTTTGACTTCTACATGATCTTTAACCTCCTCTGCCTTTAGAGAGTCTGGACAAACTTGTGATATTTTTACGTGCATCTGTAGAAAGATGGCTTCCTGTCTCATAATTCTCTAAAGATGTCACACTGCATTAAAACAGCCCAGCCCCACCAACCAGCATCCATTAATCAGCAGAGTAAATCTGGTGAACCTTGCTGAACTTAGCAGCAAAATGAGATTGATGGGAGCAGATGAGATTCTTGCAAACATTTCACATGACTGATTCTTTGACAGCTCTAATTGCTGGAAAGTTTACTTCTCCTGTGGGTCAGAAGTGGGAAACTGCATTCTCCTGATTTACAGCAATGGGACACTCACCAGTGTTTCCTTCCAGCTAACTGGAGCATTCCCCTCGTGCAGTTTATTCTTCATTGCCATCTCCTCTGTTCATTTGTTTCTCATTTTATGTTTACAGCCTACTTAGAAAAGAATCCAAAATACAAACAATTCTTAGATGTTAATGAGATTCTGTGGCCAAAATAAAATCTTGGGAAGAAAGAAAAAATGCTGCACATCAGGGAACATAATCAAAACAAACCAAACACATGCTCTGGATTTCACTCTTAAAAGGAGTAACAGCAATGCTTCTGTAATAATCTGCCATAAGAGAACTGTAGTAAAAAGAGAACTTCATAAAAATCAGTGCTTTATTTCTCACAATCCCAAAGCATTGCCTAGCAGGTTCAAGTGGGTTTGCTGAACAGTCAAATGTGGAACCACCACTGAATACTGCAGCTTACACTCTTCTTTCACTGTTTTTTGTTTAAATCTGGATTGTTCACTTAAAATCTCCTGAATCCTTGGGGGGAAGAAAGAAAAAGGGGGAAAAATCACCATGGAGCTTGTGCTAGAGTTCATTATTTTTTATTATCACTCTTTATTTGCTTTCAATATAAAATGAAAATGAGATAAAATACCCCTTTTCATTGATTTCATGTGGGATTCGTATGGAAATAGAAGGTTTGCATTCTAGATGTGAAAGTATGTACCCCTCTCCATAACTCCCGGTGAAGCACACAGCCAGGAGAGCTGTGGTGGAAGGGGCTGAGACCTGCAGAGCTTTGTGTGTTCCCCTCTGTTGCTGCTCCCACTGTGCCACAATTCACTGCTCTGAGGAGGAGCCTTCCCAGCAGGGCCCAGGCTGGGCTCACGGGTGGCAGCAGGGGCAGAGCAGGGTCCAGCTTACCAGGCACCATCACAGAGAGGAGCCAGGTGGAAGCTGGGGAGTCACTGCAGTGACAGCAGGCAGGGTCAGAGAGCCCAGGGGTGCTGGGGCAGAGCAGGGTCCAGCTGGGAAGGGAGTCCAAGGGTGGGGGATCCCTGAAGGTGGGCTGTGGTTGGGAAGAGGCACATCTCTGAGGAAGCACAGGCAGGGACTGATGGACTGGGCTGAGGTTCAGTGCAGACCCTGGGCCATGAGCAGGGGGTGGTGGAGCCCCCGGGGGCTGCTCAGGGCCGTGCTGGTGCACCCGAGCTGAGGAGTCCTTACAGCTCTCAAGGCGACTGACATTTACTGTGAGCCAGGGCAGTGAAGGAGCCTGTTCCCTAATGTTAATTACTCCTGGGAGCATCAGGGTTGTGTAAGTACCAAGAGTGTAACCTACTACACATAAAGACAGTAACTGTGTATGTAAAAGCAATCAGGATCCAGCTGAAAGCCTGTATTTCAAAATGTTTGTTCCTGTGGAAGGATGCCATGGAAGGGCTAGGCTGATCCAGCACCTACTGTGGGCATAGATGCACTCGAAAGGGAAACAAATCTGGGTATCAGGAAATGTTTTGGCATACAGGAGGAGATTTCTTCCTGCACTGCCCCCCTCCCCCCGCCTTTTTTATCTATTTTAAGAAATCATGGCAGGTCTTAGTGGTTTTATGTCCTTTGAAAATCTGCCCCAGTCTTGGAACTATGGCAGAAGTGAACTCCTGAAACACAGCTCTGAGTTTATTATTGGGAAAACAAAGGTGACATAATCTGTCTACAATCCCTTCTGAACTGGATTTTCTCAGAGGAGGTCGAATAATGCTATGGAGCTTCATAGATATATTTGAAACATAGATCTCAGTTTCTATTTTTTGTGGTAGTGTAACATCAGGAGGATGACTGATGACCTTTGCTATCTTGTGGGAAATAATTAAGATGACAAAGGTTAAAATGTGGTAGACAGAAACCCTGCATGAATGGGGATGTTTTACTCAAGCTGTATTGGTTGTTATTTAAAAATTTAATTAAGGCCAGCAGTGATGCTGAGACCTGAGGGAAAGGGCCCTGGAGGCCAGGGAGAATTCCTGCTGCCACTTCCCTGTGGCCTCCTGCCCCATTTGAGGGAAAGGAGTAGGGCTGGCACGCTGGGGATGGGGAACTGGCCCCGCTCTTTTAGCTCAACCCATGTCTTGTAGCTGTGACAAAAATTCAGGCTTTCACTTGCAGTTTTCCAAGTTAGCAGGAACTAGCCTTATTTTCCTGGACTGCTGTTCAGTTGTTTTCCGACAGCTATCAGAGCCCTGAATGAGGGGGGTTTATTTTTAGTTTTTAATGGGTATGGAAAGCTTCTGAAATTGAACTCAGGAGGGAAGGACCTCCGGAAGAGGGAAAATGGCAGACTCTTTAAAACACAGACGGAGGTTTCTGAGGAATTTCTGCCAATTAAAACAAGACTGTGAAACAAAATATCTTTAATAATAGGACCAGAATAAAGTTGCAGCTTGTGAAAGTTCCTCATGTTTCACAATGTTGAGTTATGGCAGTTGCTATGGATTAATGCAACAAATCAGTGGCACAAAACTGAGAGCAGTGGGTGTGTCAGTTGTGAAAACCAAAGGGAGAAGGTTCATTATCCAATCTCCCCCTCCTCCCTGACTTGCACTTTGTAAATTCATGGCTTTCACTTGGAAGATTTTTTGCTGAAAAGGAGAAAAGACATGAAAAAACAAATACATAACACAAAACACTCATGTTTAAGTTTGCTTTGTAAATCCTTAGAGGGTAGTTAATATGCAGTAAAATCTTGCAGCAGAGGGTGGGACAACCCTATACCTTCCCATTTGGTGTTTCCTTTGTTATTTGATATGTAAGCCTAGTTCATACATAATCACTTAAAATGTAAGGCTGTGGAGATTTTCCGGATGGCTTTATAGTCTAAACCTGTTCCCAGCTCTGGTCTGCAAAACAGAAAAGCATATTGCATTGTCAAAAGAAAATTAGGTAGAAATAAGAGAAGTATTTAGAGAGTATATTCATAGTTCTCTGTGCTTCCCGTAATTGAACATATTTGCCAGGGGTGAAACATGAACAGCCAGGAACTGTATTGCTGCCCGGGAGGTTGGAGTGGTGGCCACTGTGGGGCTCAGCAGTGTCACTGTGCTGGGACGGGGCTGTCTGCAATGGCTGCACCTGAGTTCTGGTTCAGAGAAACAGCAGAGTGCTCACGGCTGGCACAGGTGACATCGCCTGACTTTGAAAAGGCCTCCCTAGCCATGAAACCTGGTTTGCTGAGGAGATAGGTCTGTTTTAGGTATCTGTGTGAAAGTGGAAAATTCTCACAGAATCACCAATAAAAAAGGTTCATTATGTTACTTCTGGGCTTCATTCAGGAGAAGCTTAATTACTTGATCTTGCAGATGGAGGAAGGAACCTGAATTTCTAGTTTTTCCAAAATTGTACTTTGTTAAAAACTTTGCTTCTAAAGAGTTGAATCACTTCTTTAGTTCTCTAGGCATTCCATTTCACTAAAGCTTTGCTATTCTGTTTGCATGTCTTGTGAAAGGAATCAACTTGCTGATAGGAAAAACATTTTCCTATTGTGTGTCTGTGAAATAAATGTAACATGACTCCATGTTTCACACAAGTAGCCAGTGTTCCTCAGGGCTCGGGAGTGAGGAGCAGTTTACAGCCAGTTGTACTTCCAGTCACTGCTCTCTCTTGAGAAGATGAGTGACTGTATTGGTTATTCTTGTTATTAATGCTGGTGCTGTCATGGCATCTGCTGTCCTGTAGCTGAACTGCTGACAGTGAACCCTCACACTATCGCCAGTGGCAGCCAAATCCAGCCAGTGGTCAACTTGGTGTCTCATTACCAGCTTTTTGAATCATTCTAATTCAATAAAATTTAAAAAATGTTCCAGTGTAGAGTTATATTCATCCACGAGGAATGTGGTGTTCATTGTGGAAATAATACACAATTTCTCCTAATTATATGGTATGTTAAAAATAAAATGTGAAATAGGAATCAAATGCATCCTTTTCTCCCATATATTGCCTATTTACTTGTGGTTTTCTTTGCATGTGTAATATAATTGCTTTGTTTGAATTCCATTATGTACATATCTTCCAGTGAGCTGCATGTAGGTTTTCCTTTATATTAATGGTCTAGACATGAAAGGGAAGATTAAGAAAGAATTAAGCAACAAAAGAACTGTATAACACAGGAATTTCTTATTTCCTTGGCATGTTTCTGTTTTTTAAATGTCAGTAGTTTGATGCTGCCTAGAAGAGTGGAATATCAGAGACTTTCCTGCTGCAGTAGATGAAAGAGCAAACTCTGAGGGCATAAATAGAATTTATCCTGTCTGATTTATGGATGACATGCATGCTGTCCCTGAATGTGTGCCATAAGACTCTGCACATCACTGTTTAGTAAGAGCTTTCAGAATTGAGCAGGGAAACTTTGAGAATGGTAAATGTTAGTTACTGCAAAGTCATAGCATTAAAAGGCTTCTGTGGCCACCCCTCCTAAAATTTACAATTTACAGTTGAAACAGGTTGGACAATAACTGCTGGTGCTTAGCAGTTATTTGCTGAGGATTTACCTGAATCTTTTGAAACCATCTGTCAAAAAAATTCATATTTTTCTGCTTTATTGTGCTGTCATAGTCTGTCAGATTGTTATATGGAACATCCAGGATGAGCTATGCAGTCATTTTACTGCCAGTGCCAGAGCCCTCAGTGCCCGCCCCGTCCTTTCAGCCAGTGTGAGATCCACCTGGCTGACAGCTGGAATGGCTGGGGGAGAATCCCAGAGAGCAAATCAAAGTCTGAAATAGGACTGCTGTCTGAAAAACTGTTAATTGAAACTATCCCTTCTCAGAGCTATTAATCGGTGTGCAAAAAGATTAATAAAACGGAAACTGAAAGAGTGTACAGCCAGGAAGAAGGAAGGCAGAGTTAGAAGGCTGTTAGAAAGCTGCAAACCAAGATATTTCTTTCCTAGCTAATGCTTTGCTGTAAAGCCAGTCGGAATGCCCTTGCTGCGGTGCCCGTCCCGGGGCCGGGCAGCGCAGTGAGCTGCTGTGTGTGTTCCCCGCAGTGCTCGGCCGAGTGCGGGGCCGGGATCCGCACCCGCTCCGTGGTGTGCATGACCAACCATGTCAGCAGTCTGCCCCTGGAAGGCTGTGGCAACAACCGGCCCTCCGACAGCACCCCCTGTGACAACGGCCCCTGCGCTGGGAGAGTCGAGTGGTTTGCTGGGGGCTGGACACAGGTAAGCCAAGCGCCGCAGCCAGCGTTCCTCTTGGGGTCCGAGTTTCAGACTTGTGCTTTTCTGCAGTGAAGATGTGTGCCATATGGTATTGCTGCATCTCTGTGGAATATTTGGGTGGGGTTTTCCTGTGTTTTGCTGAGTTGATGTTCAGTCATTTTCAGCACCTGCTGTTGTGTTTTTTACTTTGATGAAAATAAGATTGTTCTTCTCTGTGTGTTCTTTTTGTTTTTCATCTACTAACCCAGTGCATTTATAAAATGAAAGGTAGCAGAACGCTGCTTTGCATATTCAAGTGAACATGAAAGCAACAGATTTGCACCTTTTAAAGTAGTCTTTGTGATCATGCATGCATGCAGGGAGATATATACACACACACATATATATGTATATGGAATTTCTAGAAGATAAGGCAAACTACAATGGCTAAACCCAAAAATTCCCTTCAGTACTGCTGTGCCTCTGTTACAATAGGTGAACAAACAACGTTTGGTTTGTCAGCCTGTATCCTGATGCTCTTTCCTCAAGGTAAATTCTTCCCCATCTCAGTAGCCCTTCTCTTTTCAAAGAAACATTTCTGCTGTCAGGAACAAAGGCATTTCAGAGGCTGTCAACTCGTGCCAAGGCATTTCTGTCCCTTTGTGAGGGCTCTGGCACAGCCCAGAGAGCCTTTGGGACTGCTGAGGCCAGCACTGGGTCGAGCTGTGCTGATAACTCTCTGCACTGCAGGTTCCAAGATGCTTCCAGGTGATAAAGAGCTGGAAATTAAGCTAAGAGGGAGATTACAGGGCTACTGCTATGCTAATGCTTTCAAGTGTTAAGTGATAATAATTTATATTATATGAGATATCAAATTCAGATTTCAAAAATACTTCTCTCCAGTTCTAGTGACAGATGCAATGAAGGCCTTGTTCCTTAGACCACTGCAGCAGATTGAATGGGGCCTCTGTGTCCTGTGTTGCTGCCCCTTAGAGAGGTGCTCAGTAAGGGCATCCTGACTTTCCTGCTCTTTTCAGCTAATTCACCTTCTTCCTTTGCACGAGATTGAATTGCCTGGTGCACACCAAAGGTGCAAAGTCTTTGCTGGGTGTGATCTGGAGGCACCATCTGGCAGCATCAAATCCTCAATCCCACAATGAGAGCAGGGCAGGAGGGAGCACTGATGGGTGGCCTTCCAGATCATGCTCTGCTAGAGCTCAGGCTCAATGTTCACATACTTTTGTTCACAATCTTTTGGAGGAACCATTAAAAGAGAACAGCAACAGAGATGGTTGGTGTTAAAGAAAGTGCAGTTAGTGTATTTCCTGCAGAGTTTACTTGGGTGCATCTGTCTTAAGGTTCTTCGTTCAGCTCAAGGTTTTCATGGGAATCTGGTAAAGCGATTGTAAATTCTTCCCAAAATATAAACCAAATCCCCACTGCTGATAACATGTGATTGGTTTAGGCTAGAAAAGCCGTCTGAAAATCATAGTCCTTTATACAACATAGAAACCCATATGTTGCTGGCATCATCTAAAAACCTTTTTACAAGTGCCAGGAACAGTACTGTGTGTGTATCTAACCTTTAAATGGGCAGTAAGGATCCAAGTGAGTCAAACTTGCTTTTCAGAACTGGAACACTACATCATATAGGTACTTGCAAACATGAAAATAACACCCTGGCAGATCAAGGCATTTTCTAAAACCTACGCAGAAAGTGGGGCTTTGTAAAGCTGCAAAACTGTGCTCTAACCTTCTAACCCTCAGAAGTTCAGTGCAGCACATACAATCCTGCTTCAGCAAGAAGCAGGAACACTGTTTATGGAGAAAGTGAGTTATGCTTCTCTTTTGATTAGAAAACTAAATACAAGGGGGTTTTTGTAGCTACAAGTGAAAAACCACTTTCAGATTTGTCCAAAAGTATACTTAGAGTCATATATCTTATTCATTAAAATAATGAGAGATATGTTTTGAGTCTGTGGTACCACGTGGAATAAAAATTCACAGGAGTATCTTCTTAATTGCTGTAGCCATTTCTAAGATCAAAAACTAAATATGCAATACCTGACACTTCTAGCCAGTAGTCACTTGATGAATTAAATCATTACTATATTCTTTGGCTTTTTTCTTGTACTGGTACCTAACTGGGACCAGTGGCTACTGTGTTAGTACTACATACAAATAATTACAGTACCCCAGGGCTTATGTAGGCTGCTCTTCTGATGCTGACAGATAAAAGTCTTACTGCAGGAACTTAAGGAACATTTGGCCCTTTTCTTTTCTCTTCAAGTCATGTGCCAGTGACAGAAGGAAAGATATAGCTAAGTTTGGGGTTTTTTTTCTGAGAAAAGAACATTTAAAAGTAAGGAAATGGATTCTGGATGTCGGTGTCTGGATAGGTGTCCAGATTTTTCTGTTTGAATATTAATTTAAAATGTAATGTGTGTGTGCTGTTTCATTTCAGGAACAAACGTGGAGAAACATGTTACTTTGTAAGCAAGCTGAAGGACATAAGTAGAATATCAAATTGCCCCACTCTTTTTTGTTTTCTGATACAGTGCTCTACTGAATGTGGCAGTGGAACCCAACAGAGAGAAGTCATTTGTGTTAGGAAAACTGAAGGTAATTTTGATGTTTTGAACCCCTATGAATGTTCATATTTGGAAAAACCTCCCAGCCAGCAATCCTGCTACCTCAAACCGTGTGGATCTAAGTGGTTTCATACAGAATGGAGCACAGTAAGTCTATCATGCTTTCCTATGTCTATATTTTGGTTGATACACTTTTTCCATTTATATCAAAAGAGAGCACCATTTGGAGGAAGCCACCAGTCATGACAGGAATGCACAGGAATGATGCTAAAAAGAAAGTGTATCTTTCACCCAGGGGAGCTTAGGAAAGTTAGGAAGTATCCTGACCGGAAGGAGACACTGCATAGTTGTCTTTTCATCACTGATCTCTTCTTCAAAGCATCTTCCTGTCTTAAAAAGCTGGTTTGCCCCTTATAATGAGATGATGTGCACTGAGAAGTTCCTTTCAGATCTCTGGTTTCATTAAAATTAAGGAGCATTTAATAAAGAATGAGGGACGTATTTAAAGTCAGTTTAACTAGAATATTTTACTGTAAACTCTTCACTGTAATACTTGGAACTTTACTGAGAGAAAATAGAACTTAATGTGTCTTCCATTTCCCCTGGAGGTGGACCATCTGCATTCACCAGTGTGCCACAAAATGCTTTGGTTTCATCTACCTTTCCATCATCTCCTGTACCAAATAAAGCTGATTGGATTTTTACCAGAAAAAACACCTAGCATTTTTCTCCTAAATTTCTCCTAAATGACAAAGTCCATTGTCATCTTAGAATGAGATGACATCTTATCTCATTCAGTAACTCAGACCCTTCATTGAGCCTTAAATCAAATTCCCAATGACAGCTCTGAAATGTGGACACATCTCAGATACCTTGAGTTTGAGTTCCCTTGGTCAGGAACCATTGGAAATATCCACATGACATGAGAGGGAAATTATTTTGGTTTTTCTTTTTAGTAAATGCTCAATTATTTGACTGGCCTGCTGGCAGCACTAGAAAGAAAAGAAGCTAAAATATTTTTAACAAATCAGCTGAAGGGAATCCTGATTTTTCTCCCTTAATTGCAGGTACAGGTGTTTATTTGACAGCAGCATCCAAGTTAGGTTCATAATAAAGCCATGCAGATGAAAGCAGGTTCCTTGGTGTTGCTGGAAATGCTTTGGGTTGTTTATTGAACTGTTTAGATTCAATAACTTCCCTTAGCAAAGCCTTTTTCCAGGGTGAAGCTGTGGGTGTGTAGCCCCAAGAGGTACATCTGTAGAATGCAGCAGAGACTCCCTCTGCAACTGAGACTGTGCTCTCTGGAGAAGAATCTGTGAAGGGTTTAGAGACCCTAGTTACTGTTTAAGTGCTACTTCCTAAGAAGTGGCATTTAAAAATCCTTAAACGTCTCAGCCTCTGTGACAATCTTCACTGTAGGAAGAAATACATGTGCTAGTAGAGGTTTTACAGAATCATGTTGTAAGTTTTTTTCAATTCTCCTTCTGGGCAACCTGATCTAGTTGAAGATGTCCCTGGATTGGATTAGATGGCCTTCAAAGGTCAAACCATTCTATGACTCTATTCTATATTGTTACTGTTATCACCAGGGCATGCTGTATTTCTTGCTGTTAGAACTGAAGAGACAAGATTATGGGGTTAGCTGTGAGCAGAAGAGCTAGTCCAAAGCCCCTAAACTAGGGTTTGAAACTGTCAAGTTCATTTCTTCAGACCTGAGATAAATGGCACAGCCTCTCAGTTAGGGCTGGGAAATGCAGAATGCTGGGCTTTGCGTGTGGTGTGTTGGGTGTCTTGGTTCCATTATAAGTTCTTAAGATCTCTACAGACCTGAACTGAAGCTCTTACTGCTGGGTGTGGAATAATTACAGTATTCTGTGCAGGCATGTAACAAGAGTAATTCTAAAACCCCTGTGTTCTATTACTGTTGCCACAGGACTGCCCTGTCTAAAGTGGGGAAAGGTTGTACTTCAAGATGAAAGAGCAGTTTAGGAATATAATACTGAGAATACTTTGGTTAGTTTGCTACAGTGTCTGATTTCATGATCGTGATAAGTTGTTTCTGCAATGTTAGGAAAAGAAATAATTATGCCAAAAAAAGTCAGAAAGAAAACAGTCTTGCTAGTTTGGGGCTATTAAGGATTTAATCATTATAAATGACCCAGGTTTAATTAAGTTTGTGAGCATTAGGTCAAAATGGACAGAGAGCCAAATCTCAAGGACCTCACTCAGGTGAAATTCTTGAAGTCAACAGGGGATTTGCTTCAGTATGGGCAGAAATGTGTAATAATTGGCTTTAAAAATACCATGACAAGCAAGTACAAAAGTCTCTGGCTTCATAACAGACTTTGAAGGAGCACAGAAATATGTTCCTTAGAAATTCAAAGAAACCTATAATGCTTACTAAAATTGTTGTGCTGCAAGAGGTGAAAAATTAATTGAGTGCCAGAAAAAAAGGCAATTAAAAATATTCCTGCTTGTATATTAAATGGCTAAAGGGCAGTGGAGTGCAGTGCAGTCAAGTAGTAAAGTTCAGCTCTTGAAGTAGGAAATGGGAACACTGGAAAGAGTACATTTGGGAGATGTGTATAAACAAGCGGAGAACAAGAAGACTAGTTAAAGAAGCAAGATGCTAACTAATAATTCAGAAAGGGAACTATCCTAGCTTGCTTTCAGTTGCACAGTGTCCACCACGTTTACTTGTCCAGTTGTTCCTCCTGTGATCAAAAATGTTTTGGAATCTTTAACAAAATTGCCTCTGTATATTATGGCATTATAGAGAGAAAATAAGTGTGTCACAGTGGAGCTGATCAAAGGCTACAGTGATACCCGAGTCTGGTTTCAGGGTCCCCCTTCTTTCTTTTCTGTGTTTCCACATCTCCTATTGTCTTCCTGAACCTCAGCTTCATTGTTTCAGTGTTCCAAGTCCTGTGAGGGAGGATTCCGGGTGCGGGAGGTGCGATGTCTCTCAGATGACATGGCAGCCAGTTCTCAGTGTGACCCACAGCTGAAACCTGAAGAGAAAGAACCGTGTAACACACAGGATTGTATCCCTGAAATAGGTGAGGAAGAGGAAGCTTCTCTTCTAACTATGGAACTCCATCTAGTGGAGAAAATGTTTAACAGTCTTGCAGGAGTTTTAAGTGTATTTTCTTTATCGAGTTCAGAGTTTTATTTTTACACAAAACACAGCTCTTTTTTTATGCTGTAAAAGTAGGGTTTAATTTCTGATTAAAAATGTTTTCCTTGTAATGTGTAAGACACTGGCTTACTTTTGAAGTTGCTGAGAATGTGAGAGATCTGCTTCTGTGAAACTGGTACATACAGGGTGCTTTTCTGCTGTCTCCTTGCATTCTCCAAGGTTTCTCTTGGCAGAGTCTTTAAAACCAAAGGAGGGTCATGTGCGTATATACTGTATTTTGTAACAGGTTCTATAAGAACCAACAACATGAAACTAAGACATTAAGTGCAACTAAGCAATATTCTTTTATAGATATATTAAATATACACATACGCACAATTTCACTTTGGAATTAGTCATTAAGCTCCTACAGGTTTGATTTTAATAGTAATGAGAATGGCTAAGGAAATGAAGATACAAGAATTTAGAAACAGTTTTAACTCAATGTTCTGCAACAGTTTTCAGCTGAGAAACCTTCAACAAACTTTAAGATAACTGCATAAAAAACCCTGGAGCAATGGAGATAGGTACATTTCTTCCAGGGTTTATGTATCTCTCTATTACAGTGTATACAGTCTTGAATATTCTAACTTACTTGCACAGGTAGCCTATTTTGACCTGACAAGGAATGTTTAAATCCAGGTCCAAAGGATTCTACGTGGTAAAAGAAAGAGGATTGGTTAGTTGTTGCTCTGTTACTGCTTTCTTCAGTTTCTTCTCTCTTCCTTTTCCTCACAGATGAGAACTGCAAAGACAAATACTACAACTGCAATGTGGTGGTTCAGGCCCGGCTCTGTGTCTACACCTACTACAAAACAGCCTGTTGTGCATCCTGTACTCGTGTGGCAAACAGACAGTCAGGGTTTCTGGGACGGAGATAACAAATGCTCTCCTGCTCCAAGTGGCAATGTCAGTCTGCAGATGGAGCTTCAACAGTGTTACTGCTGCGACTACAGCAGTTTTAGCTTCTTAGAGACGGGGGTTTGTATTGCTGAGTGCATCAAGACTATGGTTAAATCTCACACCCTTTCAGTTATTGTGCAGTTATCTCTTTTAAGATATTTGTTGTAAAACCATGATCTTTTTAAAGCGTTAGTTTTTAATGATACTATTATTTGCACCTGCTCATCAGATAATTATTTAAGGAACATACCAGCCTTAATATTGTGAAATTAATGAAAACTAAATCAATTGCAGGCAATTACTGGAGATAGTTGACCAGTGTGGATGCAGCTGCTGCATTATTTTCTGAGTGCTTACTTTTACTTGGTATTTTGAACTGCCTTAAATTCGATGACTAAATCGATGAAACATGCACATGGGAAAAATTATTTCCCAAAGAACCAGACCTTTGAAGACTCATTCATCATCAGTTTCTTAGCACTCTAACATATATTTTTAATTACTTCAGTCGGTTCATAATAAATTAGAGTCACTGCTAAGCTCTCTCAGTTGTACTTTTAACTAATGTCCTGTCCTCAGGCAGCAAATAAATACACACTTGACTGCCAAAAAGTGCCTTTATATTTAATCCATAAACTCTTGAAGATACACTTTTCTAATTTTGTATGGATTTTAAAATACATGACCCACCAGAGTGACACCAGTGTCTAGCCTTTCAAGTGTTTACCAAGTGCAGCTGCCAGTGAGACAGATTCACCAGAAAGGTGAAGAGCCTTGGCTGGTGTGGAAAGTGATTGTTTCCATTGGCGAGGTCTCTTTCCTGTAGGGCAGTTATTTCAGTGAACTGGGATCTTGCCTAATTCTTTGTCTCTGCACTATTGTTTAACAACTACCATACCAAAGTACTTTGTCCAGACCTGGTCTGGATCTGTCACCAGTTTCTGAAACAACCACCAAAGGATGTGCAGGCCTGTGTGCTTTGAAGTAGTCTGTTACTGTTGGTATCAGACAGCAATGTGAGTGTAGTAGCTGAGAATCTGTAAAAAGGAGATCTTAGTTATTAACATTCTTCAGGTTTTGAGCAGTTGTTACAACATGCTTGTCTTTTTTTACTCAATGTTTCATCCCACAGATCTATTCATACCACTCCTTTTCTGTTACTCAAGAATGGCTGCAGATTTAGAGCTGAATGTAAGTGGTGATTTTTCATTTCTGCAATTACTGTACTCAGCCTTGGGATTTGCTGAAAGCAAATAGGGTATGTTGTGCAGTGCAGATGAGTTTTTGCATTATCTGCAGGTTCTCTAGCCTTTACTTGAGAGGTCTTTCAAATGTGTAAATAAGGCTGAGGGGAAAAAAAAACCACTTCTGCTTATTCAGCTGTTTATTACAGCATATTGCTTGTAAATTAGTGATGCTCAACTATGCATCCATTTCTAAGGTGCCTGATGTCTAAGTTGAAAAACAGCTGCGACAGTCATGTTAAGTCACTCCCAGAGATGTGATATAACAGTGGTTACGGTGTCCTGCTGCTGCTGCAGAACCACGTTTGAGCCTCATTGTGTATTGTTTCCTTCTCAGTGCTTTGGTGGAGAGGATGTGGAAAGGGAATGGAGCTCTGGGAGGCAAAGGTTGCTGGGTGTGCTACGAGTCACATCAGTGTTTGCTGGAAGCCACAGGAAGGTGGAATTCCTGTAGTCTAAAATCTGCCTGGCTGTGAGACAAACCTTTGAATTTTTTGTTTTAGTCACTCATGAAAATATATTTCAGACATGATGAACTACTGCTGTCTGGCTAAATGAAGTGAAGAAGTGTTTCCCCTAAAAATTAGTCTTTGTGACTATAAACCGGTAATGTCTTTGGCTGTTTCTGTACACCTTAACTTGGGCTTTTTTACTATAAATAGTTGATATAAAATTGCTAGAAACAGAAATGCTGATTAGAAAACTTCTAATCTGAGTTCACGAATCTTTTATAGTCCTATTCCCTTGTATTATGAAGATTTATCCATGAAGATAACTTACGGATTTGTGATCATATTATATTCCTTAGATTCTCGACCAAAGAATGTTATGGAGAAAGTGCAGTGTAAACAACTCTGGAATCCAGTATTTCTAAATACAGATTTTTCATCTGTATAGCTCATTGCAGAAATTTTCTACATACAGTATCTAATTTTTATTGTTGTCTCTTTTGTCCCAAGGAAGTGTATCCTCTCAGCTTGAGGGAAATACCTGCTCCATAAAAAGGCTTTCTGAAAACCCCAAGGCAAATGAGCTGCAGGGAGCTAATCAGGTTTGCAATCAGTCCACAGAAAATTATCTTATGTTTATTATCCTCCTCCTCCTTATCTACGTGTTTTTGGCTGTGAGACAATCAGCAACTCAGCACAGAGACACGAGATCCTCCGATTCTATAAAGTATGTTATTTTGCTCTGGAATATATGGCCATTAGGTTATTTTACAAAGATGATCACCTTGTATGTTCTACCTATGAAGCTGCCACTAAAGTAAACAGAGTTCTTGGCAGCTGACTACCAAAGAGTATGTACTCACACATAGCCATATGACCCTGTAGGACACCTAATGTACACAGCTTTGTGAATTGAATGCAGTGAGCTATGGCTAGACAAACTGTATTTTTTTGTTTTCCAAAGCAAAGAGACAGTTTACAGATGTACCGGATAAAACAAAAAACACCATTTCACCTAATTAAATATCTAATGATAAGGAAACTGCCAGAATGCTGCTGAACTTACTCATTTATCATCTCTTCTCGTGTGTCAGCATTATCAAAATAGTTGTTCCTGCAAAATGAACTAATGAGCCCTTTTTATCAGTACTTTGATATACTAATATTGTCTGCACAAAGTAAGTGCTGCATAAGATTTCACCATCCTGCAAAGCAGACTTTTGAAACTGTGCCTGCAGCAAGTGTTTGTTTTAATGGAGCAGTGCATCAGCTTAGGATGATGCCTGCAGAGGACCTGATTTCATTTTTGCTGTATGTCAAAGGTGGCCTTAATGAATGTAGTAGGCTTAGAACAGATAAAAACATAGTAAGTAAAAAATAATGCAGGCTTCTGATTTTGAATTATTTAATTTCTTTTTCTGATATTTTAACATCAGTCAAAATCCCTCAGAATGGTGTGAAAAAATGCTTCCTTGCCTTGAAGATTTTCACTTTAAGATTTTTCACAATCAAGGAAGACCAGAGTATGTTAGATTGTTTATTTAAAGAGTCTCAGCAGTCCAGCTGCTTATGGGGTAAATCTGCATACAGCTTGCATGTCTTCCAGACACGCAGCTGGCCAAGCTTGGCTCCATCCAGAGCAGGCTCTGTGTCTCAAAGTACTTTCCTTTTGGAACTGAGGACTCCTGGTGCAGTTGTTTATCAAGTTATCCAGGGCCCATCAGGGTTTGCTAACTCCTGTGCAATGTCAGCTTCAAGCATATGTAGGTAGAATTCCTCGTGTACTGCAACTGCGTGCCAAGTTTGAGAGCACTGAACTCACGGAGTTCTCCCCTCCTCTCTCAGAAGAGGGTGTGGAAGCAGGAGGGTTGCTCCTGGGGGAATGGCCCTGTGTCTGACTTGGCCAGCAGTGAGCCAGAAGTTAGTGTTTGCTTTGGTGTCTCTGCCCTTCAGCCCCCAGCCCTGAACCAGGGAAGGGCTTGTGAAGAGGCAGCCGGTGCTGGGGAGTGCAGTGCAGGAGACCTGGGTGATCCTGCAGGCCTTGGAGCCAGCCATAGTGTGTGCCCATGGACTCAGTGCAGGACTGTCTCAGTACCCCTGCACAGAGAACCAGAGTCTTTCTCATTACACACACAGTCTGCTCGTTTGTCCCCAATACTTCAGCAAAAGGAGAACTTTCTGTATGAATAAAGCAGTATTTAACAATACTGTTATTGGTTAGATCCCAGTTTAATGACAATATGGTGCAGTTATGTATCAGTCATATATATATAAATATATATATAAATGTCATTATAGCCCTGACTCAAGTGAATACATTAAACTGGTCGAAGAAAAGACCACATGAGGCAGCAGCATTTCCAGGACCTTGCTACTTCCTTTGCTTATGTCTGAATCAGAGAGAGAGCCAGCGGTCACCACTGAGGGAGGAAGGAGGTAGGGATCAAACAGCTTATGGCTGGCATAGGGGAGGTTATGTCTTCCTGAAGGGTATACTTTGTTTCCTGTCTTTTTTATCTATACCACTGTAAGTAGTAAAATATTCTTTCCAGGGCTTTGCTTTTCCCCATTCTCATCCTTATCTGGCTCCCTTTTACCCCCACACCCCCAAGTGTTCTCCTCTTCCTCTTGTCTCACTTTCATCCCTTTGTCCTTTGGATTTTAAATGTTGCCAGAATTACTGAAAATCCTGAGCCGGTCTTTTAGTTTCTAAGAATCTGTGTTAGAAATTAGCCCAGCTGTTAGGAGAGCTATATTCCTGCCAGCCCAGGGATTTTTGTGTCTGTGCATATCCCTGTTGCTGGTTTTCAATGCACAGTAGTAAAGTACATACTGAATTAACTTCTGTGCAATGAACCTGTGACTGCACAGCTATTGAAGTATGTAGTGGTCCTTTATTCTCATATATAACATTTGTCACATAAAAAAAAGGATTATTCTCTTCACAAAGGAAAAGCTGTGTGCTTACCTGGTCTTCTTGAGACTTAGACTTACCGTCTCTGACTTCTTAAGAGCTGTTCTGTGTATTGGGCAGATAATTTCTCTGCATGCCTGTAATTCGAACACAAAACATGAAATTTTGAACATGAATGTAAACTTCCTTTACACCTAAACTTGCAGAATGTTTGTGGGAAATAAATCAGGCATTGCTTAGAAAATGGAGTAAAATAATTATTTCCACGCCAGAAATGAAAAATCATCCACTAAGCATTTTCATATATTTTAAAGCAACTTGTGATCATTATAATATCTCAGTAGTGTGGGCAAAATTCAGACCTGGTGAAAGGGGGAAAATTCCATTTAAGAGAACTCACAGCAGACATGAACTCAGCCCTTTGTTTCTCAGCTCTGACAGCCAGAAGTTTTTGAGAATGAGAGTTCCCAGTTTTCTATATCCCCATGTAGTGTAGTGGGATACAGATAACTACCACCATACCTGGAGAGGAGGGGAGTTTAATTTTGAAAAGTCACTGACCTTCCAGCAACAGTCATTGCTGCTTGCCCTGACCTGTTTTTCTATGCTGTGTTTGGGTCTCTTGGGACCAGTGGCCTTGGCAGGGGTTGGGTACATCCGAGCTTGTGAAGTCCCATCGTAGTCACTCAGGATCTACATAGAGGATCAGGAAGGACGGGAGGCAAAAGAAACCCTAACTTTATGTATAAAATTGTCTACTTGACCCTCATAATTGATTTTGGCAGAAGGATATACTTTATTATAACTTATTTTGTTGTTATTTGTAAATACAAGATGTCTATGGGAAATATGTAATTCTGAGCTGCATCTATGGAGCAAGCCACTGCACCAAAATATTTCAAATATTTAGAATAGCCAGATTTTTTTATTAAAAGGGACCTAATGTGTATTTATTTACATATACCATTCAAATTTTGCCCAGCTTTTTCATTATACTAACCCAGCTTTTTAGGGAATTTTATAGCACAGGTATTACATATATATTTTTGTATATATGTCATACTGTAAATCCATAATACAATTTTCTAAACTTTCTGATTAGCCAGTTCCTTGAGTGAATTAAAGGGGGAGAGTATAGGCAGATTGCTTTCTGACTCGTTCAGGAATATGTATCTGTGGCAATGTACCTGAACCAGAACTGTACAGCATCCTTTTCATATTGTATACGTTTTCTCTTTGATGAAAAAATGTTAACTATTTTTGTTTATGACTAATTTATTTTTTATTATTGTGAAAAATAAAGTAACTCCAGATGAATCTATCTGACGTGTTTTATATCTTATTTGGTTGATCTGTGCTTGAGTTTCTTGAGAATTCAGTGCAGGCATCAAGGAGGGCACAGCACGCTAAGGGAATTATGATGTAAATTTGGGAGTGGGCGCCATATAACCAAGTTGCAGAAAGTTGTATAACCCGTGACAGCCTTGGAGGAGCGATAACAACACCAAGGGATTGCCCCAAGGTGTGTGTATTGCACGAGGGATGTGCTGCTTTAAAGCTAAACCAGGGGAAAATGAACCCACCTCGAGAGGGATGACAAGTCACAGTTACAATTTACCAAAAAGACCACAATAAATACAATGATACAGAGAAAAATTGGGTTTAACCCACAGAAAGCAGAGGTATAAGGAGGTATAAATGCCCTGGGGCACAAAGAGGCCGGTGTTCATTAATGAGCCCCTGAGGGCAGAGCCGAGGGAAAGGAAAACCTGCGGGCGAGGAGGAGGAGGAGGAGGAGGATGGCGGTCACAGCCTGGCCGGGACCGGCACGTCCAGCCCGAGAACCCCACACTGGAACCTTTGTGGAGGTATCCTGGTGTCATCTGGCCTGCCCTGTTCGCCTGTACGAGCAGCTCTGCCCGGTTCGTGAGGAGCGGGAGTGCCAGGGGTTCGCAATTCACGGTGATCGGGCACTGTGAGGGCCGGGCGCGGACTGAGGGCGTGAGGGGAAACCAGCCCAGGAGTGAGGGGACATCGACCACGGTGTGAGGGGAAACCGGCCCAGGAGTGAGGGGACATCGACCACGGTGTGAGGGGAAACCGGCCCAGGAGTGAGGGGACATCGACCACGGTGTG